>VYZX01003965.1:19468-31682 GCA_013401335.1 Brachypteracias leptosomus | reverse complement strand
GTCCTTTCCAACCATGATGATTCAATGATTCCTTACATTTCTCCATTGATTTAAAGCCTATTGAAAACTGGTGTCAGCAAGCAGTAGTCTTAGTGCAGTCCAGAACTGCAAGTTCTCATCATCTTCCTTGAAATCTTAATTGCTTGCGGGCAAGAGGTGGAGCCAACTGAGACACGGAACTTAAATGTATTTGTCTGCCTTATGTTTCCCCTCACTTCTTTGTGTCACTCGCAAACATTCACAGTTAGGAAACCATTGGGTGGTGTTCTCTGTGGGCAGTATAGTTTGCACCCCATTACTATCCCAGAAAATCCCAATTTAGTTAATGATACAAAGGATAAAGAAGCTGTGATTATAAGAAACTAGAACCAGCCATGTGGTTTGCTTTTAAATCTAAAACATTCAGCATGAGTCCCAAATTGCAATAAAAATGGAAGACTTTGTGCATCATGATAAATAAGAACAGGTGATTTCTAAGGTAAGTTAGTTTTGTGCAAAACACCTCATAAGGCACCAGAAATCTACTCTAGAGGCTGAGTGCCTATTCCACTTACTCATAATGCTGGGCTGTAATGAAGTCGCTCTATCGCAAAAATGAAAATACATAAATAGATCATCTGGGCATCTGTTCCAAATGTAGCTGGCCCCCTTTCTTCTCTCCCTTAAATGGTAGTACTTCTTTATTCAGATTACCTTATTTTATACAGGGCAATTGTGTTGTTATGAGAAGAAAGCAAAACTTAATTGCTTAAAAGTAGAATATTGTTTAACAACATAGAATCATGGAATCATTTAGGTTGGAAAGACCTTCAAGATCAAGTCCAACCATTAACCAAACACTCCCACATCCACCACTAAACCATATCCCTAAGCGTCACATCTACACATCTTTTAGGGATTTGTGTAAGACCCAAATAGGCTCTCTCATTTTGCTGGCTTTAAACAAATATTAAATAATAACATTTCAGAATGAATTAAACATTTTCTTCAGATGAAATCATTGCCAAATTTAAACTAAAAATTTGTTACTTACAAAGCAAGAAATGCTTTTAAATAGGAAAAGAATTAAACCTGTCATTTTGGAGGCATCAAACCAAATGTATTCATTTTTAAGTGTATTTTTCCAGGGGAGTTTCTTCCAGAAACAATCTGATCAAACATTAGCA
This sequence comes from Brachypteracias leptosomus, assembly GCA_013401335.1. NCBI lineage: Eukaryota > Metazoa > Chordata > Aves > Coraciiformes > Brachypteraciidae > Brachypteracias > Brachypteracias leptosomus. The sequence goes on along the minus strand of VYZX01003965.1, from coordinate 30,516 downwards.
AAGCTTTTCAGTCAATACAAATACTTGGTCATGTGTTCTTCTTCATAAACAAAAGAAGAATCCAAAAATGTTTTCCCAGCTCACAGAGTTGAAGCAATCAGAACTTTATTACCTCTTATGACCTCCAAGTCCCAGATGGCTCTGTCTCCTATTCATTTAGGTCTGAGCTTCTTCTAAGTAGAAACTACGAAACCTAGGGCTGTTTCCTGAACCATAAAGTACATTAGCCATCAAAGGGAATGGAAACTTTCCTCCATTTACTGAAGAATGAATAAGCAAAGTGCAAGGACAGTTACAATTTAAGAGGCAGGAGCGCAGCCCTGGTTGCCTGGAAACAGGAGGTTGCATTTGGAAAGCCACACCAGACTCACACAGGAGAGTGGCCTCTTACACAACCTGATGCCCATCTTGTCCCTGTTAAAAATATGACTTTTCTCATTGCTATTTATCAAGATTTTAATGAGTTCCTTTACTATATATCCTCCAGTGTGAGGATATATCTTGTGGTATCCGCGAATTAGAGATGGATCTGAATAAGGGTCCCACATCCAGACTTTAAAGAAATGAACCAGTATTCAGATTCCATAACTGCTCTTTTCCCTGGACCGCTGATCAAACTACTCAGGAGTGTTCAAACCTGGGTCAACCTACATAAGTAGAGCAAGCAGATTTTGCCAGAAGCCATATACAAAGTTGGGCTTAGTTAAAAACCTTTCACCTTAACCAAGCTGATTTAAAGCAATGTACATACGATAAGTTATGTTACATGTCTTCAGGAAAGCTTGTATCAAATCCTGACCTGTTGTGGGAAAACTAAAATTAATAATTGTATTAGTATTGCTAATACATTTAATTTTCACGCATGCTTTCCATGCAACTTCAGCAGCAAAACCATATAAATAACATCATCTGCAGTAAAAGGAACTTAGAAATTCAGGTATATACAAAACATCTAGTGAGTATGACATTATAATTAAACCAAAGCTGTAAGGGGCTGGGTTAGTAGAAAGCTCATAAGGTTTTATAAACATTCTAGTCAGCTTGGGACTGTGATCCTGGGCTGGGCCAGCACCAGCTCCATTCAGATCAATTACCAGCTCTAGAGTTGCCAGGCTGACCTGCATTGTTTCACCAACTTTCACCTGTGACCTTCTGTAGACATGCTGAGCTTTGGGGGCACAAACCTTCGCTCCCACAGTCAAAAGAGAAATCTTGTAATTTCTTTGAAATGACACTCTAGGGTAGTCGGACTCAACTGCCAGTTAAGTTTAGAGTAAGACCCGTGCATGCATTGAAGTATTGGGGTCAGCTTCACAACACAGAGCCCAGCCTTTGGGCTGTGAGGTGCATGTGAGAAGGAAAGGCAGTTATCCCAGGTTTCTGAATTACAGACATTTGAATGTGACGATTAACTTGAAGAAAGCATTCGGGATTTGACCTAATGCTTGGGTAAGAAACCCAAAATCCAACAGTTTGTCTAAAATGTGTCTGCCTTCAACCAATATTTTGTGCACACTGCAAATGAGAGTGGAAAATGCCTTGCCTTCCGAGTGTTTTGCAGGATACTGAATGTTCCCAGCTTCTGAGTAGCAGAATTAAACATGGTAAGAACAGACTTTGTCAGAGTCCCCAGGCATGGAAGCAGTTACTTTGTTCAAAAATCTGTAAAAAAAATGACTACTTTAGAGGGCAAAAGAGGATAGATTCAAGATACCAGCCTTATACCTTACCATTTGATTGCTTGAACCTTTTATTACCACACACAGTTCCTTCCTGTGTCAAGGTAGAGATAATGCATTGTGAGAGGTAGTGTTTTACCAATTGCTTTGATGTCTTCGAAGAAAAAATAACCTATCTGCCTAAATTTGGACTCACAGAACATTGTGTATCAGGTGCAGGTGGCTTTGACCAGATTCCTTTAGAGCCCTTTATTGCATGAGGTATGGTTGTTTCATCAAATACAGTTCTCCTTTTTCATAGCCTCCCAAAGCACCGTGATGTCCCCCAGGATGTGATGCTTTTGCTAAGAATTGTTTGTCCTTGCATAACTCCTGTGTGTGCGGAGAAATAGGAATATTTCGTAAGAGTCTGTGCGTGGTAATTTTATCAGTTCTTATCAGGTTGCAGAGAAAGAAATGGCAGTAAATTGGATGTCTTAGCTTGAAAAGCTTTCAGAAAGGAAATGTGACATGGTGAATAGATACCTGGAGGGTAAAGTTGTGGTTTTTTTCTTCTTGGACTACAGGAACACAGACAGGTCAATATGACAAAGAGCTATGTTAGTATTCATGAGCCAACTTTCCCTTTGCCTTGAGAGCTTGTTGTAATGGCTTGAGAAACATGCTCCACTGGGGTGGCTAAATGGCAGATTGTATCCAGCATCGGAGGCTAGGGGAAAGGTGACAGGTCCTGAATACCAATTGAGCTAGAGTTGATGATTGCTGCAGTTTGCCAGTGGCTGTGGAGTGCCTGAGACAGACAGCAAAACCTTCCCTTTTACTTCTTTTGTGTGTTTATCACAGTGCAATGAGAATACTGCATGACAGCTCAGACAAGTAAGTAATTTCCTCATGGCATTGGATCATGTGACACCAGACCTCATGGCAAACATAGGAACCCCTCTAATTACAGGAAAAACGTCCTGAAACCTTAAAATGGTTCTTCTCAAATATTAAACTCTGTGTTATCAACTCAAAGGAAGAAGGGAAGGCAAGGCAAGGATGTATCTCTTAAGTATAGCTGGTTCTCAGAAATGGTCTATTTGTGTAAAATCTGCATGTTAAAATTAGGCAAACATTCAGCTGTGGTTAGGTTAAATCTGGTTTTTTATTTGGAAAAAAGAAAAGAAAAGATACTAGGTTAAAAGACTCCATTTCATTATTTTTCTTAGCTCTTTTCAGTATGGTGGGCCAATTCTCCAGCTGGCATAAATCAACATCATTAGTCATATACATATAACAGCAGCTGAGGCCCAAGAGCTTGGTAGGCATGGGGTGATTTACGTTTAACCATACATTTAGCTTTATGTTCATGGTCACCTTTTCCTATGTTGTTTTTGCGGAGTCTGTAAGTGAGATCTCTTCCTCAACACTAAAGAAATAAGCATGTCACATCTAATATGAGCAGACTGCTTACCATTTCTGTAGTTCCTTATGTTTGAGGCACTCACAGCAAATTTTATGCAGCCAGATCTTAGCACATTATGGCTTATGTGCCATTGCTTACGCTTGCTGAGGCAGCATCCTCAGCCAGCGCTGGCAGTGAGCAGCTATGAAGGCAGCATCGATCTCAGCCTGCTTTATGCACTCTGTGCCCAAATCAAACCTTCTAGCCTGTAGGAAAGCAGGTCTTGCTATTCTTAATTGACATAGTAAGAAACAGAGGCTAAGAAGAGCCATCTAGCCTGCCTGTTCCTGTTTGCAGCCTAACCATGGATATATACTCAACTTCATGAGTTCTATTTGCTGCTGCTTTGCTGATGAAATACATTTAGTAACTAGCGCAGCCAAAAAGGAGGCAGATATTCTGAACAAGAAGCAGGGCAGCAGGGTACATGTACAAACTATGGATTAAGCAACTACAGTTTTGTCTTATTTAGAGGGAGTACAGCTGGACAACTTGAGATAATTCAGTGGATTCAGGCTCTTGTAATCCCTGTGCTGTTGCATGAGACACAGAGGGACTGCACAGAACAGGTTCCTGGACCAGAGCAGCCTGATCCTCCCCAAGCAGCTCTCTTTACCAAACAGGGGCTGGGGGTCATATCCTAGCTGACACATGGGCTTCCCTGCTGGCCATAAGCATCCTGCAGACGCCATCATTCCAGTTAAATGTGTTATCATAGAACATATTTTGCAGGTAGATGATGAAAACTTTTTTTGTTTATTATTATTAGGCTGTATAGAGTGAGTAATGTGGGGAGCCCCTGTTGCTCCAAACCTGGAGGTAGTTACTGGAAGTAGACTTTATTAGGCAAACAACATTCTCTGCCCCCAGCTACTCTGTAATGCCTTCACTCATGTTACAGCTGGGGCTGACACACAGGAAAATGCCACATAATGTGCAGGGCTGCCCGTCTCTCTGAGAAAACAGATGCCAGGTCCTTTGTGGAGGTACCCTGTATCACAGGGACACCTGCTGGAGCAAAACCTCAGTAACATCTGTAGGAAGTCAGCCAGTTGCTTTGTTTTGAAATACAACTAAGATCTCGTTTAAATGCAACTAAGCTCTCATTATTTTCTTCTCTTAGTTAATTGTACTGCTCTGAGCCTTTGTTAAGTTTCCCAGACATCAGCACATATGAACAGATGCTTAAAATTCTCTTTGATTTACATGATAACACAGATGACTGACCTTGTGCCATACTATACAACTTGTCAAAATGCTGCTTCTGTATGAGAGTCTCTTGCTCCTGCTGTTCCTGTGAAGAGTCCTGTCTTAGTCCTTAGGGAAGTTTAGGGCTGCACTGTCTCCTCTAACCAGATTGTAATCTGGACCTGACACTACTGCAAAGTCTTGAGAAAAGTCACCATATATTTTGCTCTGTCCCATAAGCAGAGCAGCATATTACTCCTTGCTTACTGTTGTGTCTGGGGACAGTCAGTAATTAGGAGCAACATCTCCATCCCTGGTTCCCAGGGGCAACAAGCCCTCTTAGCAGCAAATGGAAGGGATAGATCTTATTCCTCAGGATCAACTCTGACAACAAGTCCAGTGCCTATCATGCAGAGCAGGGGCCACTCCTTTTTTGTGGTGGGCATTTCTGTCCTTGTGCTGTGAAGCTGTAGAGGTAATAGTTGTTAGTACTGGCTTTAAGAGATTTCCTGCTTAAGTATTTAGGAATGGTAAGTCAATCGTAGAATTGTCAGGGTTGGAAGGGACCTTAAAGTTCATCTAGTTCCATCTGCACTGCCGTAGGCAGGGACACCTCCCCCCAGATCAGGTTGCTCAAAGCTCCATCCAGCCTAGCCTTAAAAATTTCCAGGGATGGGACTTCCACCACCTCTCTGGGCAACCCGTTCCAGTGTCTCACCACACTCATGATGAAGAACCTCTTCCTAACGTCTAATCTGAATCTACCCACCTTTAGTTTTGATCCATTCTCCCTAGTCCTACCACTACCCGACATCCTAAAAAGTCCCTTCCCAGCTTTAATCACTTTAAATCACATATCTTATACAGAAATTTTATTGAGTTGTAAAGTGTTGTGTTAGTACCCTTAGGAGCAGTATCATTTGGGGGTGCTAAAGACATCAAGTAAGTTAGTTTTGTTATCCACTAAGCAAACACCTTTAAATCACCTTCTTGCAGCTATGGTAGTGTGTTGGTAATTGTGCAACTGATCATCTCTCCAGGCCTCTAATGAGCACTAGGACAAAGGAGGAAAGTCATCACATTTTCAGATCCTTCCATACAGGTCAGTTTGCTGATCATCAGACAATTCACATCCCCACCTACCCAAGTCATTTCTGATTAACCAAAAAGTGATGATCTGCACGGTATTTGAATTTAAGGTCCCAAACATTACTTCTGCATTTTTCTATACTACATGCATTCTGTAACGTTATGTAAGTATTCAAATATGAAGATTTTCTAAGTATGCAAATACAGTGGTGTGTGCTTTTAAGACAGAGGTAGATAGTACATGATCCTGCAGCATTTGTAGTCACAACCATAGGTAACACAAGTGCTTTCACTACTTCTTCAAAATTGGCTTTCACATGTTTAGAACAGAATAGAAATTTAGTTGTAAGAGGCCTTCAATGAGTTTCTAGTCCTACTGCCTGACTAATTCAGAGCTCACCAAAACTTAAAGCATGGTGTTGCGGGCACTGTCCAAATGCCTCTTAAACACTGACAGACTTGGGGCATCGACCACCTCTCCAGGAAGCTTGTTCCAGTGTTTGATCACCTTCTTGGTAAAGAAATGTTTTCTAAGGTCCAGTCTAAACCTCCCCTGACACAGCTTTGGACCATTCCCGCATATCCTCACATTGGATACCAGGGAGAAGAGCCTCAATCTCCACTTCCCCTCCTCAGGAAGCTGCAGAGAGCAGTGAGGTCACCCTCAGCCTCCTTTTCTCCAATCTGGACAAGCCTGAAGTCCTTAGCCACTCCTCATAGGACATCCCTTCTGGCCCTGTAACCAACTTGGTTCCCCTCCTATTGATGCACTCGAGTACCTTAACATCCTTCTTAACTTGTGGGATTCAGAAATACACACAGTACTCACGGTTAGGTCACACCAATACTAAATTACACCAACATGATCACCTCTTTTAACTGGCTGATTATACTGTATTTAATGCAGCCCAAGATGTGGTTTGCCCTCTTGGTTGCCAGGGCACACTGCTGACTCATATTGATCCTGCTGTTGACCAGCACCTCCAGATTCTTCCACAGGGCTGCTCTCCAGCCATTTCTTTCTCAATTTGTATTTGTGCCTGGCATTACTCCTTCCTAGGCGTAGAATCTGGCATTTTGACTTGTTACATTTCATCCCATTAATCATTGCTCAATGGTCCAATCTATCTAGATCCCTCTGCAAGACATCTTGAAACTACTAAAGCAGCATTTTCAAAAATCAAACTAGTACTTGTAATGCCTCTACCAAGAAAGCACAGTCAAGATACAATGTCTCATATCATGATACAAGAGTTAGAAATGTGAGGCTTGTGGTGATGAGGCTTCCTGGAGGAGAATGGCATTGTCCAGGTCAGGTTTCAGTCTCTGGAGAAAGTTGATGTGCTCAGGAGAAAAGACCAAAAAAAAAATTTGCTGTCTGCTGCTGAATTTGGTAAAACTCTGCTTCTGTTCTTCCATTCCAGTATAACTGCAAGGCTGATAGCTGAGAATCATGGGCATCATTCTGTGATAAGAAATGGGTGTAGATACATGCCTATTAATGTACGTGTATAAAACGGGGATAAAATCCAGAATGTGTTAACTATTGTGAAATCTCTGTTATCCTCCTTTAGTGTTCTTCATCCATATTGTAGAATACAGGTAGAGAGACCCTTTTATACTATTGAGTTCTGCAAACACAACTTCTCAGTGTTCAGCTGAATAACTATCAAACACTGTAACTTAGATTATCTTTCAAGTCCATACAGAGACAAATCTCTCCAGTTTTCTTCCTTGTCATCACTGTTAATGAGCACCAGTCAGAAGTTTTGCTTTCTTTGATAAAGTCATCCTGGACGTTTGTTTCATGCTTTTGTGATGCAGCACTTCTGATGGAAAATGACAGGTGATACTGTTTTATTGTACAGGTGTTGTATGATGCTGAACTGGAATTCTGGAAACAAATGTTTTGCACAATGCTTTCCCAGTACTCTCAGAATAAAAATTGGTAAAACTGCAGCCTATAGCGTACTAATATGTGGGGGACCTCAGCTGGACTGAGGCCCTTGGACAGGGTAATTTTGACCTTGAGAAGATTCTAGTCTACCCTTGAGAGAATAAACAAGAACAAGAACTGCAAGATAAACAAGCTTGAGGAGATGTTGACCGAAAACTGAGGCGCACGTGTCCTTGTGGCAGAAAAGCTGAGTTGTGATAAACTGTGCAAATATTGTCCAATGACAAAGAATAATAACAACTTTGGACCAATGTGGAAAAGACACATCTGGGGAAAACAAGGAGAAAAGAAAGTATAAATGTACAGAGAACAATAAAGGCTTCTGCTTTTGCTTGCTTGCTTTTGCTAAGATTTGTTCTCGATTTGTCCATCCTGACCGCGACACTAATATTTGATTCTGAAGTAATATATGTATTATTTACATATTCAGTAGAGGAAACTGTCAGCCTTCAGCATTGCTGCTAAATACAGCAGTGTGTTCAGCAGCTGCAGAACCCAAAGTCTTATCTACAAGTGGGTAACCAAGCAGTGCCATAGCTAGCTCACTAGGCATAACCTCAGTATATCTGGCAAAATTCCTATGTTTTTGCAAATAAGCAGATTCAGGTAGTATAGAGACTTGTGACTGGCATCAGTTCAGTGGCTTGTGGCTCTCCTGATACAGCAGCAACATTAAGGGTATATGTAGATATGCGTGTAGTGAATCTAGGGCTATTTCTATCGATGCTCATAATGGAACCTCTGGCACAAGTAGTTTCACATACCTGTTGCTCTTTTGGAGCACTAAAACATACTCTTACTAAATGTCCAATTTCATGCAGTGTTTGCACTGGATTTCTCTTGTAGGATATCCAGCATAATTTCCAATATACAGCGTGGAGACGCTGTGGCAGCGAAGTTTTCCCCGTGTATTTGGAGTCTACTGAGCATCTGTTTGCAGTATTGTAATTTTCCACAGGCTGTGCTTTAAGCTCCCATGTAGGACAGCTACACAGCTTGAACAGTGCTTGCTGTACCCTGACTTACCATTTCACTCTGCCATTGCTGGCTCAGTTGACTAGCGGTGGCTCTAGTCTCTTCAGAGTCAAGTCAGATCCAAGCAGTAAACCCTCTCTAACATGAGTTGTAATTGTTTTTCTCTGTAAGCTGATCTCAAATAATTCTGTCTGCCGTATTTCCAGACCCACATGTGACAATCAGCTCTCATGAAACTACAGTGTAATGTTCTGCTTGTTCCCTGTAGTCCCTTTCTAAGCTGACAAAATTTATGGTGTTCATCTACAACAGTTGCTTCAAATAAGTACAAATGTCATTATTCCAGAGTACAACATCATATTTGTAGTATGCACTTGCCTTTGGCCTCACGTAAATTTGCATTTTCCTCAGGAATGTCGCTGGCATTAACTGTGAATACAGTATCCAGACAGGCTTGGTCAAGCAAGAGAAAGTTTAATAGTCTCGGTCACATTTTGCAGTGGTGCAGGTTACTAGGGACTGTAACAAAGTACGGATGGGAAGTTTACTCAGGTACAAAAGTGCAACAGAAGTACGACTAGACATGTCTATAGTATATGCAAACACGTGGAGAAATTAACTTGGAAGGAAGACAGGGTCATTGATACTTTTCTTTATCTTGAAAGAGCTGAGAAGAGAAAGTGCTGCACTTCACCAATCTGTTGGTGGGAAATTTTATTTTAAGCATAGAGGAGCTGAAAACCCATCAGGGTGATCCAAAGCTATTATCAAAAGGAGGGACAATGGCAGTCCATTCCTTTGAACTTTGTATGGGTTGGCTCATGGTGGCTTTGGGCAGCAAAAGAGCATGGCTAGGAGGAGGAGCAACTCAGTGTCTCCAAACTGTAGGAAGTAAAATTCTTTTCTGTGGGATGATCTAGCTCTCAGTTGCTGAGTAAGGTCATCCCTGCCAAGATGGAGCCCATGAGCCCTCCGTCTGCAGAGAAGTGCTTTTATTGATAATACTGAAAAGATGTCCAGATGCTGTTCTTGTTTTGCATTCTCAGGCTGATGCCAAACCAACTGGGAAGCCATATTGTACAGATCAGATGAGTCATCTCGTGTATAAATCTGTGTGTAATTCATAGCCCATGTCTTTATTTTTCAACAAACTTTCTTTTAAAGGTCAGATCAGAAATTTGGGAAAGTATTTTGTCTCTCTGAGGTACAAAATGCAGTTTCATCTCAGTTATGACACCCAGTTGCTTATCACAGACCCATTTCTTATCACAGAGTGTTAAGCTGGATCCTCTTGGAGAAGAAATGGTCAGCAGGAGAGATTTTAAAAGTAATTAGTAACAGGGGAAGTCAAAAAGGTAACTGTAGTACAAGTAGAAAGTAGCACATAATAATGACTAGCTGGAGAGATAATATGTAAATGGAGAAAAAAAACCAGTTAATTCATCAAGATAAACAATAAGATAGTTAAAATTAAGGGGAATAGAGGAAGAGATAATTAAAATCCAGTATTGTTAAATACACAACCACACTTTGCTGTAGCTAGGTATTTATTTTTGAATAGAGCCCAACTGAGCAATTGAGGGTATGCAAGGTGTTGGTAAAGAGCTCCTAAAAGAACAGTGAAACATCAGTATAAAGGTATCCTTTAGGACACACTTCCTCCACATATAAGCAAAATTGTTTTGCTTCTATTTTACCATCAGCACAGAAAATTGCAGTATATCTGCATTTTTCTGCATCTTTGTAACCTTCAACAGGAGGCAAACTGAGGATAACAATGTGATGCTGGTGTAAGTCAGGAGTAAGGAATTTTTAGTGCATTCAGATTTATTGGTTTGAAACTCATGCTAGTATACAGTACAACAACAAGTGATCTGTAAAAGGTATGTAAAATGAGGTATAAAAAAGCAATGAACACTACTGTGCTACAAGAAGGCAAGCAAAGGGGCTGAGAAATAGAGAGGACATGAAAAATGAAAACAGATTCTCTCTCCTGGATCACAGTTTAACTTTTTTTTTGTTTAGGATTTTACTATTAAATAGAACTAAATTACCAATAACATATTGTGAGGGTCAAAATTTTGGTGAGGCAGAAAGCAAGCAAATTTGGGCTTCCTTTATTCAGGCTACCCTTTCTACCCTGATTCTCAGCAAAAGTCCATTTCTGAGCAAAATTATTGCTGGGACATGAGTTTGGAGCCATATGCAATCTCCAGAGGTGCAATATATATTCATACAGTTACCCTAGGGATCAGTATTCCATGGTTTATAGATGTCTGTACATATTTTAAGTGGTTTTGTAGTTACAATTTTGGCATGGCTATGTTTTGCATATAAGTTTTAAGGACTACTTTATTTCTGATCAGTGTGATTAGTAGTGAATCACAAGCAATAAGGGCAACTAGGAAAAGAAATTAAGATTTTTTGTAGTTTTTGCTGCTTGAGAGAACCTAGGCCATATTGCTACTTATAACTTGCATCACATGGGAAGAGATATTTGGAGATGAGGAGGAATCTGTGATAATTCACTTTCCTTGACAAAGGGCCACATTTTCAGTAGATGTAGATTCATTTATCTCCCTTAGCTTGAAGGCTGTTAAGCTAGTACCTCCCTTGAAGGAAATATGCTGTGATCAATGCAGTAGTGAGGATGAGAGAAGAGCGAAGATGACCATAGAGATGCATCTGCAGCACAGAAGTGGCTTGACTAGAA
>VYZX01003965.1:0-19440 GCA_013401335.1 Brachypteracias leptosomus | reverse complement strand
CAGAGCATGCTTTGAACACTGGGTACTCTGGCAGGGCTGGAAGTTCCTCATCATGTACTAATAGCTACCAAAGTGCTCAGTGTGCACTTGCAGCAAAGAGGCGGCTTTACTACAACCATGACAAGGAGAAATGTGAGGTCAGAGAACTGCAGTAATGGCAGCAAAGGTGTTCATGCTAATACAGAGCTATCTGGTTGGCAGCACTAAGAATGGTAGTTGCTGCAGGGCATTGTTTGTCTGAGCATGCGCTAGGAATAAAAAAGAGGTTGCTTACCAGAGGAGAGAAGTTTTTGCAGGGGACCAGGGGGAATGGAGAAGGCATTTAGCTCACTGGAGCAATGACAGAAACAGAACCAGCAGTGCCATATGCAGAGGAGTCCTCCTTGTGGTCTCTTTCCTTGTTCCTCTTAAGTGGCTTCTTTTGAAGTCTTGTCTCCTTTAAGAAACCAGCCTGTGTGATGGGTGCTGCCCATCCCAGCCAGCAAAGTGTCTGAGAGGAGTGTGGAGTTACTGCTTTGCCATGTGGAACAAAGAATTCAACCACAGATTTTTACCTTCTGTTTCTGGATCTAGAGAGACAGATGTTGCTGCCTGCTACTGCTCATTAGGAGACTCTTTGTGCCTGAAAGGGTCATGTTGTTGCACACCAGCATCATGTGTCTGGCCATCCTTCTTCGGAAGTCTGGAGGCAGCAGTCGTGAGAACTTTAGGATCATTCTAAAATGGTTAATACATTTTAAAAAATATTAAAAATGTAAAGATGAGAGGAGAAGGTGGCATTGAACAAATTAGTTAACCCATTATCTAGAGAAAAGGAGATAGGGTTAATGTGAAGTATTTGAGTCCCTTCCTTACTTGTGTAGATGTGCATGCTTGTCATGCAAGGAAGGAGATTGGTCTTAAGTGTCTTTTCTTGAACAGTTATTTTCATCTTTTTAGAAGCTTAGTTGCATACTGATGCTTTCAACGGTTCTCAGATCAAAAAGGAGAGTGAGGTACTTTACCAAAAGAAGGGATCAGAACAGTGTGTGTTGGGTTCGATTAACATATTTGCAATCACCTTGCCCTTCATTTTCAGTCTACAATGAAGTAATGCCATAGTGCCAATGTGGTACACAGTGATGTGTCAGAGCTGCTGGTTCCTTTTGTCAATTTGTTTAATGACAGATGATTATTGATACTGAATGCAAGAATGGGGTTTCTGTTCCTTCTGTTTTTTTTCCAAATATGCCAATTCGACAGAGGGCAAATAATGTATGTCATACAGCAACATCTACTTCCCTATTCAGGTGTTTGCCCATCCCAGGCACTTTGTGTGAGGTCTTAGCTAGGAGAGCTCCAGTGACAAAAATATCTTACTATTTCCAGGAATGTCTACCCCCAGGACACTTGGGATGTTGGCATTTTTCATTAGAGCCAGAAACACTTTAAGTTTCAACCTGGTTATTTCCTGTATTCTAATGAGCTTTTTATACCAAAATATTTTGTAGCTTATGTTTAATTGACTTAAGGTTTTCAATTGTTGGTGTAGGAACTATTTTGCATGTACACTGAAAGCATCTCTGATCTTAGAGTCTCAAAATGGACTGAAAAACACAGGAATTATCTCCCCCATTTCATTGCTTAAGAAAGGTGGCTTGAGTGAAATTACATGGTTTACTTATGGCTTACTTAGTGAAATTACCAGGACTACTCTGCCAGCCACTAGCACAATGGAGAATGGTAGTTTTATTTTTTTGTTCTACCCTTGATATTGTGCTGTGATGACAGGCAATAGGATTTCAAATATTCATTGTTGTCTCAGAGGTGGCATCCTTCTGTCTCTTGAGAATGTGTGGTTGAGTTTAAGATTTGCTTAAAAAAATCTGGATATTGCCAATTGCAAGAGAGTGAGCTGGATGAGGAAGATGGATGAAGAGGACCCATGAACATCACAGGGAACTTCTAGCAATGCAACCAACATCTGTGCAAATATGTGATTTTCTATAGGTGTTCTTCTGTAGGGCATTTTTGAAATGGTCAAGAAACAGAAGGAGGAAAAATAATCCACAAATTATACCAAAGTTCGGGGGACCCTCAGAGGTGTATCTGCTGTGACAATGTTCATGGCTAACTAGAGACAGAGAGAGGCCAAGATGATTTAAAACAAAAAGAAAACTCCCCAGTGTCTGCTTCACTGTTTAAGTGCCAGCAGTCACGCATCATTTGACTGCAACCACTTTGTAAAGGGAAGACATAAAAAATTGTCCTTCCTAACAGTGTATCTACTCTCTTTGTATCTGGCAGCCTGCCCTCATAATGCTTCCAAGGCAGAACTTTAATGGGAAGCTGAAAACTAGGCAGGATTTAGTTTATGTACTTTTCTAACATTTGGTATTCAGTAAAATATATCAGAGGGCATATGCTGTTGTAATTTTTTTTAATGCTGTGGACCCCCTGAAAAGAAAATAATTTTTCCCTGGGCGACAAATTCTTTCCAAACCCTGTTTCACTGCAGCAGACATTGCCATAATGAGACTGAAACTGATTAAGATCTATAGCAGGTGATGGGTTTGAGCAAGTATAGTGGTTTCATTTTTAAAAAATTAATAATGGAGGCCGTTTCTGCCTTAGAGGCTAGTATGTGTCAGCAGCAAGGTAAAAGATGTCTTGGAAAGTGCTTTTTCTATAGATGAAATGTATTGTAAGAAAAGACGTTTTTCCACAAACAAGAGTAAGTGAAAGACTGGCACTGTAATACTGTTTATATTTGTATATCACCTTTCATTCCGAAAGAGGAATAGCTGCTTACAGATTATCCTGGATAGGGGAATCACTTCACCCACCACAAAAATGGAGTCACTTCCAAGAGAGGGATGTAGCAGGCACTTAACAGCATATAGCACAATAGTGTGAACTAAAGCCTGGAGTTTAAATGAAAGAAAAATTAAATCAAGATTTCAGCCTATGACTAAATATGATCATTGTTAAATACAGAACTTGGGTTTCTTTGGGGTTTGTTTGGGTTTTTTTTACTCATATGCACTTCTTTCTGTGCACCACATAGTGTTTCCCCTCACTAAGGGCAGAAGCAGCCAGGCTTTAAAGATGAGAGCACAACTGAACCGTATCCTAAAAGTGGAGCAGTGGAGTTAAAGAACTGATCAGCGATCATGTCCCTGGAAAGGTGACCCTCCTCCTACTCTAATATGTATTTCTTTTCACTACCTTTCTCCCCTTTTTTGCTTCCCATTGTATCTCCTTCTTGAATAGGTTCTTACCCCATTTCTTGCAGAGATTCCTTTTCTAGTGTTGAATCACCTGAATGGGATGTCTGGGTATCCTCCTTAGGCAGGATAGTCAAAGCCACGTGAGCCATCATGAAAAAGATCTGGTCCCTGGTCCACAGCATTCATTGTGCTGGGTTGCTTAGTTCAAAATTTTGCAGGCCATGTTTTCTGTTGCTGAGGCTATCAGTATGTAGTTTTGCTGCTTCTTCAGAAGGTATGTGTGCTGCTAGCTCTCTTCTTCTTCAGGCCAACACCAAACTCAGCAACACGCCCTCAGCATAATTCCATCTTTTGGTCTTTTATTCTTTATCTGTTTGCTCTTCTCCATCTCAAATCAGCCAAAGGGTAACACGCTATTGAGAGAGAGCTCAGCAAGCTGCCCCCAACAAGAAGTTCCTCCAACTGGCCCCGACAGGAACTCTCTTCCACAGGAACTCTTTTCAAACTGATCAGCCTCTTGTTGCTGCTTCTTTCTTCTGTTGCTTCCCTTCAACTGGTTCAATTCCTGCTTCCTCTGAGACTGATCTGGTTCCTGGTTGATGTATCTCTAGCCTCGCCCACCACCCCAATCACAATCACCTGGGGGAAGGCAGGGCCTCACACAGGTGGGCCAGGTTCTGCCTCTGAGGCCTTGGGGAACAAAACACGTTGCTGGGTTGTGACTCATCCACAGGTCAACTCCAACTCAGGGCCCACAGCCCAGGCCCCAGCACTTCAATAAGGCACAAGATATTTGGAGCAGGATGTAGATTTCAGCTAGAAATAACAGATGTTTCTTACAATAAAAGGCATCTGAGATATTTTATAATTATATATGTAGATGATACTACTTGGTATATTTCAAGCAACCACATAAAAATTCTGTAATTGCAAAATGCCTGGTTAATTGTAAAGACAATTTTATGCTCATATGGCCTCTGGCTGCCTGGGACTAGTGAGGGCTGATCTGTCAGGTCAGAGCTGCAGGTGGGCAGCAGGTTTTGGCCATATCCTTCTTTGTTCCCAACACTGAGGACTACAGGACTGCAACACAGTAACTTGCCACTCCTGCTTTTTATCCAGAGAGGAGATGTTACTATTCTTCCACACACTGGAACACTGAAAAACAGATGAACAAGATATGTCTCTGAGAAGGTCCATTCTGGAAAGGAGTTCACTCTGATGGCATTGATGTGCAAAACTTGACATCTTTTTCTGTAATCGATGTCCGTGTCTCCTAATTTAGTTGTCAGTTCCAGTAAAGACAAACTGATTTGCACTAATGTCCAAACTTTGAGTATCTTCAACTGTGCACACACTGAAATTCTTAGCAAAAACCTATATTGTAAATGACTTTAAAAGTCATGTAGGGAATCAATGGTATAATCAGGAACAGACAGAAGCCCTGACTCATTTGTTACTTTCGTGGTGTGCGCTTAGCTGATGGATGCCTGCAACCTCAATAACTTGTTCCCTATCCTAACTGTTGTGTGGTTTCTTCAGGAAGCTGCATGTTTAGTCTCTCTTAACTTCACTTTAGTATGCATAAAGTGTAATCAAATTCAAGCTAATATCTCTCAGGAAAGAATGAAATGAAAATTACAGGTAGGTACTCAATATACAGTAATTTGTGATGTTACCACTGTGCTTACTATCTTCCAATATGTGGCCCTTGCTCCAAGAAATTGAAAGCTTTGTTATTTTCCATTTTACCTCTAGTAGGAAGAATACATCACCTGGAGGTAAGGAGTTTTCAAATAGTTCAAGAATATTTTATTTTTTTAAATCCAGCTCTGGAAAGGTAGAATGCATGCAGCAAATAGAAGCATTAAAGCCTCCTCCCAGAGTTCTTACCTTTCTTTAACTGCAGTTGAATGTTTCCTTGCTTTGGCTAAACTATGACAAATGATCCATAAAATGGCTGTTCGTTCACCTTATTCACATCACTACCTGCACTGAAAATTACTTCTAGGGAGGGAGAGAGAAGGAGGGAAAGGAGTCACAGCTCTCTTCAGCAGTAGACATAGCATTGGTTGTGGTGTAGCTGTCACCATCACAAGTGACTGATCTGGAGCTAATAAAAGGACAAAATTCCTTCCCCCCACCTTCCCAGGAATTCTAGGCCAAATCATAATGATAAAATATCTAATCTATAAAGGAAGGCTTTTAGTTTTTCCATGACAAACTGTGCCAAAATGTGTTTGGCAGCTTTACTTCTTCCCCAGTGGTAATGTCTGGGAGATACTTCTGTGCTTTCAATGATGAACTGGTGTAATGCAACTCATGCCATGCAGTAGCTCCAACCTGTATTGGGGGTGGAAGGTAAACTGCTTTAATTTTGGGAAGGAGTTTCCATGACTCTTTTAGAAATGTCCTTACTTTTAATTCCTTCCATATAAAACTATGGAAATTCTGTCATGCTGCATTTCTCATCTGTTCATATAAGTGACATATGAACATATCTGTCTCGCAGACTAAAGTGAATTTTTACTCCACCAATGCCAAGGAGGCAATTTTGGATTTAATTTAAACTCTGAAATCTGAGTTTGTGGGAACAAGAGAAATTATGGTAGTGGTTTGAATGGTTGGTTGAGTCTCTAAAGGTCTGATAATCTTAGAACAAACCACATGATGAAGAGGTAAATTACTGAATCTATGCTAGTGTGAAACCAACATTTGTTATTGCAAGTTATTATTGCTGATATGATTTTAATTCTTCAAAAATACACTCTCCAATTTATTCTGCTCTTTCACATTAACCCAGTGATGAATCCTTTTCTATTTTTACCAAATCAAAGCCCCATTTGGCCAAAATTCCCATTGATGAATAGGGGACTAAGTTCAGAAAAGAATTAAGATCCAGAAAGTGACAATTAAAATCTCAGGATACATCTTAATGTTGAGAGCAATTGTTTTATTTTTATTAATTATCATTATTTCTGTGACATTAGGTCATTATAAACTTGCCTGTGTCCTTGCTGTATTGAGATTCATGATTTATATGTGAGGTGCCTAACAACTATAAAAGCAGATTAATCCACTTTTAGTTACTTGTTTTATCAAATGAAGTGCTTAAGTTAATGTGAGGAGGTTATTTTTTACTGGGGAGAATCATCAAGCAATAATAGTTGGTTTATCACCCACCTTGGGAAAATGATAAACCAATTGTCTTTTTCAACTACTATTTCACTGTAACTTGTACCTTTTTTTTCTATGCTATACTTTTAAAGATATGTTAGCTAGGATTATTCAAATGGACCATTTGATAGAAGCTTTTATTGAAGGTTGTAAAGCCATCTGGTCAAAATGGCCAGAAGATTTCTAGAACAGTCTCATTAAAGGTTAGACATACTCACCTGACATGTGAAAGAGTCCTCACTGAGTAGTGAGTGGTAACACCAGTAGTAGGTGTTTATTAGGGCTATCTTATAATGTTAGATGTCCTAGAAGTAGGTTATTGACAAACTTTCTCTTTGTAAGAAAAGAAGTATGAGCTCTTATTAGAGATTTTTTTTTTTTTTTTTACTGCGGAAGATCTCTAAGTTTTGAAAGTTCTCTACTGGTAACGTGACAGTTCTTCTTTCCTAAACCTCTAAGAAAACACTAATAGTTTTCTTTGCTGCTTCTTAATATTTAACACATCTCAGTAGTTACGTCAGTGCCTGTACACAGGAGATGCCAATGGGGGTCAAAGATCCAGAATTATTCTAACTGAGAGTTAGCAGTATTGAGATGCCTGTGCTACAGAGGAAGAAAAAAAAGCAAAAGTTTTATTAGATGAGAAGTCATTTTCCTTTTCCAAGATTAGCAATCAGTCTGCCTTAAGACATTTCTGTAAGATACAGCAGTTACAATCAGACCAAGTGTGCGGTGTGTCATCATGGAATATTGCTCTGCTCTCAGGCAGCTTGTGAGGAGAGGGAAAATCCTTAGTGAGCTCTCTAAGCAACTGAAGAGTATTAGATCACGTTAATGGTTGTAATTGATAAGTAAATGTTATAAGTATGCTGAAGTGCATGCAAATAGTCTAATTCTCCACAATAAGCAAAGAGTGCTTGAGGTATACCTGAAAACCCAGTAATTCTCTGATGATACCTTCCAGAACACAGACACTGCCAATGCCTATGGTCCTTCTTTAATTGAGTTGAATTTCATTGCTAGTTGAAAGATTTGACTTCCCCCGCTGGGCCAGGGGTGATAGAGAGGCCTCCTTGTTTTTGTTATGTGGCAAAATCTTTCCTCTGTTATTACTTCTGCTTGTGATTCTGATTGTGCTGCTCTGATCAATATAGAGCCTCTTCAGATACAGAGCAAATATTTTTCATATGGAGTTCCCCCTCTTTCTTTTTCTTACTCGTTTATCCTATTTGTGCCTTATCCCTCTGGATTCAGGGACAGAGCAGGAGAGGTCTGTGGGCTGGGGTTTTCTATGTGTGTGACTGGAAGCTGAATTTCACCTTCTTCAGTGAGGTTATTTACAATCCCATCTGCCTGCATCAGTTCCTTTTAACCTCTTGGGGATGCTTCTGTGATGTTTTACCTATTCTCAATAATTGTTTTGGCTCTAGAGGCAAAATTTCTCATGTTGTGCAGTACATTTTCTCTTGATCTTTTATGTATAAAAATATTTTGATTTTTCCTAATCTTCCTTTCCTTCCACATAGCTGTTGCTATCAGGTACTTAGGTGCAGCGCAAAATCTTTTCCTTTCAGATGAATTTAATGCTACTGAAAGATACTGGACTGGCATTATACAGAGCAGTAACCTCTATTTACAAAGTGAGACCATGAGCCTGGCGTAGTTGCAAAATGAATTGCTGTGAAGTAACTTGAAGTGATTGGGGTGGATAAACCACTGCTTACTGGTCTCGAGACATACTCAATCTTTTGGTCACTCTTGGCCAACATCAAAGCAGTTGTTGCTTTTGCTTTTGGTTTTGTTTTTTGTTGTTTTAATGAAAAAGATGTTAATGTTGGAACATGGAAGCTACTTGGATCAGATGCTAATCCAGTCACTGCCCAACAGCCCCCAGTTCTGTGATAAGAAATGGGGAAAGATTACTGTCTTCTAACACTGAACGTGGAATCTTGCTACAAAATTTATTCACCTGCCATTGGTGGCAGACTTGAAATAAAATGCTCTACTTACATAGTGAATGACTATTTTTTTTTTCTCTCACATTTTTCATTGCACCTCGTATATGCTGGAAGTCAACACAGAAGATTCTGAAGTGTTCTATTATTCTATGAAGCAGGGAGAACTACCACAAATTTGTAGAGTATGTGTTTTCTTCTTTCCTGAACCATGTACAAATCATCTTTATTCTTGTATAGCACTTATCAGAGGTCAATTCCAAGCTGAAGAAACTTTAGCAAGCTCACATCCAGCAAGGAGGGTGTAGAATGGTGGGAATAGCATGCAGATGGCTTGAGTACAACCAGTTACTGCACTCAGAACTGTCTTTTTGTCTTTGGTTTCTTGTAGATTGAAATTGTTTTCAGCAAACATGGAAAATGTACTATCCTTGAGTGTAGCAAATTGGAGGGGGGGTTAATTTGTGAGGGAAAGAATGAGAGAAGGAATCACAGTTTTCAACTGCATGGACAGTATGACAGTGTTAAAGCTGTGGATCGGCTCTAGGGAAATAGAAGAGAACTCACTGTGGGCAGGATCCATCAGTAAACTTTGGCCTAGCATCACTGCACATTTGTAACCTGTAACTCAGCAGGATATTAGATATGTTAGTTTTCATGATGCATTACCATTCTTAGGCAATATACCATTTCTCAGTCGTGTGACTTTGTCTTGAAGGCAGCTAAAACTGGAGATTTACACAGTGATTCTGTAGAGGGAAGTAAATCAAAGAGGGAGAAGAAAAACTCAAGATTTCTCTGGCAACTTGAAGAAATGCATGTTAAGACTTAAACTAAACTTAAAAATATCTCACTGCACCACTTGGTTCACAGACACTGGGAAAATGTAACCTCTTTCTCTGTTGCCCTTACCTTAGGCTTTGCTGACCGTTCCCTCATTTCTGGTTAATAAAAATGTTGTTCCTGTTTGTTTTGTATCACAGAAGCATTGCTCTCATGTATGCAGTAAAATGATTAACAATGTTTGCATCTCACAACATGAAATTTGTCCTTGCAACAACATTTTTACAGTTGAATTTCACTTTGGTTAACCCTGCAAATTAGTGTTCCAAAATCTGATGCTCACCTTATCAATATCTCAGAGAGCCCTGAGGGATCCTAGTGGAGTTCAAGATGGAATTGGCCTGCTTCTTTTACCTGAGCAATTAATAATTCATTTGGTGGTACTTACTGTGTTCTCTCTCTGCCCTCAAGATAGGAGTCAACATTCTTTAAGTCAGAAAAATGTGCTGGCCTCAGGCTGGCTTTCACAAATACATGCTGCAATGGTAATGGAGCCCTGGTACTTAAGTCCTGGCTCCAGTGGCACACAGGATTTTTTTCTCATTGAGAAGGATTGGAGATGAGCAATACCCCCGCAAGTCAGTTCTGGAGCAAAATGTGAGCTGGCTGCCCTGGCGGGTGAGGCATGAACACATGCCGAGAATTTGCTGCGTGCTGCAAAACTGCAGAACCACAACCTCCTCCTGAGCAAAAGGCAGCTGATTTTGGCAGAGAATATTACTAATCTCCTGCCTTGGATTTACGTTTTTTGCAGCACATCTCTGATCTGTTTTCCGAGGGAAAAATAAAGGCAATTCAATAAGGTTGGTGGGGTTCCAGTCTATCTTTCCAGCCTGTATGTGAGATCATGAATTTTTTTTTTTTTTTTTCCCAAGAAAAATATTTCAAAATATTGATTTACAGTGGGAAGCTTAAGATTAGATGTGTAAGAAGCATCATACCCAGTACCCGAGTTCCTGCCTACTAAGAGGAATGGGTCGGTTCCTCCTGCAGAGAGGTGTGTGAGCCCTCGGGAAGCATGGAGAAACCCCAGCAAGTTCCTCACTGTCACCACAAGGGGCCAAGCTTGGGACACCAGGGAGTGTGGTGGCTGGGTGGGCCCTTTGGGACTCCAGGCAACCAGCACTGACTGAAGTTTTGTGCCATGTATTTTGTGACACATGGCTTTGCACCGACACATCAAGGATCAATGAAGTGCAAAAGCTGCCTGTAAGCATTCAGCTGCAGCTCGAGACATGCCTGCTTTGGGATCTTCTAGGATGCGAATAAGCTGTAAATTCGTGATACTGTCAGGCACAGCAGTAATGCTCAATGATACACACTCTCAATTTTTACAGTGCCTCCCTTGTGAAAACGTGGGTCTCAAACTATTTGCCAAAGCATCCAGCTTGGTGAAAGTCTGCCAGGCAGGCAGGAGAGGGAGAACTGCAACCCAAAGCCCATCCACAAGAAATTAAGGTCCAGAGAGGAGAGTTTAAAACCCAAGGTGAAAAAACATTGTGGTTCTGTTTTACATGACTAATAAAGGAGACAAACATCATCAAACACCCACAGTACATTTATAGGGATTTTTTAAATTTTGTAAAGTGGATTAGAGACATTTGTATTCATTAAGGAAATAAAAGCCCTTTTGCTGGGACTCAAGTGTTTCATTTTAAAAGTTTGAGTTTTATAGGTAGTGAAAGAACCATAAACAGAGCAATGAAATGATCAGAGAAAAAAAATGTCAGTTGTGTAAACTGCTTTAAAAAGAGCAAGAGCATTTCTTTCTCTTAAATTTCTATTTAATGGATTAATGTATTATTAAAAAAGATAGATGATATACATGGATGGGAAAAAGCCCTGGGACTAGGAGTTCTATCTTGCCCTTCTCTCCTACTTACTTTAATTTGTCTGCTAGTAGCATTTAGAGGCCCTAATGAAGATTGAGGCCTCTGTGAGCACTATAAAGAGGCAGTCTCAGCATGGAGAAGCATCACTTGGAGTGGAAAAGTGTAAGTGAGGGTGGGAAAAAGGGAAGTAGGGCCTCCTATTTAAAAATGGGCATGATGGTTACAGTCATGAGTAACATGAAGTTGCACAGCTTGAAGGAACCTCATTTGTTTTGATGGCTAGTATGGGCAGGGCTACTAGGAATAACTTTATTGTCGTCTTTATTCCCTTTCCAGGTCGTGTTTTCTCTCTCCTCTCCAGTTTCCCCCACTGTATCCCACTCTTGCTCTGCAGTTTCTCTTTCAATCATTCTTCTTCCCTTCTCTCCCCTTGATTTCCTGTCTGTAGCACTCAATTCCCTGCACTTTCAGAAGCTGCCAGCCTTTTTTCTATTTCACTGTTTCCTGTGGCATCTTTTTAGCATTATTTGGCAGTTTTGAAAAAGGGCTTATTAAATAAATTACATTTATAACCTGAACATGTGAATAATTTGCTAAAGATCTTAATTATCTGACAAAAAAAGGTAATCAGGATGATTCAATAGAGATTAATTGTGTTGGGAAACCTGGGAAATTTTTTCATTTTCTGCACCTGGTGGGACCTTCCAAATAATATAGTAGGTGCCTTTCCAGCAGGCACAGGAAATTGTATTTTAAAGTAGATTGGTGACAGAAACAGGGTACTTTTTCCTCTTTTTTAAGGCAAAAGAGATGTATGACTATAGGCAAGTTACTGCTTTAAGAAGCATTTGTTGTAAAAGTTGCAGAACTTCCTCTAATACTTGCTGCACCAATGTTAGATCATGCAGTGCTTTTTAACACTGCACCCATGGGTTTTGCAATACTAAGATATCATTCTCTCTGAATCAAGTTTCTGAGCAACTACCTTGCTTAGAAGATACTTTCAGGGAGCAGAGCTCAGGTAAGATGCAGATCTGAAATAACATTATGGGGCTTTACTTGACCCATGAGCCCTGCAAGCATAGGTCTGACAAGCCTTAACAAAAGGTACCTACAAAGTAGTTCTGTAATTACTTTTTACCAGCTCTTCTTGGTATAGGATTTAATAGTCGTTTCAGTGTTGAAACAGTTTCTTTTAACATGATTATTGAAAAATAGTTGGAAGCCAGGACATTTTGCAGGTGACCTTGAAAAGCAATTTTTAGATTTTTAACAGGGTAATATTATTAATAATGGAGAATGAGAGGATGAACATAAGATTTTCCGAGTATTTTCTTGCTCTATGGCACACGCTCCCTCTGAACAAATCACTGAATCTCATAGTTCCTGAATTAGTCATCCTTCAAAATGGAAATGAACTATTCCTTTTTCCATTTTGTGTGCCTTGCGTGCTTATATTGTAATCTTGTTGAAAACCAGTCTGGTTCTTGTCACTCTCTCATCTTGTCCCTCACTTCTGTAGTAAAAAGGGGAAACTGTATTAGAAGAAGGAAGATCATACCCTCTGAATGTTACTCTTTCTTTGCTTCACTTTTAATTTTCATGTTAAAATGGTCTCCAACCTTCCTTCTGACTGCTGTGCATTTAAAATAAAAACACAGATTCTCACAGCTCTCTCCAGTAAGGAGGAAAGAGTCTGGGCCATATCTACCCTGGAATTATACCAGGGATATGCCTATTGTTCAACCTGCTGCTTTTGCAAAGTAGACTTCTTTTTGCCATTTATTTGCAATTATTCCCAGGGATCTTCTATTGCAGGTCACAAACATATGCCAGCTCAATGGTCCTTCAATTTATTTTTGTCTTCTCGCAAGGTAACCGTTCATCCATGGAGTAATTTCTTTAAATGAGGCATTTTAATCCAAATTGCCAGTTAATACCTGCAGGGCCAGCTTCCCTCCTGATCAGTGTTGGAAATTAAGGGAAGCTTTGAATGCTGCTGTAAAGTTTTGCTTGTAGAAATTTTGAAGGACTTCTGAAACCCAGAGCAAAATTGGTAGGGCAAGATCTGAAGCTTTGGACAAAATGCAAAACCGTAGAGGGGAAAAAAGCAAAATGTCAAATTAACTTTGTGTTTGGGTCTCTTGGGTTGTGTGGGTCTGGGTTTGGATTCTGAATGATACTGTAAGTGAAAATGAGGATGGGGTCTCACTGCACTGTGCTTGTTCACTAGTGTAGAAGGACCAGTGTTAGGTTCTTTAGTGCTTCTTCCTATTTAACTGATTGTCTGATTGTTATCTATGGTACAGCAGAACCAAATAATCATTCCTCTTCTTCTAATTTGTGTGTTTATATAAAGGCAGCTACTGTAGTTTCCAGTTTAACTTGAAGGGAATATGGCAAGGAACTGTCAAATTATGTCTCTGCAAGTGTATTTCCTTTCCTGTATAACCTAAGCCAGACATTTAGACCACCACCTGAGCAGCCTTCTGTATCAAAGCACATGTGGAATTTAAGAGGAAATTGTACATTTATGTGGCTTTGGCTTATTTGTAAATACTAGTAGATCCCAAGTGCACAAAAAAATTTCTTAACTAAGTGTATTACAAAGAAAAATCATACAAGTCTTTTATTACATCTTTCACTGGAGCTGCAACTGAATCAATAGGATCCTCTTTGAAAATTAGAAGGGCATCCATTAGAGCCCAGTGTGATGATTCTTCTAAATGGTGGTGGCTGTCCCTGTGCAAACCTGAAGGAGAAGGAAAGCACACGGACACAAGCCAAGTTCAGATAAACTAGCTAAATGTGTCCAGTTGCTCTGCTGGATATTGTGGCTTCTGTAATCTGCAAGGAGAGAAAGTTTCTAAACTTTATTGGAAGTATTTTCAAAGTTTTCAGCTTGCAGTCCCACCAAACAATCTATGCCTCCATTTCCCCTGTTATTTCTCACTCTGTACAACCTCTTCTGTCTGCTGGCAGATGCAGTTTAGCAGTCAGCTAGATTAAGGAATTAATGCTGAGTAGAATCAAACAAGAAAAACACCACCTCTAATTAAAAAAGCTGTAGGTTACCAACCAGTACTGTACAATTAAAAATGTCAGTAAATGTTGTAGTTCATTCATTCATGGCTTGTTCCTTTTAGCTTTATTACTAAAAGAAAAATACAACTACCTGTTGATAACCACTGCATAGTCTAAGCACTTTGTACACCATTAGATAGAATGGGGTTTAAAGCTGTTTATATTTTCTTATAAATAAGCATGAACCATATCACAATGCCATTCCATTTATTGGACTCAACCTTTAAGCAATCTGTCCATAATTGCACTAGAAAATGTTCAGAGCTATTTGCCAGGCACCTATCTGGGACAGTAAGTATCCTGAATAAAATATGATTGTTGGGCTCTGAGCACCAATAATAAGCAGGGCACTGAGTGCTCTTGCTTTTAAAGTAAAATATAATTGTTTCTGGAATATATGCATTTGAAAAAAAAATCTTGGTGCTTTAACTAATTATAATTTATTACTATATTTTGACCTCAGAATATTGCAACTACATAATGCAACTATGAGGAAGGGATGGGTTAAAGAGAAATTACGCTAAAAATTGAAAAAAAATCTCGTCATATGTTTTCTGTCATACCAATTAATTTAGCTGTGGTTGTACAAATTCTGCCTTCTTAAATGGCATTTTAGCTCAGAATGCTTAAGAGATGATTGCAGTTTTGCTTAGAGTTTTGCACAATATGGAAGTGCTGCTAAACTCATACAGATTTTTCACAGAGATTTCAGCAGATTCTGAATTTGATTCCCCCTCTACAAATATAAATTCAGTTACAGTACCTGTGCAGATGACTGAGACTGATCACTGTGATATATATTATTCATTCAGTCCAAATTAAAAACTGCTGTCCCTTGTGGGTGTCTTATCCATCAGTTCTAGCTGACAATGGCTAGCAGAGAGCTCTTAATCTTCTTCTTTTAAGCCTTCCTTACTACCCTGTTTTACTGTGAAAAATATCAATGTCCAGCCTTTTACGTAAACCTTAATTAGGCATAATTTTATACTGGATATTTCTAGAACTTGCAGGTATTTGTTTTCTAAGATACAGCCCACTGTGTGCATCCTAACAACTGAAATGCTTTCTTCTAAGTTCTGTCACTCTGATTGCTGCAATGGTATTTTGTTTGTTCTCAACAAATATAATCATTCCTCAAACTGCTGCTGCAAAGGTTTTTTTGTCCAATCTATCAGTTGACTATGTTATATTCTTCTGTGCATCCTGCTTCCATCTTCTCTACCCTGTAATTCATACATGGCTTTCAGAGGTCCTCTCTGCACACATCCAGTGCTTAGAGTGCAGTTCCTGCTTCAACTAATCACAAGTAACTCAGTCTACATATTAGATTTCCAAATAAGTATATTCATACCTCCTGCCACCAGCAGGCCTTGGGAGAAATCCATCATAAACTTCTGCTACTTGACCTCATTATCTGCCTTCAGGTACCTCTTTCAGCCCAGTGACTGTGTATTGGAAATGGCAAGATCCATTTTCACCTGGGGGCAGACTACACATTTACCTCCAGAGGGAACATGTGCACAGGCAGTTCCCATGGTTCAGTTAATGTGTTGGAAATCTCCCCTCCAGCTTTTCTCACAGTAACTTGTTCATATAGCCACACCATCAAGCTTCACCTGTCAGCCTCACATTTGCTTTGAGTTAGGCTCATTTCTCTGGTTCTCCCTCAGTTCCCATACTGCAGTGGAATATTTAAACTGAAAAGAGCTTTTTGTGCAGTTAATTATTTTGCCATAATGTTTCTTTTCATTTTTTATCATTAAACTTATTCCTCCAAATAAAACCTTAAAGGGAAAGCGTACAAAGTAAAACCAAATGCTTTCAATTGCTGAAGCAAGGAGTCTGCAGTGAAGCTTCTGCGTAACAAAATGGAAAATAAGAAAGCATATTTTATTCTATCATATATTAAAATTAAGGAAATGAGAGCCTCATTTGCTTAAAGATTGTCTATTAGTATTCACCTGGTGGCAAGCAGCCTTAATCTCACACCATTAATGAAAACAGAAGCTCATTAAATAGTAATTCTTTTTAATAGTGACAGGAGCCTGGGTCTGAGCAGCACTGCTCTAAGTTTCCATGTAAATTGTTCATGATGATCACCAATAACATAATTTCTCGTACCTCTCCCCACTCCTAAGAGCTTTCATTCCATATGTAATCACTTACAAATGCCAGACAGGGAAAGAGCCTTGTAGACAAGGGGAAGAGGTTTCACTGTCAGATTTCTGATGTTAGAAAACAGGAAAGAATCTGTGGGATACCGAGTGGGTAATTCTTGAACAGGGAAGTGTTCAGAGAGACACAAGATAGAGCTTTGGGGGCCAGCGAATGTTCTCAGCTTTTGGACAGTATTGCAGTGGTCTTGAAACAACATGAGGCTTGTTGAATTTCCGTGCTTTGGCAACTTCAGCTTGGACTTTCATTAACAAATATACCAAGAAAATATCCTGTTGATTATCTCCCTATGGCCATTGCTATGGCCTCTCTTCCTCCAGATGATTTAGTCATTAAATACACCTTGTTGCTGTATAGGCTGGTTGTCGGCACTACCCAACTCTTCACATGTTAAAGACCTAAAGTAATGGACAGGCTGCTCTTACGCTCATTTCAAATTCACTGCTAAAGTTCCCTTTCCATTTCAAATGTTATAAAATATTCTTTGCTCTCATTATAGTCATCATCTGTTCCGCTGCTTTGCATGGCACAAATCACTACCTTCATTTTATGCATCTGAGTTTCTTGTAGCTCTTCTGATGAATAATTGCAGGCCATTCCTTATTTAATGTTATTCTGCTCTCTCCTGCACCATTTCCTCTGTTACAGATGTTATTGGGACAGGCATTGTTTGTTTGGGGTATGCATGTGAGAAGACTGCTTGGTGTTACCACTTAGACACAGTTTTCAATTACTGCCAGATTTTCTAGGCCCCTTGACACTGCTATATATAGTTATTTAGTAATAATATTATCAATTCTTTAAATTTTAATTAGTGCTTGTATTAATTACATGATCCTTTACTGCAGGGGGAAAGAGATCTCAGTTTCTGCAGTTGTATGACCATGGCTTGTCCTCAGAGGCCTAAGTTTTATTTAGCAATGAATGGTATCATAGCTAATGTTTATCAGATAGCCACCATTCTATGGGTATGCTTCTGTGGGTGCTTGCTGTCTGAGGACATAGGTTCTCTAAGAAGTTAGTAAAGGTTAACATCACTTGACTTGCCTCCAATGGATGGGAGCTGACAGTCCTAAATTCTGTCAAGACAGTTTTGTCCTCCCTACTACCAATCTCAATACAGGTGCTACTGGGATCTAGCAGCAAATGTGGTGGATGTCTATGCTGTAATAAGCGTAGCTGCTTTCTGATTCCTTACACACACACAATCCTCTTGCACAAACTGCTAGAAGAGCTGGGCAGGAGAAGGCTGTGGGAAGGGCCTGGGGGATTATGTTTGTTTACTTACTTCGGAAAGATTCTCAGAAAGATCTTTCCATATAGGAAATCAGGATCTGAACTCACCATATTGAAAGCAGAAGTTAAATTCTGTTTTAGCTTGCCAGATGAGCCAGCTGTCTAATAGAAAACCTGATTGAGGAGGGTTTGTGAGAAGATTGGAAGAAGGTTAGCATGACATCCCAGTAATGATCCTTGTTAGCTCATCTGTACTTTGGTCTCTGTTGCAGATTGTAAATAGCTTTTTACAGTTACGGTTTGCATCAGTATTCATACTTCTGCTGTGTTATTAGCTATTGCAGTTGCTTTGGGTGACAACATCTTCTGTGTTTAGCACTCACTATCACAAGAGGTAGATTAGTACCCTGTCATGTACAGCAGAAAATACTGTGGCCAAATGCAATGTATACATTTTTACTAAGTGTACTATTAATGTTCCTGTATTAAAACTGGGTTTGTTCTAGCATGCATGCTGTGGGCATTTCTTTGTGTGACTATATCAAGCCAGTGGCTTTTGTTTGGTGAGGTTTTTTTCTGGCAAACAGTATTAGGGGGTTTTGGTCAAAATGGGATGTAATGAAGATTTTGATTTCTTCCTTTCTTTCTGCCACCATGTTCTTTACTGACTCCAAGGGGTTTGATGCTTACTGTTTTTTCTTTTGTGTGCTGCTTTGCAGTTTGAAAATGGAGTCTGCCTAAAGTAGATAAAGAAGCAGAGAGAATTAATACTGCTTTGTATTTTCTCTTCATAGAGTTCAGAGAGTAAAATGTTACCCATAGAGAGCTACATTCTGCTGGAACAAAGGATTTTGCCCATTCAGTCCAGAGAAGCAGAGCAATTCATTCTATCCTGGTGGCCCTCTCGCCTGCAATGTACTACTTCACTACAGCAAGCACCTCTCAGTACTAAGGTGACAAATATAATTTCAATTACAGCTACTCTGCTGGTTTGGGAAATAATATGAAGTGTGGATTTACAGGGACAACAGTAAAGGAGCTGTAGCTCTTCCCTTCTATTTCTTGATGTTATTTGCCCTCCACATTTCATCCCTGCCCAGCCACATGGTAGAAGCAGCATCTGTGAGCAGCCTGTTGTCAGCATGACCAGTCCATCACCCATGGGTGACTGATCCATGGTGATTCACACAAACTCTCTATATCCTGTCTCCATGGTGCTATAAATTGGCATGTCTCATCCATGGAGCTGTACATTTCCATTACCCAGGTACTAACACTATTTATAAGAAAATAAAAATGAACTCTTTTTTTCTTTATTTCATGATGATGTATCATCATAGAGCATCTTTCCTGGAAGCCACAATCAAATTGTTCTTGCTACAAAAACATGTAAATTTTATGGCTAATTAAAAACAATGAAACACAAAAGCACAAACAGGTACAAGGAAAGATATATCAGCAGTAGACTATCTTGACACAGCAGCCCATAGGAAGGAATTAAATGTATCCAGGATGTTTTCTTTGTTTGTTTGTGGGGGGAATGTCTATATAGTAACAACAAAAAAAACCTAACAACCAAAAATTGGAATTTTTAAGAGAGTCTAGAATTTTATACTTTTACTTCGCTGGATATATCTGCCACCTTGATTTGGTCAGACCCAACCAAAACAGAAACAACAAAAATTTGAAGGTGTCTGGCTGAAAAAAAATGGTTTGGGCAAAATAGCTTTCACTGGAAATCTAAACTTTCCATGGAAGCACAGGCTTTTCAGTACAATAAAATCAAAAATTTAATCAAAGTCCCACCTTTCCTTCAAAAGTGCTTCCAATAGAAGATGTTGAACACATCTTGTTTCAGCTGCCTGCAGCTAGTGATAATCATAATCACAAAAGTCATAAGAATGTGAAAGAATCATAGAATAGAATCAT
>VYZX01003950.1:839-13210 GCA_013401335.1 Brachypteracias leptosomus | reverse complement strand
GGTAAACCCACCACAAGTATATATATATATATAATTTTAGTACATATGTGTTTATACCATTTTGCTTCATATCAACAGCTTTTTTGTTGTCAATTTTAATAAATGTAAGACATATGGTGACAATTTTGTCCACTTTATAATAAAAGGGAGATTTTGGGCTTCAGTTTTCTTCATGTTTTATTCCCACTGAATGTATTTGGAAATCTGTCTATGATTCAAAAAGGACACCAAATCCTCTTATTTATTTGTCTTGGGAAGAGGCATGATTAGATTATTAACCATTAGCAAAGTAATTACCATTCCCACAATGTCACTGTATTTTATAGTCCTCATATTCAAATTCCATGTGAGTCAGATTTGTTTCTAATCCATTGCTCCAAAAAGCACGAAGAAGAAAGGAGTGAAGGAAGCCAGCCAAGAAATACTGAGCTTGTATATTATCATTTGAATCTAATTATTGTTCAAGGGGTGGCATAAAGTATGATTCCATATCTCTGAATGTTATCTCTAATGTTTTATCCCAGCTACTAGGTATTCTGTGTGGATTTTTAAGTTTTTCTCTACCACAAAGTGGTTGTACATCACTTTCTTTTTTAGACATAGTCATGTATCTCAGCATCCATGACATCTTTGCAAAAAATGTCTCTTTGCATAGAGATGACCTGGTCCCCCTCCACTGAAGGTATAAATTGCTCATAGACCACAAACACTATATTTGGAAGGTAAATCCATGTCTGCAATGAACAGCTATCTTAATCTTTCTTCTCTACAGGTATTGTAGAAACAAGAGTGATGAACATGGTTTGAGAAAACTTTGCCCATTTTAGTAACAGCTGAGAAGAAAAACTCTGTGAGGGTGTTTCTTTGAATGAAGTGGGAAGAGTGGGATATAATCACAGATAATAAGCTTCATCTATAATTCAGTCTCACAGTATTTCATTCAATTTGTATGCATCTTGTCCTCTCTCAAAAACAGATGAGGATGTTTGGCTTGTAAATACAAAATGCTATAAGAAAGACAATCTACACCCCCTCCATAGCCCTTCACATATGGCTGAGTCAATATATAGAGAGCTAAGCAAAAAGATTTGACTCCCTTTGAAGGAGTGTTATATATTCAAACATAAAGTAGCAAGGAAGTAAAAATCTCCCTCTATCACAATACAAAGTTGATTAAAAAAAATATTCAGACTTTTAAAGTCTGAGATTTAAAAAATACTCATTTATTTAGTCCAAGTCTTTCACTCTGGAAAAAAAGTATCTCTCTTGGACCATTTAAAAAGTTGAACTTGAAATGTTATTTACATGTATCCATAATTTATTGGTTGAATGTGTGAAAATAAATAAAATAAATAAATAGAACTCTAAAGAAACACACTTTCTGGCTGCCTGAGTTTTGCTTTGGTTTTTTTTCTTGTTGTTTTGGGGTTTTTTATGTTGGCAGGTAAAAGGAATTCTTTTACAGACATTGGCAATACAGTAAGGCATGGGTGGCAAAAACTAAATACGAAAAATTGTTCTGTGGCACAGAAAGAGTGAAATTGGAAATTGTTTCTGTGACATTATGATTTCAGTAAAGTAATATTCCATACAAGCCTGTTTGAAAGCTTTAGGGGTTTTGTGCAACTTTTAAAAATGAATTACACAAAAGAAATGTTTGTTTAGGTGCTTGTTGTGAACAAATGTGTGAACTTATTTTAGATTGCTTCACACCGGATGAACTTAATAAAAGCATTGGTGATGAAAAAGTGTAAAAGAATGAGAGAAAAGAACTGTCAGGAAAATTAGTTCATATATGGATTTGTTTTTTCTACTAGATGCTGTAAAACATTTGACTGTTCTGAGATCTCTTAAGTAGAGTTAAGTTTAATGTTTATTTTGACATTGATGCTGCAATCTTCTCTAAGAGGCCATCAGCTCTATACAGCTCTCAAAGGAATACTCTATTTCCCTTCTTGGAAATGTCATAAAAGTAACCTCTGGCAGATGATGTGACAAAAGAACTTCCTAAAGGAGTCCAGACGTCATCTGCTGGACAAGCTGGTGGGATGTATGGGTGTTCATATCTCAGACTGCCAACAAGAGGTGCTATGGGCATAGGAAGTACAGGCCTGGCTTGTGTTAGCCTTCAGCCTCTGCATGGCCCAGCCAGCTGAGGTACACTACAGAGCAGCCTCCCCCCTGTACTGCATGCCTTGTCTCATCAGACCCTGATTTTGACCAAAGAGCCTAATTCCTGAGTGTACCTGAAAGAACTGATCCTGACATAAATCTAGGAATTTTATTTCTTATTTTCCTAGATATCTTACACATGGTGGTACTACGCACCACAACTCCTCTGTGTGATCCATTGCTGGCCTGGAGACCTAGGAAATTTCTGCTTTGCTGGGAAGAAGTTAGTAACTGAGATCTTTACCTATGCAATATATACATACACTATGTAGTATCTGTATTGTGCGCTAGGGGAAGGGAAGTGGACACCCATGACTAGGGCTGGGTCGGGCAAGCTCAGAAGTCAAGAGATTTTGTCAAGAATCTAGAAGCCTAGGGTCAGACCAAATCAAGGCTTAAAATGAAGAGACATCGAAATAAAGAGATGAGGTAAGCTGAGGGAAATATAGCTCTATACAAATGACATACAGAGTAATTAAGAACAAGTGACAGAATTACTTTCTAAATGTTACTAGATGGCTATACGTTGGCTCAGCTCTCTTCAACTTGTTAGACTTGTTGCTGAAAAAGAACACTTGGCTTAGGGGACTTGGAGAAACAATGGGGTTTTCTTTACTTGCAAAGCACTTTGCTCAGTTGCTGCAGCACAAGTCAGCAGTTCCCAAGATGAATCCAAACAGTGGTACCGAGCAAAATGCTTTCACAGCCATACCTAGCTTCCAACACATCACTACATTTCAATGTGTAAACTGTGCCCTTCTGCAATCTGTATCAGTGAGCTCTGTACACTTTGCCTCTAGAAAAAACTCATAGACTCTTCTTGCTTTTACATTTCCTGACTTCTGAGCAGTATCTTTTCATAGTCATGCTTTGTTTGTTTATTACTATTTTTAATGTCCAGTATGTCAATTTTTTGTAAAGGAGCACCTCAGAGTTTTTCAAACCCTTGCATTCATATGCAGCTTTCTCATCACTTAGTACTGTTGCTGACTGGCAGAACTGTCTCTTGGCATCATGGTGTCTGAAGTCATTCTTGGCAGGAGTTGTTTTAAACTCTTAAGTGAAAATGTAACATACCTAAGTACCTGCAGAAGCACTAAAGACATACTGAAAAATGGCATTCACAGCTTAAAAGGGAACTGTGTAACCCCACATACCAACCACACTGGGAATTGTAAAGAAGAAACTATTGACAGTATTATTGTGGAATCTAGAATGGTCGTTGCCTAAGGTTAAATATGAAACTCTTGAAAAAATAAGCTAGTGTTACAGAAATTATACAACTATATAGGAATTATAAATATCAGAGGACAAAAAGAGAGTTTATTTAGGAAGTAGAACAAAGCGCTTCAGCTTCTGCAATCAAAGACTCTTTAGAAACTCAGCAGTCAGTGGGAAATTTGTAAGTCTTGTTTGATGGAAATGACATAGCAAATGAATCAGTGTTGGCTGTTTTCTTATTTTATGTTTTTTTCAGTATTTATCTCAATAGTTCCTACAACTATTACGTCATTACTTTCCAAATCTTCAATGAGATCTCTTTTTTTGTGAGGCAGCTTTACATAGAGAGCTGAAACTGTTCTGCCTAAAAGTTGAGAGTGTAAGTGCTCGACCTAGAAACATGGACAGAGGATGTTGGAATGATTAATGTGGCATTAAGAGGCAGTTCATAAGTGTGTGTATGAAAGAGTAAGTTTTTGCAAGAAATACACAGTGCCTTTCATATCACCCCTTAAGCTCTTTGACGGTATTGAGTCTGTGAGCAAGCACAACTAGACTCTTCTACTGGTTTTTTTTATATCAGTGTCCTACATGTCTTTTGGTCAGTCATATCTTTTCAGTGTAACTTAGTTTCTCTACCCATTAGGAATGTCACAGTCACAGCTTGTCTTTTGTTCCTATGTTTCATAGAATCATAAAGTAGTTTGGGTTGACACTATCAAATCCTGTGAGAAAAATTTGATAAGACACTATACAACACTGAGGGAATTAGATGAGTGCTGGTATAGTTAGCAGAAGATATATTAGGACAGCTGTAGCCATGACTCTGTGGTTAAAGTAACACCAATTTCTCACCAAAGGAGCTCCAAAACCTGAAACTTCACACATTGGCTCTATGGGAGACTCCAGAGAGTTGAAGTAATATTTTTCTAAGGGAGTTTTTATTCTATCAGAGCGTTATTGAAGCAAAAATAATTAGCTTTTATGTATTTGGAGACAGAGATTTTTTTCTTCCTTTACAGTGGAAGAGCAAATGGATTTTTTTTTTTACAATTAACTGAATAGCAGAAGTGATATCTTATATGTATTTGAATTAAATAAAGCTTGTGGGGCAACAAGCAGACCATCCACTATCTGTTTAATTTGCATTGTAATTTCTTCTCCCTTGACTGCGGAAAGTGACTATCTTTGATTGGGTGGCCTGAGTCATGCATGATTCTGTTAACCCTAAACTTTAGACTAAACATCTAGTAGGCACTAGTGGTAGGAATATGGTATGGATCTAGAAAAGTAATGAAGAAAACTGGTGGTATTTCAGATGGATAAGTAATGGGAAGAAAATAAATGCTTCTAATATGTTATTTGAAACACTTCTGGAGACTTCTTGAGATCATTCTAGAAATACTGCATTGGCACTTAGGGTCATTGCAAAGACCACAGTAGCATTGCCATAAAATACCATCCTGGTTTTTATGTTATGCATTTGCACTTTTTAAATGAGGTTAGTGGTAGACTGAAGACTACAGAGATA
The DNA here is from genome assembly GCA_013401335.1 of Brachypteracias leptosomus. Classification (NCBI taxonomy): domain Eukaryota; kingdom Metazoa; phylum Chordata; class Aves; order Coraciiformes; family Brachypteraciidae; genus Brachypteracias; species Brachypteracias leptosomus. Next base: position 8,286 of record VYZX01003950.1, on the reverse strand, counting down.
AAAATTTCTCCACAGACCATCAAGAACAGGGGTGAGCATCAGTTGCCTCTCAGGGCTCCACCAGTACAAATCAGCTCAATTTTGAGGTTTTCAAATCCCATTCAGGATTTTAACATCTCTCTGGAGAATGCTTCCAGTTGGCAACCATGCTAATACTGTTAATACCACTGATGATGGTAAAAAATAAGTTCCCAGGGATTATGGGAGAAGGAAATTTCAGAAAATGTGTATTTAAGTGAACTTTTGATGTTAATTCAAAAAACACATGTGTTTTTCCAACAGTCATCTGAACTGTTCAGAAGATTCAGGTCTGATAGATGTGGTAATCTTTTGAGGGCCTTCATTTAGAGGAGGTGCTGTAGAAATACAATTAGGTATCATGTACTATAGCTGTTTCCAGTTCTACAGGTCCTTGTTGTAATTAATAATCAGTCCTCTGAAAACTTAAAAATATGGAAAAAATTTGCATTGAAGAGACTGTTAAAAACTTTTTGAAGGACCTTTCTTACAAAATGATGAGGTGCTTTTTTTTGTTCCACTACATAAAATAGAACCTGGACAGCACTGATCATGTACTGACAATCACTTTTAATCTTGTCTAAGATGTAGTTCAACTGCTACCTAAAAGCAAAATACTCTTTTTTTTCCAAATCTACAATGTTATCAAGTGCCCAGGGTTACTGTTCTCACCAATGTGATGGTGGAAGAACAAACTTGGTAACATAGAAGGATGGAGAAGTTAATAGTTCGACTTGGAAAAGGGGACAGAAATAACTCTAGCTTTGCAGCATCCATTCCCCTAGAGGAACAACCTTCTGTATCTTTTACGAACAGAGAGAAGTACCATCCAAAGAGTGTTACTGCTCTTATGGAGATTTAAGGAGTTTCTGAAGTAGAGAGAGAAAAGCAGGGAGAATTTAGAGTACAGAATGAGCAATTTTCAAGCATCAGCTCTTGACATAGCCAATTTGGAGGAGAAGGTTTGAGCTGAACTTCATCTTATTGTAAATGTCTTTGTTCATGCATCCAAACCTCAGGAAAAGAAGAGGATCATCTTAGCTTAGAACATTGATTATGTTTTAAAGAGGAAGTGAATGGTAATTGCTCACAGATGACATGGTGATCTGTGATAACTGAACTGTAATATCAGCTTCAGGGAAGAAATTCTCAGTCTTCTCTAAATGTTAGGTTTCTGATAACTCACAGGGAATTAAATGTTTTCCAGAAGCAAACCAAAACTTTTTTTAAAGGCTAAAATGCAAGTTGCATTCCATACATCCACATTGCACTTCTTGTGATTGTTGGCTTTTGTTAAACATTTTAATTAAGCCCTTGAAAAAAGTCTCAGATAACATCACATGCTAATACAACTCCAAGTCCACTACAGTAGTTCATTTTGGGTGGTGGGGAAGGAGATATGGGGATTCTTCTCTGAGAAATAAAGCTTTTTTCCTGATTTTTTCCTGAAGAGGAATGCAGCTATTTTTAGGTAAGGGACTCAAAGGGGCTTACCTGCGTATCTGGGGCAGTCAGACTTTGAAGGGCTAGTTTAAGTGACTCTTTAGAATGCTGCTTTTAATACTGTAGACAGTGATGATCCATGGTCATGAAAGAATAAGTTCAAATTCTACAAATCATTGGTACTTTTGTCTTGCTGCTTTTCTGGCCAGCCCCCCTCAGTTTTGGGCCATAGCATCCAACTCTGATGCCTTTTGTGGACACTGCCCAAAAGGTATATGGTGCTGTCTATCTGTCCTGTGATATATAAAGAGCCTTGACTTACAATTGTTACAGAATTAGTGATGTTGTAGTGGGTCTGTCTGAGCTGATTTTCCCCGTACAGCCCTCATGCTGCAGTACTGGAAGCCAGAGGCTGTTGATAACAGACCCATGTTATGTCTAGCCGTGAATGCTCACACAACACCAAAGGTACGGGGGAGCAAGATCTGGGAGGGGATACAACCCAGACAGCTGACCCGAGCTGACCAATAGGATATTCCATACCATATGACGTCAGCTCAACTATAAAGAAAGGAGGATGGGGGGATTCGGGGGGGTGGACATTTGTCCTCCAAGCAACTGCTCCGCGTTCTGGAGCCCTGCTTCCCGGGACAGGCCCGACACCGCCTGCAGATAGGCAATAGAGAGTAACAGCTTTGCTTGCTTTTGCTTCGCGCTAACGCTGCCTTGCTTTCTCTGCTGTTTATTAAAACTGCTTTTTATCATAACCCACGGGTTCTTCTTTTCCATCTTACTCTCTCCCCGCTTGCTTTGCTGACGGAGGTTTGGGGGGGAGTGATAGAGGGACTAGGGGTGGGCACCTGGCACCCAGCCAAGGTAAACCCACCACAGATGTATAGCTGTAAGCACTTAATAATGCCAAAAACATTTTGTGAATTTGCTGAAACAAACCAACAACTCTGACTTTGCAGAGCTGGCAAGGCTGCTTTCACAACACATTACTTCAGAGCTTATTAAGAGACAAAACTACAACTTAATTAAAGGGACAGACAAGTCAAGCCAAGAGTGAGTGGGAAATAATCTTTAAGGAAAACAAACGATAGTGAGTGTAAACAATGAGTAAATAAATAAAATGCCATGTGAAGGGTCAGACTTCTTCAAAGTAACACCTACAAGTCATGTGTCAGACCTCTCTCCTGCATATCTGAATCATGAATAAAGTGTCCTAATTTAAAAGTGTTAGGTTAAAAACCAAAGAACAAATAAAGCATAGTAAAAATCTCACAAGAACATTGGATTGGAGAGAGGAGATAAAAATATCCCTCCAACTTTTAATATACTTTTTCTTGCCTTCTTCAACTCAACATCTGTTCAAAAACCCAGAATACACATGCTGAGCTTTTAAAAAAACACAACCTATCCTGTGGTGAAACATGTACTGCTATGTGTTTAACAAGAAATACAATATTAGGGTGAAATTGTCCTGAGCCAGATAGTCTACACAAAATCTGAATATTTCATCTGGTTTCTGACTGATAGGCAAGACCTGATTCAGATCTTTTTTAGCTCTTTTGGTTATTTTTCTTCAGGAATTTATTTTTAAATAACATCTCCTTGATGGTTATGGGCCTGTCAACGTGGGCCTTTTAACTGTTGTCAGGCTGTTGTAGTTAATCTGTGTAAGAACTCGTGTCAGCCCAAAACTTGACTCAATAGGTCTGAGCCTTTGGGTTTACACTACCCTACTGTTGATCTCATAATTTAGTCACGGAGCCTCTTAGGTTCAGTTGGCATCAGACAGCTACAGTCTACATCCAGCCTAGGTTAAAAATGAATTTTGTGAAAAATAGGTGTTTGCTTTAATAAGCTAAATGCATTCACTTTTGAAGTTAGTGAATTTGCATGAATTTTCATTCTAGGATCATTTTATTTAGGGCTTTCTTGTTTCTCTGAAGAGTTGAAACCTCTCTGCTTTCCTGAACTGTTAAAGTTGTTTTATAAAACAACTACAGGAGTACAACAGAACAAAAATAATTCATTGCAGACATGCATATTTATAGTGTACAGTAACTTTTATTATCTGCACTGCTGCATTAAGTGATTAAGATTTGAGGATATCATTTAGGGATCTCTCAGGAACTGCACACATTGAGATTTAAATCATCATTGTCATCCTTTCATTTCCTAATTCCAGGAATTGAATCCATTTGTAGCTTTTTAATAGCACCTAGTATCACTGTCAGTGACTCTTCATTTTTTAGGAGATTCAAGAATTTCTGTCTTGGCAATATTGCTTCTATTTTTTATATTTCACTGCTAGGGGGGAAGAGGAATTACCTATTTCGATAGTCACACAGCTTGTCCAGGCCATTTCTAATTTAATGCACAGATCACCACTGAAATTACAACTTTAGATATTCTCTATAAACGAAAGATTTGAATACATTTCATGTAGAATTATATAGTGATTTATCTTCTGAGCACACAAAGTGATGTCCAGGGCCTCCTTACTCATCACTGCTAATTTGGGCAGTCTATTTTCACTGTGAGAAACTGTTTTTAAAAAGGATGTGACATACTAGTCTGAAAGAGATGAGACTGAGAAATGAACTATCTTTTCTATTTTAAAAAAGATCTAGCATTTGACCACTGCAAAATTTGAGGCAACTGTCTTTTGTTTCACTCCCTACTATTTCTATAATTTCAATTTTTTAGCACCTGGTCCTCCTGTGCCAGTGGATTCAGCAGGGTGGTGCACCTGATTAAAAACCATCACTAAGAACTGGAGACGATGCCTGGCTCAGGGCAGTAAGTGTACACTCTCAGCTATCTAGACCATGGGCTACAAAACACAAAAGGGCTTTAACATGAGGCATAAACAATCATACTGCAAAGCTGCTTACAGTGGCATTCCTCATTATCTCATATCGGCTTTCCAGTTATCTGAAACCTCCCTCTGCTGTCACTGACAAGAATGAATTTTGCCAGTGGCATTGATATGAGACAGTTTGCTTCCTCTCTGGTGTGGAAATCAGTCCAACAGTATCTTGTGTTTTATAAAATGCTTTGTCCTGAAAGAGCCCTCGAGCATTCTACAAACTGAATTCAGTCATGATTTTGCTACAGTCCTTGGGCAAAACACAGCCCATTGTTTTTTTTCCTTCAACACAAAGAAGTCTGAGATGTAAACAAAAAAGTTACAAACTAATGTTTGGGTTCCTTCTTGCACCCAGAAATCACCGCCTGGAGAAGACTGGATGCCTCAAAAGAGATATAGGAACCAGAATGATCAACAGGGAGTTGCATGATTGGTCTAATAGCACAATGTAAAGCACTGCTGTGTTAAATTTTAAATCCCACCCTCTCCCTGCATACAACTCTACAAAGAAAAAATACTCCCTCCCTAGGAATTGCAGCCCACAATACCTTCTTTTTAAGGTAGCTTGCCTGCAACCTATCTTCCAAAAAAGAGTGAGGCATTGTTTTCATTCAAGTGTAGGAAGACAACTCTTGCAGTAGGACAATCTCAATGGCTAGAACATTGATCCAAGACAGAGTAGAGAGCAGTTGATTTTTGTCTTCAGCTTACTGGTGAAGACACCTGCATCATCCAAAAGTGAGCACTCCCTATGACTATAGGCCATACTCCCCTTCCTTTTGTTGAAGCTGTTCCAGTTTATGGGAAATTGTTACAGATTTGATGGCTCAGTGATGGGGAACATTGTAGGTAGTGGGGTTTTTTTGACACTTATCAGGGAAAAGGATTTAAGGTTTAAGTTACTGCTTTGAAGAAGGTTTGTGTTTTTCATAAAACAGCTATTGGATGAAGTAGCTGTGCTGACTTTGGAATAAGACCTGGAACTTTGTCTTACCTCATCTATTGTAACCATTAACTAAAGAAGCAGAATTCTCTGCTTTTCCTCCACAGGCAGTATCAAAATCAGTGTTCGCTGCAGTGCATTAAGTATTTGGATCTTTCAAGAATTAGCCTTCCAGGAATCCTGGCAGATGGTCCTGATGGAGGTCATGGTTTTAAGGATTACGGTTTTGATGTGGCTGATGCTTAGGCATGAAACACCTCCTTTGAATGTGTATCTAAGCAACTGATCCAACTTCACCAAAGAAGTTTGGTCTTCTCACTTCAGAACTCAAATCGAGATTTTTCAAACCTCTGAATAATATTGAAGCGTGAGATCACCCTTCCTCTCCTGCTGTTCCTATCCACTGTTGAAATATGTTATCTCCCCAGTAGGATATGGAGCTTTTTAGCTGTTAAGGCAACACTATACAGAAGGTAGGATATTGTATCTGAAATGGCCTTAGGAATGAAACCATCATCAGTAATTGTGTGAAAAGCAGTTTGGGGTGTCCGATCTTTAAAATGGTTGTGGTCTTCATTTTATGCCTATATTCAAAAGACACCATCATAAAAAAAAAAAAAGCAAAACAAGAAACACATGCATGTTCCTGCCCCCTCACATCATGCTGGGTAATGATTCAACACTGACTTAAACATTTGTACTGAAACAGCCACACTGTTTCCTGCAGTAGGAAAGAATCTCAGGAAATGAGAACCCTAGAATTCCAGGCACAAAGCAGTGGCCTCAGATCCTCTTTGTGCTTTCACAGAATGTCCCATTAACATTAATCAGCATTAGGGACACAGGAGCTAAGGAACAGCTCAACATAGAATGCTAATTTAGTGTTTAAGAATCTTTGTTTGTTTTGATGACTTTCAATTTTTTCTAGAGGAAACTGGAAGCTATTCCCAAAGGAAAAGGAAGGGATGAGAGTGCTTGTAGATCAATATGAAACTTGAGCACCCGCAGAACTGTTACCGAGCTGCACAAGGAGAGGTGTGAGGCTATGCATCCATAGCTAGGGTATTCAGGTGAGCACAGCCAGTCCTGGACTCTTCCTCCAGGGCGTTCTCTTTCCACAGTTTAAACATACATACAGCCTTGGGATGCCAGCCAGCAACCTATCGGACCTCTATGCTATCCTGGTTCTGGGGTTGTCATAAAACAACATGACATGGTTGTTGCTGTAAAGGTGAAGCATGCTTTCCTATCTCACACACCTTTGTCTAGCTAGGTGCTTTTCTAGGAGCCCAGAAGTTCTTGTTTGAGTGCTATAATTTCTGAAGAAGGCTACCATAAGAAGAGCTTATACTATTTATTTCCTTCAGGAGTTGCATCCTCAAAAGTGAGCCCTGCTCACCGGCTTGATAAAAAATTTGTAAGCATCTGAGGAGAGAATTTAATCCTGAGATAATTCAGGCATCTACTTGAGGTCTAGTTCAAGGCTTTAATCCCCAAAGAGCTGCAGAATTTTAGTGAGATCCTGTGTATAGTGTTTGCGGTTGGCTCTCTCTAGAAAGATCCCCTTGCATCTTCATGCCACATTCTGACTGCTGGTCATTTATAAGGGTTTTAGTACTCAAGCGTGAGCTTGGTATATATTTTGAAGGGACAGCATCTAAGCATGAGATGCTGCAGATTTTCTACTTACATGCTATTGTGTCCCTTATTTGATCTACCATAGTGTGGTGGTTTAAACCCTGCCAGGACCGGGCACCACGTGGCCGCTGCCCCCACCCCCCGGACGGGAACAGGAGAGGTAGAAAAATACAAACCCTGCGGGTTGAGATAAGGAGAATTTAATACAGCGATGCAAAAGCAACAATCACAACAACAGTAACAGCAACAGGGATAACAATGTACAAAACAAGAGGTATAAAGGTACAGACCGCGTGGATACAGCTACAGACAGACAAAGAGCGAGGCAGCCCGGGTGAGAACAAAGCCGGGACTGCTCTGCCGGCGCCTTGAGTACCAGACATGATGTCAGCATGGTATGGAATAGCAACTCCTGGTGAAAATTAACCCTATCCTGGCTGAACCAGGACATTATCCACCCCTTATTCTATACCATCTACGTCATGCCCAGCAGCCATTTAACAATTAACAAAGTACAACATAATTCA
>VYZX01003874.1:0-16760 GCA_013401335.1 Brachypteracias leptosomus | reverse complement strand
GGCTTGCTGTTCGTTGGCATTCAGAAGTACTTTCAAACTGTTTTGCTCTATTGTGTTAATTAAGATGATGTTTTCATTAGTTTCTGTTCACATAATATTTTAATCTAGATTTTTGAAGAAAGGGACTTCAGCAGATAATGGAACGTGGGCAGCACGTTGGAGGCCACAGGGAGCTCATTACCCTTTTCTCAATTCATTGTAGTTTCGCCAGTCATTAATTCCACTTTAAGCTTCCCTGTTGTTAGAATGTACATTGCGAGTGACTTTATTCTTCATATTCAACAATGTGCCACTTTCTGTACGTAGCACAAAGATAGAATGCAATTATTGGCAGAATTAGAATACTTCAAAAGGTTTAAAGACGTGGAAGAAGGCTCCCTGAGGAGTGTGTGTTTGAGACAGCAACACAAATAACCTTGTAAGGCTGAAGAAAAAGACAGAGAAGAAAAGGGATGGCGTTGCTTCCAATCTCTTCTATCACAAAGTCATGGAGCACGTTGGGTTGGAAAAGGCCTTTTTGGTCCAAGTCCCTGCTTAAACCAGGGCTAACTTCAGTGTTAGGTCATGTTGCTCAGGGCCTTTTCCAATTGGGTTGTTAATACCTTCAAGTGCAGAGATTCTCCAGCCTCTGAGGACACTGATTCCAGGCTTTGTCTACCCTCATGGTGATAAGCTTTTACTTATATCTGATAGGAATTTTCCTTGTGGCAACTAACATCTGTTACCCCTTGTCCTATTTCTGTTCAGCTCTGAGAAAAGTTTTGTCTTGTCTTCTCTCTATAACCCCCCCATTAGATAGTTAAAGGCAGTAATAAGGTCCTCCCTTTCCAGGCTGAATCAACCCAGCCTTTTTAGTCTCTCATGGCAGTTTATATGCTCCAAGCCCTGGAGCATCATGGTGGCCATCTGCTGTGCTCACTCCAGTATGTTTGTGTCCCTCTTGTATACAGGAACCCCAAGTGAGACACAGTGCTCCATATGCTGCCTTACAAGTACTAAATAGAGAGGAAAAAAATCACTTCCTTTGACTTGCTGTGTGTGTTACACTTTGTTTGGTTCCTTTTATTGCCTGCAGAGGTGCATTGCTCACTTGCATTCAATTTGTCCACTAGGACCCCTGGGAGCAGCACCTGTGGAGCTGCTTTCCAGCTGGTTGTCCTCTAGCCTGTGCTACCATGCTGTTTATTCCCTCCCATGCCCTCCCATGTACAGGGCTTTGCATTTGCTGAACTCTGAGAAATTGCTGCCAGCTCATTTCTCCAGTCTGAGTCCTCCCAAACAGCAGCCCTCCATTGTATTGACTTCTCTCCCATGTGTGAAATTGCTGATGGGACTCCATGCTTTTGCCCAAGTTGTCAATATAAATTTTAAACAATATCATCCCTAGCGTCAATGCCTCAGCAATACTATGAACAATGGACCTCCAATTGTACTTTTAACCTCTTACTACTACTCTTGTGGCTAAGAATTCCGACAGTCATCCACTCACCTTTTGCACAACACATATGCTACCACTGTGGCTGTAAGAGCATCCTGGGACACCTTGCCAAAATCTTTGCTAAATCAACATCCACTTCTCTTTTCTTGTCTTCTTACTGTAGAAAGCAATCACATTTGTCAGATATGATTTGCTGGCAGACCTGTGCTGGCTGATCCCAAACATCCACCTGTTCTACACTGGGCTGGAACCTGCTTCAAGGAGGACATGCTCCAAAGCCTTCCTAGGACTAGAGTGAGGCTGGCCTGTTGCTCCCCAAACTCCTCTTTCTTAACATCCTTGAAGATGCATATGTTGTTTGCTTTCTTCAAGTCAGCAGAAGCCTCCCAGTCACCACGACTTTTCAAAGACTTAGAAAGCAGATTCTTATTGACATCAACCAGCACTCTTGGATGCATCCTGCCTGGTTTCATATACTTTGTACAACTTACGTAGTCCATTGAGGATCTTCTATCACGAGTAGAACTTCACTATCCTTAACTCTGCCTTAAGCACAGGGACAAGAGAGAACTGAGAGAAGACCTTTCCAGTAAAGACCAAGGCAATGAAAGCACCAAACGCCTCAGACATTTCTATGTGGAGTATCAATGTCCACACCCACATAAATTTACATGTATGTGCTTCCCTGTCTCCTACTAACCTTGCAAATGACCCATATGCATACTAAGGCCCTCACCTGGGAGCTGGAAGTGAGCTTACCAAAATGGATTGAGCTGGTAACAGATTTATGACTGGACTGATTTATTAATAGATTTACTATCCTCTTTTGGTTACTTATGAGGTGTCGTAGTGCGGTTGGATCCAGAAGTGAAGGGTCCCCATAGATAAGTGAAGTGAGGGCTGGTTACAAGTCAGTTCTCAAGCAGATGTATGCAGAGGAAGGTAGGACAGAGAACTACCAACTATAAGAAAAGCTGAAGTATAATCCTGGAACAGTTCTATAACTCATAGAGCATATTAGGCACTGAAATGCTTATTCCTCATTTTCTTGACGAATGATGCAACAAGAGCAGAAAATGGCTAATATGAATCTTGTCTCAAGACTATGATTGCAGTGGTACTAAGAAATGATGTAAACTTAACTCATTCTTGTTACAAAGCACTAAAGAGAGTGACTTGCATTATAGGGACAGTGTGCAGCCAGTGCAGAAGCTTGCTATGAAGTAGCTCTTTGGTCAGCCTTCTTCACAATTTTTGAATTCTGTTTAGCAGGCATGGTGTAATACTCAAAGTAAAACAAATAATCCTTGGCTGTAGGTTTTGACCATCAAAGACACTTAGTTTTATTTAAAGGAAGGACATTTTGTAAGGATTATAGAATCATAGAACGGTTTGGATTGGAAGGGACCTTTAAAGGTCATTTAGTCCAAACCTCTTGCAATAAGCAGGGACATCTTTAGATCAAGTTGTTCATAGCCCTATCAACCTGACCTTGAATGTTTCCAGGGATGGGGCACCTGCCACCTCTCTGGGCAACTTGTGCCAGTGTTTCACTAAACATTATTGTAAAAAATCTCACAGTAAAAAAAATTTTTCCTTATATTTAATCTGAATCTATCCTCAAAGATCATGAAACCTTGCAGAAAACACAATATATGATATAGAAATCATGGGAAAAGGAGACTTCTCTTCCTGAAGCCTCTATACTGCTCTGACTTTTGATCCCTTTTTATATTTTCTAAGTAAAATATTATTAAACTAGTAGACTTTAATGAATCCAGTTACTGACATAGCCCTTTTGTTTGCTTTCATGCAGTTTTAGTGTGTCTCAGTGTTTTAGGAGGGGGCACAGTCTTTCTAAGACACTGTTTTGCGGTCCTCTGGGGCAACACGCTGCTGAGCTGTCTACACAGGGTTTATCAGGTGCCTGCTCCTTTCAATTGCTTCTGTCAACTCCTGAGGACTCTCAAAAGCCTGATTCTCCTAAAGGTCTTGTTTTCATCTCTCACTATTGATGGTGATTGAAATGAATCTTTCTGGAATGTGATAGTTCGTCTTAGCACTGTCCATTTTGCCAAATTCTTGTCATTTTTTTTTAAGCTGAGGAAACACTTTCCTCTTTTTTTTTTTTTTTTTTTTTTAAAATGCTTTGTTTTCAGCATCTCTGTACCTTTAGTATATTAGTGTTTCTTTAATGCCTCCATTTATCTTTGGCCAAATGAGAACTCTCTTGCTTTATTGAGGTTTTCTGATTCTGGTATTCATTGTGATATTTTCTTTTCCATCACTGTAAGAGTTGTGATATTTTCCTTTCCATCACTGTAGGAGTTGGTTTCTTTAGCCCTGAAAAACATCCCAGAAAACAGTGTTAGTATTTTGATAGTAGAAATATGCACACAGACTGATTCTCTCCTGTTTGCAATGTTTCTTCTTGAGTGACTTGGTTTTGGTTCATCTTGTAGAGTTGCAGATTCAATGCAAGGCTTTTTATCATGTCTGCATGCAGGTTTACGGCTTGTTTCAGATCATTAGCTGCTCTTAAAAGTGTTTGTGCCATTACTAATGGCACCCTAGCTGAACCCCTGTTGTGATGAAGTACTTCCATGTTTGCAGAATCCTCTCTGGTGATATCTGTTAGAATTTCTCTTTTGTGTCTTGCAGCCAGTGCTCATTGATCAGTTTCTGCTTTGAAACTGCAGCTCCAGAGGAAACTTGGAAATGTTATTCATAGATGCTTGCTTAGGTCAATATAGCAAGTGTACCATCTATTTCAGTTTGTGTATACATCTTCAAGTAGCTCTCAAACTTGTGGCAGTGTCAGAGGCTAATAAACAACCTGCTCAATGAGTCTGCAGCAGCACTGCTCCCAGCCTTCCCTGTGAAGAGAGTTTGGTGTCTTTCAAAAGGTCAAAAGTTAGTGTCTGCTGCTGATGCAAAAAGGTTCTTCTTTTGTTGAACTCTTTTTGTGTTGTAGCATCACATTTCTCAGATGCACAATGCCTGGCTTGTTGTCCAGAAAAATTTATTTAGAGACATATTCCTATAGAATGCTTAAACTCTACTTTACAATGGTGAGGTGGGCTCAGAGGTAAGACCTTCAGCTCTGATCATAGATTTTTTGTCCTACTTTCCCAATTTCCTCTCTCTTGTGCCACAAAAGTTGCAAAAGTGTCATTTTGGATTCTTTGATGCATCCCACAGACGTGTCATGATGGAAGGAGAATGCTCAGGTCCTTCTCTTATTAATCTTGATGTTTCTGTGTCATTTTGAGCAGTTGCATGTCAGAATTGAAAATTCTGCAGTCCAAAATTATAGCCCAGCATTCTTCCAAGGTGAAGAAAATGGTGTCTATTACAACAGAAGTTATTGTGCAAGGGAAGTGTGCTATAAGGTCACCTCCTTCTGATGGACTTGTGTAGGTACATCCAGGATATCTACATATAACATTTGTCTAACCTGTTTTCTAAAACTTCTATGTGAAGAAGATTCAGCAAATTCTCTTGGTTGTATGAAAAAGATTTTTTTTATAATTTGTTATAACATTATCTTCTTCCTTGTTTCACTGGTAACCATGGAGAAATCAAGCCTGTTGATTTGGCTCTTCCCTGAACGATGTCTCTTGCTTTTGTACAGCAGATGCCACAGGCACCACGTATTTTCTGAACTGCTGTGATTTTATTGATATACTGTGTTTGGTCATATCTGTATTCTGGGTTCTGTATAGGATACTCCTTTAGTGAAGCTTTGCAGTTCCCAATGTGTTTAATTTGACTGTTTACTTGTCCCTCTGTATCCCTCTTGTATGTGTTATGTGTGTTATTAGAATAGTATTTAACTAATATGATCTCTTAGGAACTATGCTTAAAATTCCCTTTCCGTACTTAAAAATCCCTTTCTGTGTTTAAAACACATCTTGCTGATGTTTTTGTACACTGAACCATCAGCACTGCACCACAACAAACATTTTTTCCTTTGCCTGTGCAGTTGCCTGGATGGGGACATTTCCTGTGGTGGTGCTGATTGCTGTGTCCCTGGCATTGCTTCCTGCTTTCCACCCTTTGCAAAATACATCAAATACATCTCTTTTGCCTTTGCTTCCTGGTTTTGCTTACAGATACTTATTGATATATCTTCTTGGCCTTTCTCTAGGATTCTGTGTAACTTTCTTTTGCTGCTTGATATATGTGTATCTGTATATATCTTGACTTCAGTAGTGTCTAATCCATCCTAGTAGAGTTCACAGACTGGTTTTTCAACAGTTATAACCTGTCTGCTTTTTAATAGGAAAGTCTTTTATGATCCTATCTTCAGAGGAAAGGGTCCTTAAATTTGCCTCTTCATTTCATGTCCTCCTGATTGCAGCTTTTTAATAAGTAATGCACACTGCTTTAGACCTGCTATGGATCTGTAAATGCAGTTCCATCTTTGATGAGGTTTAAAATTAATTTTCAGAGAATAAATTGCATTCATAGCAAGGATAAAAAAAGAAAAAAGTAAATGAGACTTCAAACAACAGGCAGAAACCTCATGTTCACAAGCCTTAGATCTCATGGTGGACTTAAGCCACCATGATGTCTGCTGGAAAGGCCATGCAGCAGGACACAAACAATCCAGCAGGTTTCTAGAGGACACTGATGACAGCTTCTTGACACAGATGATTGAGAAGCTGATGAATGGGGAGACACTCTGCTGAACCTAATGCTTATAAGCGCTTATGACATAGTGCTGGGGGATGTGAAGTTTGGCAGAAACCTTGATGACACTGACTGTATGAGGATAAAAGTCAGGCTTATGAAAGGAGAGAAGGTAAAACACAGGATCACAACCCCAGACTTCAGTAGAATAGACTTTGGCCTCTTCAGAGACCAGGGCTGTGTCCTGTCCAGTTTGAAAATCTCTAAAGCCTGAGATTCTTTGAGCACCATTATTCCTGTGAATGTCTTTTTCCCTCTTCCATTGTCCTATCTTCTGCCCTTTCATGGTGCAGTTGCTGGGTCATCCTGTCTCTCTTCAGCACCTAAACACTTTCACTGAACTGTTGAAGTCAATTAATCTGCTGTGGTCAGCCAAGTAGAGACACAGCTTTCAGCTTCAGTGACCTGCTCAGATTTCCTGTTTTGTGAGGCTTTTACTCTCTCCAGTGAACTTTTCAATACTGTAGGTCAAAGTGGTCATAAGGTTGCTAGGTTCAGGAAGGGATGAGAGAGAAACAAGGGCACATAGTTGGTGGTGTTGTCAGCCCATTCAGTCTGGGGTCAGTGTACAGGGAATGCCAATATGCCTCTTGAAAGAAGATGTGTGGCTACATACCTGAGGCTTTTGTTTTCCTTGACCAAAAATTGTTTGGCATGGTGATGAGCAAAAATGGAGACCAGGGAAGATCATTGACTTGGAATTAATCAGTCCCAGAAGTAGCATAAACAGTGATGATTTAGATGAACATGAAAACCAGGCTGGGTTGCTCTTCATAAAGTCATAGGACTGGAGAGCAACCACTGTAATGCAAGAAGGATGAAGAATAAGCAAAAGCAGCTCAAAATCTTAATGCAGGTTGTTAGTTACTTATATCTCTGTTGCAAGGAAAATGTATTTCAGAGAGAGTCTGTTTAGCAAGTTCTTTGAACATGTTTCTGATGGAACTTGATAAAGATGATTAAGATAACTAGAATAGGGTGAACTTTGATTAGATACTGACCAATAGGAATAAACAGTTTGTTTGACAATATCTAGACAAAGGCCAGGTTAGGTGAGAATGATAATGAAATGATACATTTATGATTCATAGTACCTGAAGGAAGATAAGTAGCAAAACAGCAACAATGGATTTCAGATAGGAAGACTTCAACGCTCAGAAAATTGGTAGGTGTTGCCTGGGAGGCAAGCCTGGTGGAGCAGGGAATTTAAGAAAACTGGCAGTTCCTTAAAGGAGAATATTAATAAGGCTCTCCTCTTATAGAGGAGAGATAAGAAGTCAGTAAGAGATCAAATGGCCAAGTTATGAGCTTTTCATTGACTTTAAACACAAAAAGAAAGGATGCAGAAAGTAGAAACTAGGTCAGACTACTAGGAAGGAGAATAAAAGCATAGCAAGAGCTCTCAGTGACCTAATCAAAAAGGCCAAGGCATAAAGTGAGATGAAATAGCAAGGTGCATTAGTTATGAGAAGTCCAAACATTGACACTTGATAGATAGAAGATTTGGAGAAGCCTAAAGTGATGAATACTTTATTCTGTATTGATCTTCACTTGCCATGAGGTGGAGAGCACTGTTAATACCAGTGCCTAAAGGAGTGAAATGCCAGCCTACAGCAGGAGAGGAACACAGCAGAAGGAGTTTTCAAAATGATCATGCAAAGTTTTTTGTCAAACCAATTTTAGCTGCCCTTAGCATTTCTTTTTTTCTTCTGAGAGTGCTTGGAGATAAGTAAGATACTCAGTGGGTATAGATTGTGTGTAGACTGTGGATGGACACTGGGGAAGTATGGTCTAGAGGAAATGACTGTAGACTGATTAGTACTCTCAGAACAACATAGCACACAAGCATTTCATGTCAAAATAAAGGATATTGTCAGCGAAGTTCTTCAAGTGTCTCCTCTGAGTTTGGCTGTGCCCAATGTTTTTGTTAGTGACCTGTACAATAGAGAGGATAATCAGTACACTGGGATATGGACTGTAATTCAAAATGATTTTGACAGAATGGAGATATGATCTGAAAAATGAGAGTATTATTTAATAGGGATTGACAATATTTATGTAGGAATAATCAAGTATATTAATATAGGATGAGAATAAAACTATCTGGACAGTCAGAGATGGATGAAGAGGTTATAGAGGACTGCAAACTAGACACAAGTGAACAACAGAAAGCTTTTGTGTCACATCGGATGTATGAACAAGGACACCATCTGCAGTGTGATGTAATTACTTCTTCTATGTAGTGAAAGTATGGCTTTAGATGGAGAATTGTGCCAGTTTTGATGCTGCCCTTCAAGAAAGAGATGAGCTATTCTCTAGCTGAGACCAGGTAAAAACATGACTTAGAAGATATATTGAAAGAGTTTGACTTGTTGAAGCAAAAGAAAGAATGATGAAAAGAAGAACACAGTCTCCTTCTTATTTAATTTTTGTGTTATTTTTTGCTTCCCCCCCCCATTATTTTCTCAATTCAAAGAAAAAGGGAGAGCATCTTCTGTAAATGCATTTTGAAAGCAGAAAAAGGAAAGGACTTGACCTGCAGCAAGGAAGATTCAAGTTGAGCTGTGGAGACTCCATCATTAGAGCTGGTTTAAGAACAGGTTTGACAAATATTCACCAGGAATGTCAGTAGGGATCCTGCCTTAGACAGGAGATGGGTGGACCAGTTAATGCCCTCTTGGATTTCTTCCAGCCTAATTTTCTATGGTGTGAGTGAATGAGATTTTTATTTGCATGATTATTTGGAGACAGCAACCCTTATTCTCACTAATGTCATGCTGGCTTGAGAACAGAACATCATGAGGAAGAATAGGAAAACTGCTGACAGAAGTCATTCGTTGTTGCTCTATCTTTAATTTCAGACACCTAGTCACTGAAGAGAGTGATAACACCCCATGGCAGAGCTGACTGCTCACTTTATACAGACAGCTAGTGAAGTTTATATATAAGGCTTTGATTGAAAACTGTTTAACTCTGGGTGTAATGTGTAAATAGTACATTCACAATTGATGAGTGAGCAGGAAAATAATTGTCTTTATGATCATTTGTTTGTAATATAGACAAATCTGTTCACAGTATGAAATGAAAACAGTTTTACCACCTTCTAAAAATTTTTTGTGTGTGCTTATTATGTTTCAGAATTGAATAAATCTGAAAGAGCATCTTAAACAGGCAAAATATAATTGCTGAAGATAGAAGTTGGCCAGGGAGTTAGGACTAGCTTGTCTATCATCTGTCATCTCGCAATTGTAGACGGAGCATAGATGGCTCTTGTTAGACTCCAAGATGGTTTATGTTAAGACAGAGTTTGGTGTGTTCAATGGCACTAAAGCTGTCAGTGAGGCAATATGTTGTGTACTCTCAGTTTCCTAAAATACTTGTAGATAGCATTTCCTGAAATGAATGCTGCTGTAGGTTGGTTAATACATATGAACCCAAAGCCTTGAAAGACAGGCAACTAAAAAAATTTCTGAGGACAAGGACCAAAGCAAGACTTTTCTTCCTAATAAATCTGTTCTCCTGAGCTGTGGATACTTCTGATACCTGGGATGATATTTCAGGGCAAAGAGCATCACGTTTAGGTGTTTGATATGGTTACACTTACATGTCACTTGATCCTGTATTCAGAAAATCGCTGTATTCTGTTGAGAAAGCTGGTCTGAATACAATCAGAATGTGTAATAAAAATTTCTTGGTTTAATATTTGTTATTACTTCTGGGAAGTTATGCATAATGCAACATGTGAGAATACCTTTAACACCAGTGCTAAAAAAAAGCCATTTTTTGAAAATCACAGGATTTAATGAATGCAGGAATGTGTTGTTCCTTGCAGTCATTATTTTGAAGATTATCCCAGGTTATTAGATTTGATTAAAGGATTTTATGCTTGGCTTGCTTGAGAGCTGAGGATTAAGCAGTAAGGAGCTTTCTCCTATGCTGTCTCTTTGAGCTTATCATTTCAGTACTACAGGGCTCTGATTACTTATCCATTTTTGTAAAACATACAGATTTTGTTCATTTACAGCTTTTTAGATCAGTCAGAGCTATTAAGTCTGCTAGGTGATATCCTGGCCAACAAGTCCAATTATTATAAGCTAGGTTTGCTTCTGTTGACTTGACCAATATAAGTCCTTTGTCAATACAAGCATCTACCATGAAGCATCTACAGGGACTTCAGTTACAGTCATGATTGAACTTGCCTCCATGTCAGCAAATACACAGAAAGTTTTGAGATGAGAATCTTTTTCATTAAACTAATATGAAGGCCTTGACATTCTTCAGCTTCACTCAGTGATAAGGACAGATACTAAGGTGGTTTGGGGTCTGCTTAGATGGATTGTTTGTCGACCTTACTGTAGACCTACTCCTGATCTGCCTTTGCACAAGACCAGACTTCATCTGGTTCTTTCTTCTAAACAGGATTTGGAGGTAAAGGTGAGGAATCCAGATGCTCACTTCATTTTTACAGTGGTTTCCAGGCAAGAGAACAAATCCATTTCTACCATATGAAGGCTAGGGACAGAGGATATAAATCCATGTCTGTATGGTCTCCTTCTGAGACAATACAGGGGTGGTCAGAAGTGCTTGAATAGGGTCAGAAGATAACCATGAATTACCTTCCTGAAGAGTAAAAAACATCCAGCACATGATTCTGCCTCCCATGTACCAGGAGTTAGGGCCATAAGACCTCTTCTCCAGGCCAATGGGCATGCTTGGCTGTTGTGACCATCCACAGCAGTCTGTGTACTGGGGGGGTTCAGGTGGGAATGCTGTCACTTATCCCTTCCAGCTAAAGCTGAGGCAATTTCGGCAGGTGCTGAGCTGAAGGTATCTCTGCAGGCTACTCTCAAATGCTATGTCAAATATCCGGTCAAATTCAAGGATGTGTTTTGTGTTGATCTTCAACATCACTAGAGGTATCTTATGTAAATATGGTCTCCGTCCATGGCAAATTACTTTTGTTGTGCCTAGACAGCAGCCTCATGGTTAGAGCTTGTGTTTCCCGGCCACTTTCTTGTGATGGTCCTTCAGCTCATTTCCACTGTGGGATTGTGGCATATGAAGGCACAGACTCTGAGGGTGCATGGAAACAGAATTGTTTTATTGCTAACACAGTTCATTATTTATACCTTTTGTACAACAGCAACAAACGTCTTTGTTCATTTATTGTTTACTTCTTCATTCCAGTCTTATTCCTTTCTAGGCTCCGCTTTGTTTCCTCAATGTTTCTGTTTTTCAAGTCTCATGTCTTCTTATAGGTGATTTATCTTCTGCAGCTGCACGTACTCTTTTTGCTTTCTGCAAACTCCAGCAATTCTTCTCACACTTTCTTTGCTTTCATGCTCAGTTGTACATGATCACCAGCTTTATTGAACTGTGTGCTCTGTGTAACCCCCACATGGGGTGAAGGACCTTGGAGTTTAGAACATAACAAACCCTCTATTTCTTCAACCTAACCTCACACAGACAGATTGCCAACAGAAGTAGCCCAGCAGCCTGCCCAGACTGCTTATTGATACTTCAAGGACCTGCATGCTTATGGATTCCTTGGATATTCTTTTAAGTATGTGGGTTGGTGGTCACTTTAGTGTTAAACGCAAGTGTACAGAAGCAGATAAATACAGTTGCTGAGCTTTTCCAATGACTAATGCATTTAATTGTTACTGTCCCATCTAACTTGATATTCTCACTTTGGTCTTTGGTCTTTGATTTTTTTTTTCCAGCTTTGACCTCTTTTCTATATCAAAGCGCTGAAAAACAGACACCATTCTTTTACTTTTTATTCCCTGAGGTCAGTTCATAACTTATTCATCCTATTAATTGTGTGTTGCATTGTGCTTGGCTTATCTTTCTTCAAGCTAATTTGCAGAGTTGCAGTTCTTTCTTGCTGCTAGAGTTCTACTGGTAGTTCTCATTGAAAAGGACCTAAACCTAGATTCAGCAGAAAACAGTGTAGCTAATAACCCACGGGAGTGCAGGGAAAGCTCTGGACTGCACAGATAGAATTGACTTCTAGTATGTAAGGTGACCCAGGTGGTGATGGGGGCATAGGAGTTATAGCAATGCCAGAGGAGAGGTGTGAAAGAGAGCAAAGACATTTCTAATGCTGTTGATCGTGTATGTTCCTTTGCTTTACTTACTTGCCATTCCTTGCCAGGACCCTCCTTTTCTATATGCTATCCTTGGTAGAGGCATTTTGACAGCTTAGATGGTACAAGGGTGCATGTTTCAACATGAGCAAAATGTTTTTCTCAGCTGCTTTCCTCTCAGTTGTCCCCTTGTAAGTTTGAGAGGGATGGACCTGGGTAACCTGAGGGAACAGTGAACAAATTACAGTGATTAATAATTCAGAAACCCTTCCTGGCTGAAACACATCATAGTTGTTTTTGTATTAGTATTGTTCTAATCAACCAATTAAACTTATTAAAATATGAGCCATATTCAGACATTAAATGCCTTTCACCTAAAACAACTTCAGCTAGAACCATTTTATTAGTGTTCTTAGACCTCCAATGAAGAGTAATGATGGTAAATGATTAATATGTATTCTGCCATTTAAAAAATTAAATCTGTGCTATGATGTGTTTTACTGGTTTATAGCTATTATATGAAGCCCCTTGGGATGTTCTCGTAAAAGGTACCCCATAAATTTTATGTAGCCTTGTACTCCATTATATTTTATTGCAATATTCCAGCTTTTCAAAAGACCTCCAAGGCATCATTTTTTTTCCCTAGGCCTCCATGGGAGAAAGACATGAAAATTTGTGTTGGCAATTTCTAGTGAAAACACCTACTGTCTGCAATTGTCATCTCTGTTCTCAGTGACTTATTGCCTTCTGTCATTTTCAATGGAAAAAGCTTAGGTGAAAAAGATACAAAATGAGATAGAGCTGCAAGAATAAGGCAACTCTCTTTTGTATGTATTTCTTTTGTCTGATTACACATCAGTTGGTTTCTCTCTGCTTGTTTTATCCTCCCAGGGAGCTTTAGCATGCTTGCCTGTAGTTTAGCTACCCTATAAAGACAGACAAAGTCACAATCTACAGGGGAGGACAGAGGCAGATGCTCGGTGTGGTCCACATGCTCCCAACTCCTGATCATTGCCCCTGGGGGTAAGCAAGTCAAACCTGGGGCAGCACCCAAGCTTGAGGACATTGCCTCATAACCCCTCCTGGTAAGGAACAGAGATGTGCTGATTTTGTCAAGCTTCTGAAGGCTTGTAGACCATACAGAGGGGAGGAAGCATGTTCTCATGGATGCTAGCCTGAAATTTAGTACCTGAGCTTAATTCCCACATATGTCACAATGCACTGTCTGTATATTGGCATAACATTAGAAGAGAGTAGGGGGTTTTTTTGAGGCCAAATGGTGCAGATCCTCTGTGCACTTTCAGTATGGAGATGCTGTAATGTTCTAGGGTGCTTAAATGATAAAAAATGGAGATGGGTATGTGGAGGAGACTCTGGGATAGGTGTCATCTTACTCTGAGCGTGCAGGGCCCAAGGCAGTGGTGCCTGAAGGGAAGAGAGTCCTTCAGGAAAGTAATACTGCCAGCATCTGTCGTTCTTGCATTCCAGAAACACGAAAGGATCCAGAGGGACTGCAGAAACCCAAAATAGACTTTTGCAGACATTGAGGAATGCAGAGGAACTTCTTCTACACTGTGACTACACTTCAGCATCACATCAGTACTTTCTTAATGTGAAAATGAGTTTGCTGCTGCTGCTCTGCTTAAGGATTGAAATTAGTCTTTGCATCAATTACTTCGGGGCACGTGGGAAGGAGATGCTTTCTAGGTCTTTCAATTTCTTCAAAAGCCATCAATGTTTTTCCTTAAAGCCTTACTTGTAATGCTTCTCAGTAATTGATTAGAATGCTCCCCTAGCTTCCAAGTGAAGATGAGAAAACATCACAAATCAGAATTCTTAAAGCAAAAGATACTTTCAGAATGGCCTCATGAGTTTTCAAGCTCCTGATATTTCTAAGCACTTGTCAGTCTCTTCAGTTATTTTTGGCAGAACCAGTGATGTGCCACCTAACTCTGCCCATTGACAGGTCTCAGACAGTACAGGACATATCAGAGTTGCTGCCCCTGAGCGAGTTGTCTTAAGTTGTGCTTTTGAATGATGCAGGTAGCTTCTACCCTCTTTGACATATGATCTAATTCAAAGAGTGAACTAAAATAGGAAAAGGAAAGAAGGTTTTGAAACACGCTTGCTTGTAATTTTGCCCTCTGAATTTTTCCCCTGTGGTCTGGCTTTGCTGATATATTAGGTGTGCCACTGCTCCTAAGGGCTCTGTAAGCCTGTTTACAGACCCACTATTTGCTGTGCTCAATTCTGTTCATCATTATTTTCCATCCTTGTCAGCAATTTTAATCACAGTGATGAAACCAGAATAAAACTATTTAAATATGCTAATATGGTGACAGGCAATTGAATGGCTTCTTATAAATGATTCAAAATCAAACACAGCTTCCTGTGCCTCGCACAGCTGCACCTTATTAGCTTTGATATTTCTGCTTGTCAAATACTTTATATTGCCACTTACTTTCTTTGTGGTCTGCCTTACCCTTTTGATTGCTCTCGGGTCATTTCATATTCTTCCCAAATTGTGTTCCTGTGTTTCTCTCATCACAAAGATGGCTTTGTAAAACTGCACCTCAGATTGCACCTAATTGCATTTCTTATGCATCATAACCTACCAGAAAAACAAGAGATTGGCCATGAACTGTTAAACAATCACTGAAGTGCTTGAAAGGCTAAATCAGAAATTCTTGGCATTCATTTTGCAACTAGTAAGACTAGAGATTTAAATTTGAACCTTAGAAACCACTGACTAGCAAGAAGTAGGGATACAATGGTATCTCTGCAGAATAAGGAGTTGTCAAACCTCCTGGTGAGGGGCTTCAGCTCTACATAAAGATAGTTACAGGGCCAATTTTGTTGCCAGACTTAATTTGGTCATATAGAAGTATGACTTCATTTCATGCTCCTGACTAACCTAATTATGGTAGCAAAACGTTTTGCATTAACAGTTTCCAGTACAACCTTAAATAAAAAAGACAGCCCAGATCCCAGAGAGCCTGGCCTGTTTTACAATTCTGGCAGGGTAAGAAGGAGTGGGAATAGAAAAGCAACGTGTCTGTTTTGTGGTTACAGCAGAAGTGCTTGGCCTACATGGAGTTATGTGGGGGATGCAGACTTGGCTAGAGGGTGGGGCCTCTAGACAGCTTTCTTCAAGAAGTTGTTTTCTTCAATGTTTGCAAACCAAGCTAGTAAAGAAAATGTGTGGAAATTCATAACAGAAAAAGTGAAAATATTGGATTTTTTTAATCTAGGTAGCAATGTTTAGAGAAAATGAGTTTGTGAAACCTTAAAGGGAAAATTTTTTCACATATTAACTTTTCAGAAACAGTAGGAAAGTCTGATTTTATATATTGTCTTTTTGTGACATCTTCATGACCTCTGGTGTACTGTGCTGTGCTCTTGTAAACTCACATGTTGGGCTGGGAGATGTATATACAAATGCTTATTTGCAAGTGACTTTAGGTCCATGCACACTGTAGTCAGCATTGGCTAGATCTCAGCTGCAGTGTTATATACACATATATGTAAGACATTTAAAGAAAATGCTGAGCAGTAGCAGAGACCCTGGAGAATGAGCTCCAGAAGGAGAGGACTTGAAGATGTGACCTAAATCTGTAATTTGCTGTAAATAGGGAGTATGAACTTTGCAGTACTCTAGGAGTTGGACAAGAAGTAGTGAGCTTAATTCACAGAAAGTGAGATTCAGGTTAGAATTACATCCAGGTTTGGAAAAAGTCTTCTTGGAAGAGCTATAGAGCTGTGTTGTACAATATCCACCACTGGAGGTCTCTGAGAAGGACTAAGCTCATCTGGGAATGATTAAGGCATGGCAAATCCTCAAATAAATTCCCAATTCTAGACCGGATAAATAAATGGTAGATGAATTTCATGAGAAATGTGGAAAGCGTTGGAGAGATTAAATGTCATGTATGTCATTCTTTTCTAAGCAGGATGCCATTTGCATGCTTTGTAACAAAATAAATGTTATAAAACTGCAGTGGTTTGCAAAGTCTTCCTTCAGTGAAGCAAAAAAGTCTCTTGCAGTCATGTACACCCAATATAACCTCCTTGAAAGTGGGCTTGGAGAGTGTGAGTGACCTTCAGCAGGAGGTCATGTGTTGGGGATACCCTGGGATGGCTTGTCTTGTTATATCACTATTGTGTGCAACTAAGAAAGTTTTTCAAGAGGTAACCAAAATCCATCTCTTGCAGGGATTTACAGTCTAACATGATGAATCATGTTTGCTGCCCAAGCATGAGACTAATCTTGATGCCAATGCTGCTACTCATAAAATCAGGAGCTTGTTTTATGTAGGAGCAGATATTGAAATTGGGCAAATAATTTCAATAACTTTGTGCCCTGGTATGCATAAATATTGGAAATGAATCTATGTGTGCAAGAATACAAGATTCACCTCTGAGTTTAAAAAACTAATGGAAGTAAATCAGTGAATATAAAAACAAGAGAGAAATGTAATTAACAACTCCTAATGCAGTCTAAATAAGAAATCTCTGGCGAGTGTGGTAGCTTGTGTAGC
>VYZX01003863.1:14881-35718 GCA_013401335.1 Brachypteracias leptosomus | reverse complement strand
TTGATGGGAATTCCCACTGCATTGTACAGGATGGACAGTCATTTGTTCCCAGCCCAGAATCTTTCTCCAGTAGTCAAATGAAGTGCTGCTGTCCTCATTAGTGTAGTAAGACCACTCGCTGGATAGTTTGCTGGTAATAATAGAAATATTCAATATCAGGATTTAAAGTGAGCATAATATTTTCATCCCTACTTGACAGATCAGAAAGATCAATGGTAGTGAGTAATTATTAGGTGGGAACATTAGATTGTGAGGGCTTCCTTCATTGTACTGCCCAGACACTGAGGCGTTGTTAGTCGTGTGCAATTACCAAAGCTGTCACTAATACACTGCTCTTGATTGTAACAAACTGTTGAGTAGAGTGGCTGGCAACATTTGAGGAAAGATAAGGGTTCTCTTTAATTTAGTTGTTACTTATTAAGACTCAAATGTGTCAGCAGTGATATTGATCTTTTGATGAACACTTACTCTTCTGAGCTTCTTGCTTCTGTGTATGATAAGTATTGCATTGTTTTGCTAGACACTAGAAGGATTTTTTTTTTTTGGTAGATCATAATTTAAATTATATTTGGGTACCAGTAACTCTTAAAGAACAGTCATTTGAATAGTAAGGTCAATTAATTTCATGCTTTTGTATGTTTTTTTTTTGAAAAAAGAACTACTGCTAAAGGTAAGCAATGCCTATTAACAAAGATGCTTTGAAGAGATGCTGCAATACAGTATTTATATTATTAATATGTATACATAACAGTAAGAACTGTTCTAAGCATGTTGGGTTTATGTTTTGCGGACTTTAAAGTTACAATAACAACTTAACATGACAGGCTTGTTCAGTTAAAAATGAATGCATGATTATTATTTAGGAGAAAATACTTTTTATTAATTTTTGTCATTACTAAGGAATTAATCTAGGCTATGGTAGAACCTGATGGTGAGGCTGTTTACAAAAAAAATCAATGTACGAGAGCTCTGATTAGAACGTGATTGATGCTCAGTTACTCCAATGAACAGGAACTAATACAATCAGACAGAGCCGATCTCATTTGCTGAAGGGCACATTAATCACTATGTACTTTGGCAACAGCAGTGGTCAGGGGAGGGAGTCAAGCAGGGGTCTTACACTAATTCAGCCAGATGAGCACATATTATCTGTAGTTCAGTATATTCCACTAAAATCATGGCATATTTATTGTATATACATCATTACATGACTACGTAGAATATGTGAGCTCTATTTACACAGGAATTTAATTTAGTTCTTCCGTTCGCTTCTGAAGTCAAGTCTTTTAATAATGACCTGCAAGACACTGCTTCCCACTGTCAACCGAACTCATTCAGTTATTTCAGTTTTACCTCAAGAACTAGCACTTTTGCAGCTGTTTGTGAGTTAAAGAACCTAGTAAAAGAAAAAAATAACATAGTAATTCTACATGGTAGTAAGTGTATACCTTAATTACTGTCCGTGGTTTTTAAGATTTCAATGAATGGATGTATGGGAACCCTTCATGAGAGACTTATGAATCCCATCATAAGTGATAGGCTGTAAGCAGATGAGTGAAGTCACATACAACTCTTCAGTCAGTCCTTTCCTACTGAACTGTCATTCATCCCACTGAATACCCGTCAGCCTTCACTCTAATCAGGCAGAATTGGCAGGTCCCAGTGGATGAGATGTTAACAGCCTATTCCTGCCTGGCAGCACGATCCATGCTGAAGAGCTAGAAGACATCTCAAGGCTCAGCATGTCAAATATTAGTTTGGAAGGACTTGGGGATCCCCTGTTCTTACTCCCAGTCTTATCCCAGCCAGAGTGCCACAATCCTGAATCCAGTGTCTCAAGCTTTTCCATCAGCATACTCTCCAGGAAATTTAAAGAAGTTCCTTCTTTGTCATGGGGACTCAGTTGCTTCACACAGTGCAGCGTACAGGAAAATCCCCCAATATGCCAGCAGGCCCTCACTTCTTGCAACAATGCTTCCTCCTTTCCCTATGTTGTGATAAAACTCGTTTTTTGTTCCACTCCTGAAACCAGTCCTTTCTTCTCATAAGGCCAGCTTGTCATGAAACCAGATCTCATGGACCTTGTGCATCAATCCCAAGAGACTGCAGATGTGCTGTTCTGCACCCATACACACGGTAGTGAAATCTTGCAAATTTACGGGTTAAAATTATAATTGGAGAGACTGTTTCAGGTGAAAGAAATGGTCCATTTTCATGCTGGGTGCCTTGAGGGACTCCTTTGCAGAGATTTAAAAGTTTGGTGGTAGGCTCTGGTGGAAACTGCTCTCTGAGTCTTCTCCCCTCACACCTGCTTGGATTCAATGCCCTGTCTCTCTTGCCTCAGGGAATGATGTTCTGCTGCCACATTTGCAGTGAGGGGCAGGTTAGCTGGGCTGGTTTAGTTTTTCTATCATCCTTACGCCTAGTGTGTGCTGGTCCTTGAAGTCCTGCCCAGTCTTAGTCCTGTCACACCATCCTTTGGCTTCCATGGTCTCTTGAGCAACAGTGAAGGAATGATGACATGAGCTGAATTTCTCCAGGCAATAGAAATCTGTAGGTGAATAAAAATTTCTGTGCATCTAGGAATACTAATCTGGGCCCAGGTTAGCCAAAAATTATTAAAATATCTTCAAATAAAACAAACATCAAAACCAACACAAAACAACATGAAGCAAGTATGGTTTGGTTTTTAAGGAAGCCCAAATTGCAGCTGATATCCACAGAGCTTCAGGGCAAACCCTGACATCTAGGAAAGCAGCTGAATGAAGCAATTTTGATAAAAACTGTTGTGTGCAAGGATGGTCACAACATGGGTGACATTTAAGAGCCTGGCTTGCAGAAAATAAATATGAACAAAGTGTGGGAATAACAGATATGAGAAAGACAAAGATATGCTGGTTCTTAGTGACTGGTGTGATTAATGCAATCTCAGTGCCTAAAAACCATTGTGGAAGTTCTCATTGCAGTTTAGTACAAACAATGATTAAATCCTATTCAGATGCTCTTGAGGTTGGTGAAGTAGAGAATTTGTTGACCTTCCAACAGAAGCAGAACTTTTAGAAGCATTTAATTTAACGAAGAGTCATTACCAAAAACAAAATATTGAGAGACAGGTGTTTTGAAGTATTATGATGCTTAAAGATGCTGAAGCCATCAATAGGTAATAGGGTGCTTCTGCAGACCCTAGAACTCCAGCCCTAAATTAAACCTCAGTTGTACAACTACTGTTGTCATGCAAAATAAAATTGTTATCCATAGGTAAACGTTCACTGGTTTAGTTTTGTGTATTCTTCTTACAATGCAAGCTGGAAGAAGTTTTCTTCTTAAATGCTTTGCTCCAGACAATTTTACAGATTGGAAATTGGTTTTCAAAAATAACCACTGTACCTGAAATATTGCTGGCTACCAGATCAACGTGGCACAGGGTGAAGAAACCTGAACCGAGAGGGTACTGTCCAGAGGAGCAGTTAATATTTTGCTAATTTTGAAACAACATCTCCTGCCCAAATGGGCTTTAGTTCCTGGGAATTTTTTGGAAGGTCACCAAGGTCTATGTTGTGATTGCCCAGCCAAAAAGCAGGTTGCACACATGGTTACATACAAACCCCTTTTTTACAGCACTTGGCAAGAACAAAAATTCCTTCAAAATAGACAACCAGCAGTGCTTTTCCTTCCCTGCATCCCATGGTAAGCTGATACGTGACTGGCCCAGCCCTGCAGGTCTCACAGCATCGTGGCATCTCCGGTATCACAACTTGCACAACCAAATTCCTGCCAGATTCAAGAGCATGGCAACCAGTCATCTCTATGTGGTGAGAGAGTGGACCTGCTCACCAGTTCATTTCTCCAGCCTTCAGCCCAAAGGAGGGGCAAGGATTGAAGTCAAAAACCCTCGAGAGGTGGGCAAGTTGTCTGTGAGAGTAAGCAAGACTGGAGGTAGTGGGAGATCACAAAGAAAGGGTGAGCAGTGAGACCTCCAAAAGTCAAATGAAGATCTGTGGAGTGTGTGTGTGTGTGTGGGGGGAGTAATGGAGGGAAGAGAAGCAGAGAAAGGGAAATATCAAAGTGGTGCGAAAGAGACAGGATGCTTCAGGGAACAGAGGATGAAGCTAAGGAGGACACTTCAGTGGCAGGAGAGAGAGAAGCAGATAAGGTATTCTTTAATAACTGTAGAGCTGGATGGGGGGAAATGGAAAAAGGGGAGGGGAGAAGGAAGAGAGGGGGAAGGAAAACTTGCCTGGAAAATGCGGAAAAGACCACAATCAGAATTGAAGAGGAAGAAAGAAAAAAATAAGCAACAGAATGGTGACTAGGGAGGGAGCAAGAAGAAAAGTCAATTAACAAAAATAAGATTTGTCTGTACTGGGGTTTTCTCCTTCCCCTTTTATCTTCTGTAAGAATACGTTTGCCCTCCTTGTAAAGAAAAAAGGGGGGGAAAAAAAAAAAGGAGAAGACTTGGGCCATAGCAACCCTGCATGAGGACTGGAGTTTGGCAGTGAGATGTCTCAGACTGTGTCATTAATATGCACAAATGCCTCAGTGTCGGTGCAGGCTGGATGAATTAGTAGCATTTTGTGTTGTCACTCAAAACACGCATACCCCTTTATGGCTGAGATGATGGTGCCTCTGACCATGTGCAGCACAATTTGTAAACCTGCTTTCTAAGTTAAATTAAAGGTGGTTGGGCAGAGCTTTCCTGGGCTGCCCCCTTACACACCTTTGAATTAGTGTGGGGTGTTTTTTTGGTTGAGGGGCTTGCTTTGGTTTCTTGAACCAGCCTCACTTGTAAGGGTTTTGTGTGAGCACTTGTCATAACACTGCTGTGCAGAGCAAAGTCTGGAAATACAGGACAGGCTCTTCCTATACTCAGCTACAACTGTTATTCTTATGTATATATGTATATATATAAAGTTCTTCTTATCACATACATTCCATTATTGTACATTATATTTTCCTGAACAGGAATAAATTGCAGGCTTACATCTAGTTCTCACTCCCTTTTATTGTTATTTTAAGCAGCAGGTAAGGTTATAATCCATCTGTGTTTGTGACCTTGAACAAGAATGGGCACTTTCTCATTTACATAATGCTATTTTTTACTGAGCCATTAAATGGCAGAAAAACAGGGCCAGCATGAAAAGTAGTCATCTACATATGTTAAAAAAAATATCTGCAGTAAATCCAATCGAGGAAAGCAGACTTTTAAAAATATGCGGGAGTTCAAGAAATTAAAAACCAAATGGACTGTAAAGGCAGTTTTACCGCAAGCAAAACCTCCTAAAATAACATTCTTGACAAACACCTCCCTGTGCACTTGGTGTGCTGCTGCTCTGCCTGCCTGGAAATTGCTCCCCTGACAGTTCCTGCCTTCATCAGGAGGGATGCTCCCCCTCCCCCGGGAGCCACAATTCTGCAGCCCCTGGCACAGGGTGCCCCAGCGTTATGAACCCATTTCAAAATTTTGCCTGGGGGGAAAAACCCCCACAGTATGTGGCTGTTTGCATCACAAATAGTGTATGTTAGCGCTGAGATATGAAATAACCTCGACTTTCTCATGTTGTGAACAACCATTACAGCAGGAACTGTAATGACAAGACATGGTGATTTGGAAGGAGTGAAGCATTAGATTTACTGCTGTTGATTCAATTTCTCAAATGGGCACTAATCTTGATCAATAGGCTTTCTGCAGCTTCTGGGATATGTTTTATCAAGCTGTCACACTCACTCTTTTGGTTTTTTAGCTTGTGAGCTTGTTAACTTCTGCCTTACTAAGCAGGATTGTTCCAGGTCTTTGTGGGTGGGACACTTAAGGGAAGCCTCACTGCAGACACCCCAAGGGCAGGTACAGCTTCTGGAGAGCAGTGAGGTGGTCCCTGCTGGGGCTGGCTGCAGCTGCCTACAGACAAGTGCCTCTGTTGCCCATCCCCAGCAGAGCGGTGGTGCAGCCGGCCGTGTGCTGCCTGCAGACCTCAGGAGAGCAGCCTCTCTACAGGGCCAAGGCTGTAGGTGAGCCCTTGCTGAGGGCTGCGTCTCTGTGCCCCACTGATCTGACTTGCAGCAGTCTCCTTTGCCGCTTCAGGAGCTGCAAAAAGCTCAGTGTGAAATCAGCCGCCATCAGACTCTGGGATGCCATCAGCAAACATGGAAGGCGGGTGGAGCTGGCAGTCCTGCTCGTGATTCACAGGGCACAAATCCAGCTCACCCGCCCCAATTACCCCAGAGTGGCTCTGAAGTGAGCAGAGCTGCTGCCAGTCAGTGGCTGCAGTGCCAAAGCAGTTATCTGCACAGCTCCCCTTTGTGCGTTCTCTGGTATATTATTCATTTGTATTACAGTAGCTCCTGATGGCCCCAAATGAGATCAAGGCATCACTGACTCGAGGCTGTGCACATAGTGAATCCAGGAGCTTCTAATCTAATCAGCTGGTGAGCGTCTGTATGGTGGAGGGTAGAGTTTATACCTTTGAATTCTGCCAGGGTCGCATGTGCTGTGGTTTCCTGGCCAGTGTGCTGCCCAACACAGGTTCCCCCAAATGGGAAACAACAGCAAAGGGCTAAAGCAACAATCACTTCAGATGGATGTTAGTTTATTAAATGCAAAGCACATGAAATGTGCTCTGTTGGGCTCAACTAGAAGGGCAAATAGTTCCAGATTGACCGAGCCTTAGACCTGTATGGGCTTTCCTGTGGAGACCTGACCATTCAGGGTGGATTCAGAAAAAACACCCTATTTGGGCCTGGGGTGGAAGAATGGTGTGGCCCTGGTGTCGTATATGAAAAACTTCACAGAGGATGAGTTTTCCAACAAGGCTCTGAAACCCATGATTATGCTAATCCAATAACCTGGGGGCCATGGATGAAATCCTGAATTCATTAAAGTTAGTGGCAAAATATCCTCCCCTAGGGACTGGGGGAATGAAGCAACTGGCAATCCATTATTTCAAACTACAAGCTGATTAATGGGGTAATTTTTATACAGATCAAGTTATATTTTCTGTCCCTTTCTCCCAGACTCAGAAATGTATCCTGACATGAAGCTTCATTCAGGCTTCATACAAGAGATGACAGAATCCTGTTTATCAATGTATTTATTTCTAAGAATCATTGTAGATACCGATTTTAATGGTGTCTAGACTTGCAAGGTTTATGGCTTCAGAAGGGAAAAGGGTTTATTCTGGAAAGAATTTGCTTGTACAAACTCTGTGTGATTTTCCAGAACCTTTCAAAACACATTCCTTCAAAATATTCATTAAAATACATAATTTTGTACTAGATCTTAATATTGTATCAAAAGGTTTTAAATACTGGGAAAATATTTTTTTAAGACTGTTTCAGGAATCATGGTTAATCTCGGCTGTCAGAAAAGGTAAAGCTCTGGAGAAAGAAAAAAGCTTGAAATATGTTCCTTAAACAGTCATATAAACCTGGAGCATAATTGAAAATAACTTATTAAAACATATTACTTTATTGTCTTGTGAAGTCAATCTCATGATGTCAAGGTCCTGACGTTTGTGCATGCTTCAGGATGTGAGTTTTGGTGTAACTGTAATTTTCATTGAATACTCTTCTGATAGGGAAGGGGAAGATATTGGCAGAAGAAAACTATTCACTCTGGGGAGTACTGGAAAAAATCCTATTTTATATTCCTTCCTAGCTGAAAAAAGAAGACATCTATCCTAAGGTTAAAGCTCAGCTGTCCTGATGTAGTCATGTCTGTAGACTCCCCACAAGCTGCCATTTAACTGTCTTTGTTTTCTCTCTCTTTCTTTCTCTCCACAGTGTGATAATGACAGGTGCATATAACAACTTTTTTCGAATGTTTGACCGAAATACCAAACGGGATGTTACCTTGGAGGCGTCCCGCGAGAGCAGTAAACCACGAGCTATCCTTAAGCCCCGGAGAGTCTGTGTCGGAGGCAAACGGAGGAAAGATGACATCAGTGTTGACAGTTTGGACTTTACTAAGAAGATCTTGCACACAGCGTGGCACCCAACTGAGAACATCATTGCTATAGCAGCGACAAACAATCTGTACATATTTCAGGATAAAGTGAACTCAGAAATGCACTAGATTTATCAATATCCCTCTATATTTACAAACCAGCCTCTTGAGAGTTGTAGAAGGATGTGGTCTTCACAAAAATTATGGCTTCTGTGGTGGGATTTGTAGGTTGCATCCTTTCATCCTTCAGCCTGTATCATTATTGTTGGCAAGCCAACTATTTTCCATCACTGCAACTGTATGAGTAAAAGGCACAACTGCAAATCCAGTACTGTGGTCTGTATTGGTTCCTTTGAACAAACAGAGGTATTTACTCACTTTGGGAGTGTTCCTGAGGAGGGCAGAGACTCCTCAACTCCCGTCAGTCCTTTCAAGAGTCTCAGTGGTTCACAGGACCATGCCATTCTGATATGCCTGCTTTTGCAGCCCACAGCATTTACCACATTTTTAGAGCTTTTTGCCTCAATCTCTTGATTAGTTTTTTTCAGTAACATTTTCCAATCTTTCAACTTGGCCAAGCCAGTGTGAGTGAATGAATGAATGAATAGCCACATCCCATTACAGCAGGTGGCACATTGGAGGGCCCTCCTGACAGTTGTCACTGGAAGCAGAATCCCTGCTGGCGAAAAGCTTCCCTGCCTCACCCATCCCATTCCCTTCTTATTTATTTCTTCATGTTACTTTGTGCCTCAGCTTCCCCAGTGAATAAGTGACAGACTGGTATATTTGCTCAGCCAGCTTATTTTAAGAAATTCATTCTTCTTAGATCTCTATGCTCAGTTTAAAACAATAATTAATATCTTCATCACCTGAAGGACTATTAAAAACCTTGATATTGCCACTCCAGAGGGACTGGCTGGTCACACACAGCCTGGCAGTTAACACACAAACCTGTCCTACCACTTAGGGGTTGGAGTTCTGGAAATCTTTGCTAGAAGTGCTGTCCTTGAAGGGACCGATCGACTTGAGTGGGAACAAAGTTACATCTCTGCTAGACAGTTGAGAAAGTCCCTCTTTTGTTGATTGCAGCATGGTTATTTTAATCCTGGCCTTGGGGGAGCACAGGGAGTGCCAGGGTATCTGTGGCTGTACAAAGAAGGCACTGCGAGATGCAGCAGCGCTGCTCTGCCACTGTTAACGCTTTTAAATGAGTCCACTGCTGGGAGGTAAAGTTATTCCTGGAGAAATATGAAAAATCAAAAACTCTAAACCAAACAAAACCTTCTTCCACATGAGCACTGTTAGATCTCTCGCTGTTTTAAAATGAATAGTGATGTAACTGGAAAAGGAAAGTACAGGCAGTCAGTAATGTGGGAATTACACAGGAGCGGTGCAGTGGGCAGGGAGTCCTCTTGCTCCAGGAAAAGAAAGTTCTGCTGCATCCCTAATAATAGCTCTGGCAGAAAAATTAACATCCCAAAGGATTTCTCCTCAAACCATGAATAAAAGAGCACAACTCAGATGACCTGTTAATCTGCCCATATTAAAACTCAGAAAAAAAAAAAGTCTTTAAGCCATCATGCACTGATTTCTTGGTCAGTGGAGAATGTACTGATGAAGGGATCTGCATGCTTTTGTATTTTGGTTTAGGGGAAAGGGTGTGTGAAAATCTGCATATGAGAACTAAAAAAACCAAGTTACAGCTTTTATATGACATCTTAACACAACACATGAAATCTGTATGTCTGAAGTTTTCTAGTTCAATGCTGTATATTTTGTGTGTAGAAGCACAAACGCATGTGCACCAGTTTCCAGCCACACTAAACACATACGGTATGAAATGTGTAGGTTAATTTTAAAGGGAATGAGGAATGTTTGTTTATAAAATCCTGTATGCTGTCGCAGGCATGGACAGTATATGTACATATTTATTCTAATGAAATTTAACAAAATTGCTTTTCTTTTTTTTCTCCTTGTAAAAAGGTTTAAGAATGTGGTAAATTGTATAGAAAACTTGTTAATGCCAAACTACTTCTTCAAGGGTGTCATACAATTTCTTTGACTTTTGCCCTCCTTCATTAACCTTTGCAGCTCAAAAAAAAAAAAAGCTATCAGCTTATATTGGCAATTACATCTAGAAGTACTATAAAGCATATATTTAGCTTTTAACATTCTCAAGTAAGATTCTATAGATAACTTATTATAAAGCAGATCTTAATACAACAATTTTTGTTTTAAATTTGAAGTACCTTACTCTGTTACAGCCTTGGGTACCAAAAAGAACATGTTAAAATTAAATAAAGAAATATATCTTTGGAGCTTTATAAAACTAATTAAATACCCAACCAAAATACCCTGAAGTGATTATAGAGGAAATAAATAGAAACCTTTCAAAGACCAGTATTCCGGTCCTGTCTTTGACATCGCTACTACAGATCGGTTTCCTGGTTTCTTGAATGTATGGAAAGTTAACATCGTCATTGTGAACGTTTCCAACTTTCTTTCTCTTTTTAGTTTGAGCTTTCAGTGGTGTAGAGTAAGTGATGGTAAAGTTGGTAAATCTGATTGTTTTGAAAGCTGTTGTTCATGGCTGCATTCTTTGTGTTGCACAAATTAGCTAACTGTTGTTGAATAAAAATATAAATATGTTAATACCAGCTTTTTCAATAAAACTACAACCAAAAAGGCATAAATAGATGACTTCAAGGCACAGCTTATTTTTAAGCTAGACATGAAAGAGTTGTTTTAGTTCCTTTTAGGAGGGAACATCACAGGAATCGGGACTCACAGGGCAAGCTACTACATGAACTTACAGCATTGTGGCAGGTAGAGAAGTAAACAAACACAGTGCCGTGAATGGGACCGACTTGGGGGTTTAGTGTGATGAGGAGTGTGCACAGATAGTTACAGCCGAGCTGGAGAGGTGCTTTTGGTTCACACCTTGGACTAGTTTTTTGCTCTGCTCATAGCCCAAGATAGCCTTTAGGAGAGTCTCAGTC
Organism: Brachypteracias leptosomus; assembly: GCA_013401335.1. Lineage (NCBI taxonomy): Eukaryota > Metazoa > Chordata > Aves > Coraciiformes > Brachypteraciidae > Brachypteracias > Brachypteracias leptosomus. The sequence goes on along the minus strand of VYZX01003863.1, from coordinate 24,780 downwards.
TCCTACTGATGGAGTAAGAGACATGGCAATGAGAAGGGATACACAACAATCACAGGGTAAAACTTGGCATTAGTGTCATCACTGGCCAGCTTGGAGACTTTCCAGTGCAGCAGACTGTGAGGACATGTCTGGGATGTGTCCAGGCCTGGCCTCCCAAATGAGACAGGGTTACCAGCAGAGCAAAACAAAATCCCTCTTTCTCCCCACTGCTTTCTTTCTACCTCTACACCAGGGGAAAATAAATTAAAAAAAATAATTTAAAAAGTAAAGAAACCAAACCCAAAAAAACTGCCTTGGCATACACACTTAAAACTAGGAAAGCATTCACGTCCCAGCCTGACCCTCCCTGACCATCATGATGCTTGCCCCACATCTTGGGCTCTTTTCGTGACTTTTCGTGTAGGCACCTCTCCCTGCCTGCATGTCTTACATGGAGCTCCGGGTGCAAGAAACCGCCTGGCCATCAGCATACATGAGTTAGGTACTGAAAGGCTAAGTCCTTGTTCTGGATGCAGACCAGAATAAATTTGCATCAGCTGTTAGATTAGGCAGTGTGTTGCTTTGCACAGCTCTCCCAGAGCTTACATGCTATTTTTTCCCCCCCTTTTTGGAAAGACACAGTCAATCCCACTCGTTTAGATGGACAAATATGACTAGGCACTGAAGAGAGAAATCTCAGCCGAAAATCAACACATCAAGCAATACGCTATTTACCTTTCCAGTTTCTGTTTTCATCCCAGTAGGAGCAGGAGCCAGATGGCTAACTCTCCTTTTGAAATTTTCACATGCATACTTAGTAGCTGCAAACAGTGATTTAACCCTTTATGGTTTGTGAGGGTGGATATTGGCATGAGCCACCTGCTTCTGTTTGCAGCCAGCAAGTCATCTTGCTTTCAGGGAGAGTTAAGTCCTTTGGAGCCTTCCAAGGTTGTAGTTATTAATCCCTGATGAGAGGGCGAGTGTAAGGGTTGTTTGCCTTCTATGTCCAATTTTCAGTAACATTATTACCATCAATTTGCTCCCACTCCCAACAGTAATCCTTTTCCATTTGCAGTCCTCTCAGCAGACTGCATTAGGTCTAAAATTAGAGCATGAATTCACTTACCTTGCTCATGTGGTAGAACCTCAGAAGGCAACAGGAGTGGGTGAGATTCAAAAACTTGGCCCTAATTTTATAATCTGCTTAGGACAAGGTATGTTTCTTTGGTTTTTTGAAGCCATGAAACAGTCTGGATATTCTATACAGAACAGTTTGCCATGTGTCCTGGAAAGGTTTGCTTTCAGAAAGCAGCATGAAAAAGCTTTTCTTAGAAGTGATTTTTTTTTTTTTTTTTTCTCTTTGCAGTTGGACAAGGATCAAACTTTTATTCTTGTGAAAGTGAGCACAACTCCTTAGGCAGATAGAAATCCTAAATCTGGCCCATGATGCAAAGCATTTCATGTGAAGCACCTGACTGAGCAAACTCCTCAGCTCCCTCAGCCACAAAAGCTTCCATGAATATGGATCAGCCAGGCAAGGTACAGCTAATTCCTTGTCTTGCCATTTTGCCAAGTGGAGACAGCCAATGAGTAGGACAAGATCCTTAAACCACCAATTCCATTAAACGATTGTTTTAATTATCATGGTGACTGTTTATTCTGTTTATAACATGACCACTAAAAGAAATAAAACCTACAATAGTGACTATAAAAGAATGATAGGGTCACTATTGTGACTGGACGGCCATGCTTTGTTTCAAGACTAGTACTAGGCATACTAGTTGCATGTGCATGTCTGATGCACCAGCCTGATCTCAGTTATCTCAACAGATCTTCTAAAGCAGATTAACTTTCAATACAGGACCAAATTCTTCACCTGGTAATAAACTGACAGTTTAGCTTGGAGAACTCCAGAAAACCCATCACCACCTCTGTTGCTTCATCATCATTTCTCCAATAGAAGAAACAACTCTGGAGGAAATTTCACTGTAAATGATAACTAATAAGTAGTTAAAACTGGAATTAGGGTGTTAGAGTGGACGGCAAAGAGGCTGGTATTTTTCCATGCTCTACCTATAAAATAAATGCTGCTCAAGCAGGACACCTGAGTGAGACCCCACTGTCAATAACTTCTGCCAATGTTTCAGCAGAAGCAGGGTCTTTATTTCAGTTCTGCTTGGTGAGGCTTGAACACCCCCAACAGCTCTGCTAGGTGCCCTGGACCACACTCCTTCTTACTTTAGTGGGAAGATGCAGAAGGAAGCAGAGGTTTCCCTCAGATAGGAGAGATACTGGCATTGCAATCTCTTTGCGATACAGGAGATGATACTCACGGTAAATTTATGCACATCTCAGATCGTATGGTGGAAGAGATGGGGAGGAGAACGCTGCTAGTTCAATTATCATCCTCTGACATCTCTGCTAACACGTCTCCAAGATGAACAGCTGCACTCTCCGTTTCTCACACCTATTGATCTACAAACCCAGATAGATGTTGCTGTATCAATTGCATGCTGTCAACATGTTAAAGATATTCTCTGCAACCTTAGTAGGTAAAGACTTATTTTAGTATAAAGTAAGAGATAAGCTGCACTGTTTTATACCACCTTCCTCCACATATTTTGTGAACAAGTAGGGCTCAGCTAAGCTTCTTTTTAAAGTTTGGCTATTTTGAGCTGCTATTGTAGTATTGGTAATGAATATCCAGGAATCCAGTGCTACTTTTATATCAGGGATCTCCTAATCCCTTTGTGGAGCTGCCAGAAATCTCTCCTTGCACAGCTTATTCCCAAGGAAAGTCCATCCTGTCAAATCAGTTCCAAACCCAGACACTCTTGAGATCCACCCTTCATTATAAAAGAGCAGAGGAGGCAGTTCTTCCTCTAGAAGGACAGCTGCAGCCTGAAGCTATCTAAAGTGGGGAACAGAAAGATTTCTCTTGGTCCCTCTGTACAACCCATCCTCAGTCTTTCGCCCTCACTCTCTCCCTGTGCTGCCTGTCTGCCTTCTTTCCACCTCATCCAATGACTCCCCTTATTCTCCCTTCAGTTTCTTCCTTGGGCCACATCCAGTGGCCAGAAGCCACTAAAATCCCATTGATGCCCACCACTGGACCAACCACAGCAACCTCTGCAGGCTGCAGGAGCAGTTTCTCACTGGCATAATGGCAAATGCCCTGTAATCTCCCAGTCTCCCGAGCTGTCAGAGAGGAAAGCCCCATTTGCCAATATACTCTATTTCAAGTGGAAGATTTACAGATTTGGAGAGATTGTATCTTAGCAACCACTACTGCATTAAGAAAGCAGTTTAGCCGTTTAAACCTTCAATTAAAAAATCTGCCACGAAGAGACACAAAGCCCTTCCAGCAGGACACCAGGAGGACCACGACGTCCACCTGCCAAATTGACCCCATGTGACTCTTTTCCCTTCCCAACACACACCAGTTGGGTGCTGTTACGGCCCATACCCACATCATTTGCTCTCTTGCAGGTAGTGAAGTGGAGAAAAGACATCTTTTTTGCAGAGGAACCCTGAGGTTTTATATATTGGCTTCATCCCCATAGGAGGCAAAACAATATTTTCAAGAGTTTCCAAGGGCAAATAAAGAAGTCTCACAATAAAAACTCAGAGTGAAATGGGCACAGGGCGGTGATCACCCTACACGAGATGTTGTGATGCAGCATCTATTCCCTGATTTGTACAACCTAGAAATGAAAACTTTTTCCTTCCAGGGTAATACCTTAATTATTGGTCTTCAGATACACCTTTGCCTCTGTCCGGTCTTTCCATAGAGTTGGGCCAGATGACAGACGAGAGCCAGGCCTCTCTTTGCTTTATGTGAACACCCCACACAACAGCTGTTGTGAGATTTCTCTTGCCTTGCCTGCAGCAAACCTGAATTTCAGCCTTGAAGTCATAAAGTTATAACAAAGCCAACAGGGCTTCTGCATCTTAGTTCAGGCAAGTCACTATTTTCTGCCTGAAAAACTTTCTGAAAAAGAAATCTCACCAGCTTTTAGTGCACATTATATTATATTTTGCATTATTCTGAAATACCTGATCCACGTTGTGCAGGGACACACTGCAACAGTGGGATGAACCTCAGCACAGTGCAAATGGAAAGAAGGCCAGAATCTCCCCAGAGGGAGCTGTTTGAGAAAAACCCTCAGTAGGAGTGGTGCAGGGTCCATCATCAACAGATTTAAAATAATTTGCAAAGAAAGGTAGGTAGGTCTTAACCCACAACCATAATCCATAACTAGCCTCTGAAGTAAGTAGGAGCATGACTTAATGGGATGAAGAAAGGTGTCAACCCTTGTCTTTCTTGCTCTTGCCTCACAGAGGAACTATATTGGAGAAACTTCGTCTAATAAGTAAAGACAAATTAAAGTAAAAAAGAAATTTTGCCAGGACTGCTACTGGTCCCAAAATACCCATGCTATATGAGAGCTGTGATATAAGGCATGAGCATGTACTCAATGTATCCATCTGTGCTTAAAGACTGTGCTACCTCTAAGCTGAAAGACAGAAGAGTTGCCTTGGGCTAGAGAAACTTCAGGCTTCAGGACCGAAACACTCCCATGGAGATTCACTTTTTAAACAATGATTGAAGATCAATTGAACTGTTACTAGAAGCAGCATTAAGAGAGATTTATGAATCAACCATTTATAACTGCAGGAAAGCATCTTCTGTAAAGAGAAGACTGAAAAATCCATTTATTGCAAAACCATTTGCTGGACTCATCATCTGTCTCTCAGGCTGGTGCAGGGGTACACGTACAAGCAGCACACTGGCCATGGACTGCCCTTGGTGATGGAGTTGGTAAATTCCTTGCACATATTTCCTGCCAGTATGTGCTTTGAACAAAATTTAGCACCAAAAGAAAATATACTTGCTTTGCATTGCACCTTTTTGATTGAATGTATTTTGAACTTGAAGTTCTTTTAAGAAATAGAGGACTCTTAAAGTATTCAGGCTGTGATATCCATCCCGACCTTCAGAGGGTGGCTTTGATTGTGGACAGATTCTTGATCAGAACTCGGTTTGTAGACTAGTTCCAAAGCATCTAAGCCCTATTAAAATAACATTTTCATTACCTAATTAATTGTTTGAAGCTATTTTCAATTATTATTTATTGAAGTTATAGTTTGTCACCTGAGGCAACAGCATGGCTTGTTGTCGTGGAAACATCTCTGCTGTCACCAGGGCTGAATAAGGGAGGAACAGGAGAGGGAACTACAGAAGAGATGTTTTGTTGAAATGCCTAACTCTTTAAACCAAAGAAATTATTTCAGATAAAGATAGGCCACACTGAGATCAACATGCACTGATTTCTGGGGTATTATGGACTCTGTGGGCTTAGCTCAAGCCCTTTCTAATTTAGCGTGACACAGCCCCTGCTGTCAAGCACTGCTGTCTCCTGTGGCTAACAGCAACATTTGTAAGGCCTATTCTAATGCCAAACTTGTTATTATTGCAGAAAAATCCTGCCATCTTCAAAAATAGAACACAAACTCTCTAGTAACCTGCTGCCATCTCTCCATTTGATTTGGAAAGATGAAAATTCAGTCTTTCAGGGTTGCCTGGTGCATGATCTTGACACAACCTTTCTGCTTTTCCCAAATCTATCCATTAATTTATAGTGCGCAGACTCATTAAGCAAAAGTTGCAGCTAGAATTTCCGTAAAACAAGCTCGTTTTCTACCAAAGTTTTAAATAAACTCTGCCACAGATTTACTCTTTCTTATAGTTCAAGTAACAGAAAGATAATAAAAACGTTTCAGCTCTGAGAAGCCCTGATTTTAATTTTATTTTTTTTTCACCTAACACATGAAGACATAAGAGAAAACAGTTTCCACTAGAAGGGACATGAGGATTGCATGTTGTCACCACTCACATTACAACAGAAGCAAACAATGCAGGTCAACACTGTCGGATTTGTGTTAAAAGATCTTAGAGACATGAACCATCTCAAAAAGCTGCTGAGCTGCAAAGCAGCCAGACTGCACATTGCACGAGTTTGCATGCACGGTTTCATAGACTGTTAGTTTATCACTACCCAGCAATTTATCATAAAGAAAAATAGACTTTTTTTTCTCCATTTTCATAGTCTTGGGCTGCAGATAGACTCTGCAGCAGTGCCTTTGCTAGTCATTTGTGTAACGTTGTTTGTAACCGGTGGTGAACTGGGTCTACAAATTGTTATCTATTTGTCATAAAAGATTTTTCTAACTGCATTTCCCCTCTGAAATGGAGTAAAACCAGAACCTGCTTCTTTTGTTCCTTGCCGGTGGCTTCTGGAAGCGGCAGCAGCAGGAGAGAAGCCGCAGCGTGAGCCTGGAGTGCCACCTGATGGCATGAAAGCCAAACCACACGAGTGATGGGCTCACCAGCGAAAAGACTCGACTCTGTGCCAAACTGGAAAGTACCGTTTTCTTGCAAGAAGTACTGAGCAGATAAAGCAAACAAGCACCCAGAGGCTCCAGAAGCAAGTGTGCTCTCTCTGGAGGTTTATGAACCATATATAATTGCCAGGCAGTGCCCCAAGTGGGGACAAGATTAGCTACAGCATTTTCTGACTTTTAAAAGGACATACTGGAGATTGTAGATGCCCCAACACTGGTTATGTTCAAGACTAGGCTGGATGGGGCTTTGAGTAACCTGGTCTGGTGGAAGGTGTTCCTGCCATGGTGAGGGGCTTGGAACTAGATGATCTTTAAGGTCCCTTCCAGCCTAAACCATTCTATAAAGTGTAACTTATCAGCAGTTGGGTGATGATTTGTACTGTGATGCTTTTGGCATCATACATCAAACAGCAGATAAACACTAAATCACTGCCAATAATTAAGACTGGAAACATGAATTACCTCTGCACATCATTCACTGACATCTCCATAAAGCCAATGCAGATGTCACTAACACTGGCTAATCCAGCCTCGTAACAAATGAAATGCCAATCAAAGGAAGCTACAAATTTGGCTATAAAATGAAGCAAATTTAAGTCAATATTAGTTTTTGGCCCATACAGGCCACTTTCTCTTAAAACCACACAAGATTCAAGAACAGGGTTAAGAGAAATACCACCTGACATAAGAGTGGGATTAAAATCAAATGCACTGGCAACACCACAGGAACTCAACTGGAAATACAGGGGCTGTGGCACAATGTGTGGTGTGGCCACTCATAGCTTGGATGGAGCTATGGAGGATGTAGGAGAAGTGTTTTGTGGCAGAAGAGAGGGTGCACCTCCAGGACTCCAGAGTCTGCACAGCAAAATTTCACAGTGGATCTAAGTCTCCACTTGGGGAAAATTGTCAGTTCTTACACAAATACTTTTCATCTGGCTTTGGTGCTGTGAGCCTCATGCAGTCTGAGATGGCACCAGTCTAGAGGTAGAGGCTATTTTATGTTTATCCATAGAACAGCAACAGATGTGCAACCTAATGCTGAACCATAAATTCTAGAAATAGGTGAATTATATAATCACAAAAGTTAAAGACTCCCACTTCCCACTTATATTAAGATGCAGGATACTAGATTTTAAGAAGTCAACATTCTGACCACCATACAGCTACACAATTAGTTACATGCAAATCTACTTCAAGTTATTATTTGTAGAGTATAATAATTTAAATTCCCTTCCTGTCCAAGTCAAGTGGACTTTGCAGTCTGATCTCCTGAGCAGAGAATGCATCTAAAAACTGCAAAAAACCATGACATGACATTAGTGTCATATGCCACTGTGTCAAACAAGAGCTTCCCAAGGGCAACCCACTGCACCTTCCTCTCTGCTTTTATATTATATTTCTCCTATTGCCAAGTGTTTTCTTGTTTTTCAGCCACGCTCTTTCTAGCTCCAAAATTTGTGTTGTGCATGGACTTGAAGTGCTGGGGCCTGGGCTGTGGGCCCTGAGTTGGGATTGACCTATGGCTGAGTCACAACCCAGCAACATGTTTTGTTCCCCAAGGCCCCAGAGCCAGAACCTGGCCCACCTGTGTAAGGCCCTGCCTTCCCCCAGGTGATTGTCATTGGGGTGGTGGACTAGGCTAGAGATATATCAACCAGGAACCAGATCAGTCTGAGGGAAAATAGGAGTTGGGTCAGTTGTGGAGAAACAACAAGGAATTGATTGCTTTGAAGAGTGTTTCTGTGGAAGAGAGTTCCTGTTGGGGCCAGTTGGAGGAGCTTCTTGTTGGGGGCAGCTTGCTGAGCTCTTAGTAGTGTGTTCCCTGTTGGCTGATTTGAGATGGAAAAGAGCAAAGAGATGAAGAATAAAAGACAAAGTTATGCTGAGGGGATGTTGCTGGATTTGGTGTTGGCCTGCAGAAGAGAGCCAGCAGCACAAAATTGGTGTAGTCAGCAGAATGGTTTGAAGAGGGAGAGAGAGAGCTTGCAGAATGGGACTAAAGTGGCTTTGGAAGTATGATGTTTCTGTTTCACAAGCTCCAACATTCATATCACTCAAGCAACAAAGGTAAGTGCTGAGAGGAGTATTCTCACTGACTGATTTCAGGCACTGCAGAATGTCCTTCATGAAGACTTCACCTACACAGGCTGTAGGACAAGACAGGCTGTCTTGGGGAAGCAAGCTATCCCAGAGTTTCCTCTCCAAATGGCACCTGAAGTAAAAATAACCCTGATGCACATTATCTAGAGAATAATAGGAAGATACTGAAACCTTACAAAAGGCAGTGTGATTACAACAAAAGTTGCAACAGAAAAATTTTGCCAGGAGCGCCACCTGGGAGCAGGAGTGGCCCACTCTAACACCACACCCCCACTTCTGAACATAGGAGCAGCAGGGTTCCAGGCCCGAATCAGAGAGCTCCAGGTGGTGCAATACAGCCCAGCATCTTCTCTGGGTGTTGGGGATCCCCTAAATAACCCAGCACTGTTGAAGCACTTTCCTGTCCTGGGCAGAAGCTGCTGTCACCTCACTGTGACTGTACAAGGTGCCTCCTCAGTGCTGAGACTTGAGCTTCACAGCAGAGAGCTCCTGCTCAGTGCTGGATCCAGGATAACAAAGACTTCAGCCCATTGTGGAATTGGAGTAGGCATCCCTGCCCAATTTTTTACTACTGGTGGTAGGTGGGAGAAGTCAAAATTAATTGACCTTAGCCTCCCTTGGTAAGTCCGTCCCTCATCACACTGGAGCAGCCACAAAACTTTGGGTAGAGCCCTCTCTTTTCTCTTCCTAATGGGGATCTGCAGACAGTAGGGGATGCAGCAGACTGTAAATGTGTTGGGGACCCAGCCAAATCCACCACAGGGAACGTTGTCTCTGCCACAGCTAGCATGAAATGAAGCAAACCATCTTCAAGCAGGTAGTGCCACCAATCTCTAAGACTATGTTTATCAGCCTAGGTCAGGCTGTGAGCATCTGTGCTGCCACGTTATATTTGAATTTTTAATATTGTCGCTGCTCTGGGAGCATATCTTCATTTTTTTTGTGAGTTTGAGGATAGTGGCCTACTGTCTGGAGCCAACTGTAGGAAAACCTGCATGTTCTTCAGTAGGCGTAGTGGCAATGTACCAGAAGACACCAGCATTTCACTGCTTTATTTTACTTGTTGCAAAGTGAGACAGTTAAGGAGGAATTCACATCCCAACCCATTTGGGAACCAGGGAGAGGGGAGTTAGGACTTTAAGAGTCTACCAGATGGCAAGAGGTCAGTCCATCATTATTCATCAGTCCTGCCTGACTGAGGATATCCCAGAAGATTGGAAGTTGGACGACCTGACATCCATCTACAAGAAGGGCTGGAGGAGGATGTGGGAAACTATAGGCCTGACTTTGGTGCTGGGAAAGCTGATGGAGCAGATCATCCCGAGTACCATCAAGGAGTAGATGGTACAGGACAACTAGATGGTCTGGCCCAGTCAGTATGGGTTTATGAAAGGCAGGTCCTGCCTGACTAA
>VYZX01003863.1:4284-14584 GCA_013401335.1 Brachypteracias leptosomus | reverse complement strand
TCTTCATTTTTTTTGTGAGTTTGAGGATAGTGGCCTACTGTCTGGAGCCAACTGTAGGAAAACCTGCATGTTCTTCAGTAGGCGTAGTGGCAATGTACCAGAAGACACCAGCATTTCACTGCTTTATTTTACTTGTTGCAAAGTGAGACAGTTAAGGAGGAATTCACATCCCAACCCATTTGGGAACCAGGGAGAGGGGAGTTAGGACTTTAAGAGTCTACCAGATGGCAAGAGGTCAGTCCATCATTATTCATCAGTCCTGCCTGACTGAGGATATCCCAGAAGATTGGAAGTTGGACGACCTGACATCCATCTACAAGAAGGGCTGGAGGAGGATGTGGGAAACTATAGGCCTGACTTTGGTGCTGGGAAAGCTGATGGAGCAGATCATCCCGAGTACCATCAAGGAGTAGATGGTACAGGACAACTAGATGGTCTGGCCCAGTCAGTATGGGTTTATGAAAGGCAGGTCCTGCCTGACTAACCTGATCTCCTTCTACAACATGGCCACCTGCTTAGTGGATGATGGAAAGGCTGTGGATGTTGTCTACCTGGACTTTAGTAAAACCTTTGACGCTGTTTCCCACAGCATTCCGCTGGAGAAACTGGTTGCTCATGGCATGGACTGGCATGTGTTCCACTGGGTAAAACACTGGCTGGACAGCTGGGCCCAAAAAGTTGTGGTAAATGGAGTTAAATCCAGTTGGTGGCTGATCACAGGTGGTGTTCCCCAGGGACTAGTATTAGGGCCAGTTCTATTTAAGATCTTTATCAATGATCTGGATGAGGACATTAAGGGCATTCTTAGTACATTTGCAGATGACACCAAGCTGGGTGGAAGTGTTGAGCTGCTTGAGGCTAGGGAGGCTCTGCAGGGGGGTCCAGACAGAGATCGATGTGCCAAGACCAATTGTATGAGCTTCAATAAGGCCAAATGTTGGGTTATGCACTTTGGCCACAACAATCCCCAGCAATGCTACAGGCTTAGGGAAGATTGGCTGGAAAGCTCCTCAGTGGAGAGGGACCTGGAGGTGTTGATTGATAGCCAGCTGAACATGAGCCAGCAGTGTGCCCAGGTGGCCAAGAAAGCCAACAGCATCCTGGCTTGTATCAAGAATAGTGTGGCCAGCAAGACTGGGGAAGTGATTTTACTGCTGTACTTGGTGCTGGTGAGGCTGCATCTTGAATAGTGTGTTCAGTTTTGGGCCTCTCACCATAAGAAGGACATTGAGGTGCTTGAGTGTGTCCAGAGAGGAACAACCAAGCTGGTGAAAGGTCTAGAGCACATGTCTTATGAGGAGTGGTTGTGAGAACCGGGGCTGTTTAGCCTGGAGAAAAGGAGGCTCAGGGAAGACCTTATCACTCTCTACAACTACCTGAAAGGAGGTTGTAGAGAGGTGGGGGTTGGTCTGTTCAACCAAACAACAAGTGATAGGTCGAGAAGAAATGGCCACAAGTTGTGCCAAGGGAAGTTTAGATAGGACATTAGGAAGAATTTCTTTACTGACAGGGTCATCAGGTGTTGGAACGGGTTACCCAGGGCAGTGGTGGAGCCTCCATCCCTGGGGGTATTTAAGAGTAATGTAGACTTAGTGCTCAGGGATATGGTTTAGTCAAGGACTCGTCAATGTTGGGTTAATGATTGGACTCGATGATTTAAAGGTCAATTCTCTGCAATGGACAGCTAATATCTGTTCCTGAGGAGAGGCTGCTTTGGCAGGAAAGCTCTCAAGGGCATATTTACACGACTGCGGACAAACAAAAGTGTCAGGCGGCTCTGGTGCAAAAACCATATATGTCCTCACTGCATGTATTATACACAGATATAGTTATGTATGTGCTGGGCATGCAACTGCCTTTGGCTGAAAAGCTGGTTATCAATAACCTCCTGAGCTTTTGTTTCGATTGTATTTTGGGAGGTGTGATTGTACACACAGGCACTTTTTCAGTAGGATTGTAGAGATCCTCCGTTTCATGATTAGCAGTTGCAGCCTCTCAGGGGAAACATCCCAAGTAACTCAGTCCAGAATGTGCAGTAAAAGATACCGCTTAGTGCACAAATTTAAATGAAAATTTTTGTCAGTTAAAAATGCTGAAATGAGTATTGTGAAGCTGCAATCTTAGAGAAGCTGCTTCCTGTAGCTGTGGGTGGAAAGGCATGTATCCTGTACATTTCCTTCCACACTCAGGTAAACTATTCTGTGAGGGAAGGGGGCAAACAGTATCCTATGTTCCTGCAAAGCAAGTTATCTCAGTGCTGAACATCCCTCCTTAATGGAAAAGTGACTCTCATCTTTTCCACATCAGGCTATGATTTATAAGAGGAAGTTGCATGACACTGATTCCCCCCCCCTGCCCCCGGAACAAAAGCTAATTAAATCTTCTGAGTAATAATATGAAAACAAATGAACCATCTCAATTAATGCATAGAAACAGTGATGTGATTTGGTTGTTCAGTTTCTAGGCATCCTATTTGGATTTAAGTAATATTTGCATGTATGTAGGGAGTTGCTAGAACAGGTATAGGTATCTCTTTTCAAGTTGGTGAGTTCCATCTAATTCTTGCTGCAAGAACTAATGTTTTCCTAACTTAATGATTGATTAGTTGGTTTTCCTTCATGTCCTTCTGCTGTTCAAACAATTACAACTGTGAAGCTGAGACCAGGGAACAGCCTCTTTTAACCTCCTTGTTACTGAATGTGACCCTTACCCCAAAAGCCTGCAATGGATTTCAAAAGTATTAAGAAAGCATTGACAGACTTGAAACTTCCTTTGCCTTTTTCAGTAGAAATAGAGAAATCGAGAGGCAGAAAGACACCAGTGTGCTCTGGAAGGTGGCATATTATTTTATGTCAAAGGCTTAATTTCATGGGCTGTGTAGGAATATATGAAAGCACACTGCTACCCCAATGGCAACATTCTTATTACCCTGTGTTACAAAAAAAATTACAAGCAAATTTACGGTTAACAACAGCTGTCTTATGGCACTTAAGACCAGTTAATTCTAGGAAATAAAATCACAAGTGATTCCTTCAGATCTACTGATTTCCTTCTCTGGAAGAACTGGGCAAACCACAAAGTATAAACTCTTTGCAGCCTTGCCTACTGCAAGAGGCTGTTAGTCATTAAAGTGGGCTCTTAAATTATTCAGAATTTCTATATGTGTTGTGTTTTTCTGTGCTTATAGAACATACCAGTTTGGAGAACAAGCAGTACTTTTTCATGTTACTTTGAGGATGAGATTCAAATAATGAATATTTACTCTAAATTCTGTATATTCTAAATGCTAAAGCTAAGCTTACAGAACAGCTAATTTAGATGTGTCAATAGCCATGTAATATCCTCCTCCTCCTCTTCAGTTAATTAATACTAATTCAAAAGATTGAATTATCAGCCTAGAGAAAAGGCACCTATCTTTGGAACTGTTTATAATTCATCATGTCTTCAAAACTGAGCAAGAAAATAATAAATGGAGGATTAATTGAATAATTAACAGCAGCTGCACATTCTGTGTCTCTCCAGTCTAGAAGATGGACTGGTTTGGAACATAGAGCTGTAGCTCACACGAGTAGAACAATGTTATTTTGTGCTTTGTTTGCTTGCAAGCTGTGAAGTAGAGAGAAACACCCTTTGCAATAACACCTCGCCTGGAATTGCAATTGTTTATTAAGTATTAGTGATTTTGTGCTTGTCAGCTAAGATATGATTTAGAAAGAAAAGATTTGCTAAGGGTTTCAGAACACTGAACACCACACCGAAAAGAAAATGGAATACCTATCCATCATGTTACCATTAACATATCCTCTTTCTCTATGAAAATATAAAAGCATTAAGAAGAAACACTGGAGGACTGGCATTAAAGGGCATTATTTAATGGTTTTGAAGTCCAATTTACCTTCTCTTTCCCTTCCGGATATACAGAAGAGCTGAAAAATGTATGGAAAATGGCCTCCTATGTGCTAGTGTTCAAAACTTTCCACCTCTGCTAGAAAGAAGCATCTGACAAATTCAACTGTCCCCCATCATCAATCTGTCACCACAGAGCACATGAATTATTTTTCCAAGGATCTAGCTAATTTAGGGGTTGTTTTTCACATAAATGTATAAAAGGAAATTGTATAACTTGGAATCTGACCAATACTGGTATCAATATCCTTGAGGGAGCTCACCTCCTCCAAGGAACTAGAGAGTTTGAGCTAGTAATTCTAAGTTTGCAAATGCAGTAAGTTATATGCCAATATCCCCCTGTAATTTCTTCAGAAACCAGAAGTCTCAGATGTGACAGAGTCAATGATACTTTTTAACAGATGGGAACTGAGGTACCTGGATTAACCCTTTCGTCTCATTTTAAAAAGCAACCCTTTCAAAAGAAATCAATAAAATCTTCTCCCTCTTCTTGGAAGACTCCCCACATCTGACTTGAGTCAATTGTTTTTTCAGGATATGTAGTGACTTCAAAATGCACCAGTCAGTAAACTGACATCCTTATGAAAAGTAAAAGCTAAGGGCAGAAGAATATTTAACATTAGCTCTGAATACCAAAACTGTTGCCTTTTTCTTCTCCTGACAAACAAATGAAGTTCCACAATTATGTGTATAAGGGGAAAAAAGTAAAAAATAAATCTGCATCTTTTGTGCTTAAATTTCAGAGGCAGGAAGAATGTTGATATTTGAAAAGAGCCTATGGATGTCCTAAGAAAAGGAGAAGAAAGGGCTAAGTGCAGCTTATTTCCAGCCAAAATGGGACCAGGAGAGCAAAACCATGTTAAAATTTGCATTTACCTGTCACCTCACACCATTTCTTTTCCCCAGGTGGAAACAGACAAGTGGTGAGTTTTCAAAACTAGAAGCACCTGGAAAACATGATTCTACCTCATAGATTTTTCTGATGGGCTCACACGTGACTGTGTGGCTCTGGCTGGCGGAGGTTTGTGCTCTGCAACATCAAGCTTGGCTCACTGCCTGGGAACCCGGCAGCAGGCCTGGAGATGCCTTTGGATTCTTCCCAACTGCAGCCCAGGGTGATGTTCAAGTGGGTGCTCACAGTTGGAGTGTGGCCAAATGCCTCATTTTCCCCCAGATTTCCCCTTCTCTATCAGGAGTTCTCACTGATAACACTTCTCCCACCCCTGGGGATGACTGACAGGCAAAGACAAAAAAGAACCCAACCCAGGACCAGCAGAGTAGTCAGGACAATAGCCCTGTGTATCTGGGAGACAGTCAGCCAGTGGTCAAAAAAGACAGTAAGCCACAATGAAAGCTGGGGTAAGCAGTATGAGGGGAGTTCACAGTTACAAAAACTTCACCCGGTGTGTACTCAGATTTTCTCAATAGCTTTAAACAACAAAGTACAACTTTAGTATCTCACACCAGAACGTTTTGAATGTTCTAAACTGTATTTTTCAGTGAAAGCTGTTATTAGCACAACATAAACAACAGCTCACAATATAAAAGCATAATGAAGAAATGCTGTACCCATTTAACTCAAGTTTGTGTTTTATGTTTATTTGCACAATACAAATAATTAAACAAACATTCTATTTCAGTTCCCACTAGAATTTTAGGTACTATTTTCAGTTGCTTTGGCTTGCCTGTTACCGGTACCATCTCAATAGCAGCCTTAACTCTCTGGTGTTTGTCCTTCACACACCAGCATGGATTATATCTTAGTGTCATATATGGAGCTATCATAACCAATCACAACAAATAGCATATTTTGTACAGAATATTTAATGCAAAATGGAAGCTTAAGGACTTCTGACAACCTTGCTGGGGTGTGAAATGGTGTACCCTTTCAAAAAACATCGAAGTCACGATCTTCTGGACAAACAGTGAAACAATGAGCTCTGTATGCAGGTATCACCACCAGGTATTGTCTACAAGATTTTTTTCTAGAAAACACAAAATAAATACAAGCAATATATGCAACATAAGCTGTTGTCAGCTACCTTTTCTAAATCATACCTGTGAAAATACAAAAGGGCACGTTGTGAATATTTAAAGAGTAAAGTGCTTTTAACATCGAGCAAGTGAATGCATCTGGTGTCATACCACAGGCAAACGTATATCCATTTTGGACAAAATAGTCTCCATGCAATTAGCCAGCAGCAATCCCCTGCATTCATTTATGATATTGAACTAGAATCTACTACTTCAGTCACACGGAGTTTAAAGTCAGGGTACAGCGTGTACACTTAGAAACTCGACCAATGCTCTACATTACCACACATTTTGAGCATTGCTACAGCAAAGTGGTTTGGGTTTTTGGATTTATTTATTTATTTTTTTTAACTTTTAATAAGCCAAACCTTTGGTAGTGTAAACGCAGCACACACTGAAGATACCACTGAACCAATATGAGAGCTCATTATGCAGCTGACAGGAATGGGAAGAAGAAAAAATCAAAAGCAAATTTAATGGCTTTATGCACTGTGCTCCTCCAGTCATGCTCTATTTTCACATGCCTCCCTGCAGGTAGGAGTTTAGACATGCAATTCAAGCAAGTGATTGCTTTCAGTTCAAAGACAGGCCATTTACTGCCAAGACGACCCTCCAGAATTGTGCTGAATTCAATTATACTTCCTTGCCTCAAGTTCAACAACACTTTTTTAAACTCATTGCTTGCCTTTAGCACAATATCTTTGGTTATATCATCCTCCTCTATAGGCTTGGTTCCATTCTTGCTGCTGAAAGGCATGCCCACAGTTATTTCAAATTTGTATCGATCAAACATTTTCATGTGGCAGCTATGCTTTGTCAAATACTTGAGACGACACAACTCTTCCTCCTCCAGTGTAACGTTTTTGGGGTCACAAAGTGGGTAGGTCTCCCCATACAAGCATCTCATCCAATCGCCAATAAAAAGTGGAAGCATATTTATTGCAGATTCTGCACTATTGTCGATTTCTGTCACACGCACATATTTGAACCTCCCAGTCCATGTCACTCTGTGTCCTTCCAGGTGGCTACACAAAATCTGAGTACGTGCCATGTTAGTCTCCTTCCACGACCGGGGTCCACAGAGGAAAGCGTACTGATTCCATGTCAAGGTAGAGTTGTAAACTTTCATTCCCTCTGATCGATACACATAGAACCAACAGAACAACACCACCGCTGTAATCCACACCAGAATGAGCTTCACAATTGAGCTTCGAGTGAGGGACTTAACCATTTCAACTACAGAGAAGTTAACTTTTGTCCACCAGCGGAAGAGCAAAGGAACAGTACACAAAACCAGAGTCACAATGATTTTCATGAGCTCCAGAGACACAAACCACTTAATGAAATGGATAAGACACATCAGAGCAATGCCTACACCCAGCACCGGGAGCGCAAAGAGAAACAGAAAATAACCGATAGACGCACGAACGAGCCCAATGCCAGAGGACTCCCGCAGAATGACCACAGAGAGCTCGCACCACATAAAGCAGACCAAATATGGGACCAGGTAACAGTAGGTGCCTTTAAAATTCCGTAGTTGTGCCATTCTAAAGAAGAGATAGAACAAGTACAAAAACAGAAGGCATGGGATACTTACATTTATCACAAAGAAATGGCCTACGGGAACAGTAAAGAAGGTTTTACCTAAGAATTTCAAGTAGCCAAAATTCCCAGGTAATACCTGCAATAGGGACAAGCAACCTGCTGCTATCTCAGTCAGCAACGCTCTTCGTGTGTAAGGCTCTGCACACGTGCTTAAACTCATGTAACTTGTGACTGTGAAGAAAACCGAGATGGTAGCCAACTCTGAGCATGGTATACAGTCTTTGCTTGCTATAGGGAAGGAAAAGATGACAAAGAATACTGAGAGTAAAAAATAAATGTATGGTTCTAAGTGATTCCATCCAAAGTTCACCTCAGCTTGCTCCACATCTAGGTTTGGTTCAAAACGAAGCAGTAGGTCTGTCAAAGCACGGAAGTTTTCCCAAGCCTTACTGTCCTGAAAAACTTTCAGTGTGCAAATCACCATAGAAATGAAGGACAAATAGAATATGACTAATGGAATAATAAAGGCAAAAAAATCAATTGTCAGATTACTGATGATGAAGAAAAAGATGAGAGCATTGATATGATGTGTTGGAACAATGGTAGACAGCCAATGCATTCCTGCCTTTGATGCAATATCTATAAGGTATTCTTTAATTTCCATAATGGCATGAAGTGGGTATTTTACAACCTGGAAAGAGAGAAAGAAGCATTTTATTTATGAGCAGTTTTGCATCTTTGTATCACAGATATTCTTAGCTGAAGCAGCAGCAGTCAAATGTCTAACCTCGGCTGACACAAAAAGATTTATACTTCAGACGAATGTGGCCAATAAAATGAGGTTACTTTGAGATTATTAACTCTATTTCGATTAATTCCATCAGATGAAGCTCAGGTGATTTTGATTTCAGGAAAGATGTATTTCATTACCTTTGACACATAATTAAGTGGCTCTCTAGTCAAATATTCTGCTCTGCTAACTTCATGCTGAAGATGAACTGCATGCTTGCAGTCCTGAACTATCTTAAGTTATTACCTAAGCTGTGAGTACTGCAGCTTTAAAGCACTTTGCCACTGTTGTGCAAGGATGATGCTATACATTCTGATATACACATGCACTACAGGAAGTGGTGCATATGGTTTATATGCACTTACAGGAAGTCTTTACAGATGCGGTTTATCTTCAGAACAATTATTCCCAAGCATCTAGGGATGCAGTTGTCAAAATCTGGTTTGGAAGCACCAGAAATATCTTTTAACTAGAACTACTACACATTTAGGGATTCTCTTAACTCCACAACTGTAACCATTCAGGATCTCAAAACTCTACCTATCTTACGTGGCATTTTCCAACACAGTCACCAGAGAACAGAAGAAGTGCTGGATCGAATTGTCTCCCTATGACCAACCGCACACTTTCTATAGGATCAATAAAAAGGTACAGCATTTCTCAAACATATATTCAAATACTGCATCTGCACACTAAATCCTGCAAACAAAACGTATCTTTTTATGGGGGAAGGTGGATTGTTTTCTGAGACCTTATGCTTTTATATTAACTAGTTCAAGGGAAAGGCCAAGAATGCTTGAGCAAAGATCTACGCATTGTGATGAACTGTGGCAACACACGTGACTGGGGTATAAGCTTATTTATTAGCCCTGTCCTTCTTTGTAAATGTATATCTTTCAGAATATTAGTTAATCAAAAGATTGGAAAGAGATTCCCTTTCTTTTTCTTTCTTCCTTCCCCTGCCATATGATAATGGACAACAAAATGTCAATCACAACAAACACTTAAGGTCAGCAGCTAGAAACCCCCTACCCTGATTGAAATCTATACCAGTATTGAATGCATGCACCTTAATTTTCCCTTCTCCTTTCACTACCTAGAGAAGTATCAATATAGAAGACCACTAACAGCAAGTTCCACCATTCTGGAATTCCTTCATAATAGAACCTTTTCACACCGCAAGTGTATGGATAATTTTTCCCACCTGCTTGCTCCTGTTTAAATAAGAAAGATATGAAGCATATAATATCTATAATAAAAATGCAGCAGTTACAATAGAGACATTTAAATCCTCACTGAGATGTAATGAGGGCAGATTTTCCTCTTCCAGTGAAAACCATTACTCCTTTCTCTTAAATGTGTGACTCACATATGAAACTGTAAACCAATTCCTGTACTTAAATATATAGAATATATATATAGATATATAGAGAATATATATTTCAGCATCTAGAGTCAAGTTCAAGTCACCTCTGTCTTGTCTGAATTGTATAAGCCAAGAGCCTTTTAACATAACCTGTTTAATTTTGCCTTTTTACCTTCAGTCGCAGGGGTAACTCCTCAGGAGTCTTCCCTGCCAATTCATCATCTTCCTCTTCATGCATGATCAGGTTAGACGGGATGATTCCGTTTGCATACTTCTTGGTAATTTCAACAAAGTCATCCAAAGCAATAAATTTTTTAGCTAAAAGATAAAATGAAGACTTTGAGTAAATCACNTGCTGTAGATATGAAAGACTTCTGAATGACAAAAATCCGTAACACACTGCCCACACAGTAAGTTTAGCTAGTCAGCTGATACAAAGGTATGAAGCTGGCCTGCTTCATACTAGCTTGAGATTTTAAAGAGACAGAAAACTGAACTGCTTCACTAAATTGAAGATTGGAGGATTAGGGGGTTTGAACCTATTCATTTCTTAATTTTACGAAATGCTACAATTATAGAAGTCATATATAAATATATTGGTATTTAGTATTGAAAACACTGCAGATACAGAACAAAAAGTATTTGCATAAAGACATCTA
>VYZX01003846.1:2453-13937 GCA_013401335.1 Brachypteracias leptosomus | reverse complement strand
CATGTCTGGGACTGTTCTCTGGCCAGTTGACAGAGAACAGTTAATGCCAATGCTATTAAACATTCTTTCTCTCCTGCTAGGAATGGTCCCTGGCTAGTGCTAACTCTTGAGCCACGCCCAAGAGTTGCTTGGGAGGGTACTAATTGGCATAGGCCAAAAACATGTCACAGGCTGCATGTGACACTGGTACTCACTTAATAGTATTTACAGTTGATTTTCAGTGTCTAGGTATGTCTATTGGTATGTCTTTTGGGATAATTGATTTTATTAGCAGGAACATAGCCTAAACACTAAACACAGGAAAAGAACTGGCTGGTGTCTTGATATTTAACCTTGAGTTTATTAGGTGAAAATCTCATATGTTCAAAATGAACAAAAGCATTTCTGTACTTCACAGGGTATCAGGAGAATAAACATAGTAAAGAGTAGATGTGATATGATAGGGAGGCCTGTGATTTTTAAAATTAGAGAGAATAACTGCATCTCTTCCTGTCCCATGCCATTTGTTCTATTCCAGAAGTTGCAGGGAATGGAGCAGAGTAAAGTAGGATAACGGGCTGCCAGCTCAGAGTATTTCTTTGCCATCTGGGTAAATGTGACAATTTTTCAGCTCTGCTTTCTTTACCAGATTGTGGTTACTGTTTTGGACCAATATGTGTAATATAGAAAAACATGCCCTGCCTTTCCCCCATACTGAAAAGCCAACATTTTATTAGTCTTACAATTCTTATAATATATAATTCATAAAGGAAAATTCTCCCCTTTTTAATAATCAGCCAGCCTGAATTCCAGCCTGGAATGTGCTCTCATAGCCAAGGAACAAGTATAAAACCACTGAAAAGGAGGGAAGGGACTTACAATGGAAATTCTGACAATCACTTTGCAATAATAGAGCTTGGAGACACCTGCTTTAATCAAGATGGTGTGAATATTTAAAGTGGTCTATTTCTTGATTTTCAGTTCAGCTGATGAAATCATAATTTCCAGTGAAATATTTTTTTTTCTTAGGGATGTATGAGAAAGAAAGTGAAAGACCCTAATTTTCTATTCACTTGGTGGAAATAAATTATAGCCTTTTTAACCCTCTTGATTCCAGGACTGGCGATGTAGCTTAAGGAATTGCTTTTGGTTAGGAGTGGTTCTTTTAAGTGATAATGCAGAAATATGACTAGTTTGGGATGAGAGTAGTTTAGGTAGTATGATCATGGCATGTTTTCTCTCTGATGTGGGAATGATTTACTAAACTATCTTTGGATTTGGTAGTCACTAGTGTGCTGTAAATAACACCGAGAAATCTGGGCTTCTAAAGAAAGTCAGTTGTTGACTGGGGAGGCTGAGTCACACTACTTCGGACTGTATTTCCACTGATTCTTGCCATACTGAATGAAGATATATTACTAAAGGTAACATACCCATAAGAACGGGTATACCTTTTAAAACACTGCGTTCTATCTTCATGCAGAAGAGATTTGGAAGCTCCATTCACATCCACAGTGCTATGTCATTTAGTTCAGCCAAGGACTGGCTTCAGAACTGCAAAACAGTTAACTTATTTAGTGAGCTGTTATAGAAAACTGGCAAAAATGTGAAGACTGCATGTACTGTGAAGTATATCTTATGACCAGTTGAGAAAATAAGGAAAAATATATGACTGGGATAAAGGGTGGTGAAGTAAAAATAAGACTCCATAGAGAGTTAAAGTTACCTAATGTACCAACACTATCAATAGAATAGTATATATACCATAATCATAATTATAATATCAAAAGATTAAAATTCAAAGAGTATAGAGCAAAGGGAATGCTACTTTTGCTGTCTTGATAGCTTAAAAATGATTTTTTTCAGTGCTACCATATTTTTTGTGCTGTGCTTCATTCTTTATTTCTCTAGTCTCTTGGTGAGTTAGCCTAAATATACTAAGACCCATCAGTGTTCAACTTGCAAGATTATCTGAGCTTTAACATAAATTATAAGGTTATAATATTTAGCCAAATGGCTTTTTAGCTGTTTTTTTCCCAATTCATTCCCAGTTGCTTCACTGGCCAGAATCTATTATTTAGATAATAATGTATAGTTCCAAGAAATAACATTCAATCTCTACTGGATGGAAAAGTAATTACTTTTTGACTATGGCCTAATTGTACTGTTCAGTTCGGCCCTGCTTTATTTGATCTGATTTGACCTTCTTATTCTGTGACCATAGAAACAACTTGAAACACATGAGGCTCAGCAGTTAAGGATGTCTTTCTCTAATTCCCTCTGCTGCTTTCTTGCTATTATTTTACTAGATTTTCCTCCTGTTCAGGTCTTCGAGTTTCTTGCCAGGGTTTGAAGTTATCTTTCTTGTTGTGGCTTTCATCTTTCTTCATGTTTTTCCTTACTTGGTGGCTGTTGACTCTTTAATTGATGCAAACATAATTCTTCCAAACAACCATGGTCAATGACCATTAACGTGTGTTTGATGCGCCAAGATGTCATACTAAACATTCTTTTCTGCTTTGATATCTACAAATAATACTTGTTATCCAGGTAAGCAATAATGACTTGTCTGTCCTGGACTTGGCTCAGCTTAATGGTTTAGTAAAGAAATTTGATTTAAGAGGAAATTTGATAGTGACATAAGCTAACAAATGTGCAGACTCCTTGGATGACAGAAGTAGAGTTCAAGATGATCATGATAAACTGTGAAAAGAAATTTGTGAAGTAAAGCCAAACATAAAGTGCTATGCCTAGGAAGAGAAAAAAAAAAGAAGAATTATGAAAAAGGGATTAAATAGCTGGTGATTTTTATGCAAAAAAGAAGACAGGAGTCTACCTTGGATCATATCTATTGTACCTTAATAAGACTACTATGCTACTGTAGTCAGGAGAAATTCTCTGGGTTCTGGTATAAATGCTAGACCCCTGCAAATATACATTAGAATGGGACTCACATGCATACAATCATCTACATCACAAGAGCCCTGTCTCCCTCCATAGAAAGCGTGTTTGAGCCACACTACTCTTTGAAGAATGATGATGGCTGGACCCTGTGTTTTCCCACTGCAAGTACTCATCAAATACAAAATCTCGAAGCATCAGTTGTGTGACTACTGTAGAAGAAGAAGGAAATCCTGTTCAGGATTTTACTGATTGGACTATTGTACACATGAAAGGGGATGTAATTATTTACTTCCCATTAGTATTTAAGTTTTATCGGTCCAAGCTTCATCTTTACATGCAGCTATCACACTTCAAGAAAAACTGATAAGAGTCCATAAATTAGTATCAAGGAGCAAAAGAGGTTAGATAGATGTCCTGTGATGATGGGGATTGGTTTTGCTTAGTATAAAATAGGAAAGGTTAAGGAGGGACATGATTACATTATCTTCTTATGTGTAAAAGATGCTATAAAGAGAAGGTGGTGATTAATTGCTCAAAATCATCCACTGATAGAAATATGTGAACCATTCTTTCACAATTTCTGAGGGAAAAGAATGATTACAAGAACCAGAAGAGTCTGGAATAGGCTTCCTAGAGAGACTGTGGACTCTAGTGCATAGGGTTTAGGACAACACACACTATGATGTAGATCTTGCCCCATTAGACTAGGATATACTAATAAAGTAACTTTCAGCTCAATAAATGAATACAGTTATAGTATGAGACAATATCAAGATATTGCATTACTTGGCACAGGGATTCCATTATTTGTCTTCCAGGCAGAAGACAATACAGTGTCATCTGGAGAAGTGCTTTTATAGATGTTTCTGACCACAGCATTTTGGAAAAGCAGTGAAAGAAAGGACCTCAAAGTACCCTTTGCTCCAGCCCTTTAAACTGGAGAATATTTAAATACCTCTGCTGCTTCAGGAGTGGTGCAGAGCATTGTGTTACTTGTAATTCCAGACTGGTTCATTCTTAGTGTTGAATGTGAACATTATTGTAATTTTCTTTTGCTGGTATTTTGTTCTTCAGTCAAAAAAAATCTTTATTCAGCTTTGAGAATAATTTACACCTCTGGGGAAACTTCATTACTATGGTAAAAATTAACCTTGGGCCTGCACTTCTGATAAAATCATAACTTCATAAAAAATATTTCAAAGGATGCAATTTTGACAAGTTTTGTCACCCCCCTGAGTAAAAGGCATATTATTTTAATGAAGAATTTTTGAAACTTTATTAAATAGGTTTGCCAGATATTTAGCTAGTAGAAAAAAAATTCAAATGAGAAATTTCTACTAAAAAGACAGTAAAATCACAGGATTTTACACCAAACTACTCTGAAGAAACTGCCTTTGCATACACTCTTCCCCTAAGTAAAAGGAAAAGTGGTTTACTTCAAACATCATCATTATCATCATCTTTTCTTAATATTTATCATAGCCTGTGAATGTTTAGAAGTGCTGTTTTCAGACAATTCCTGTCCCAAAACTGATGTTATGAATGCACACTCTGGCTTGTTTTGCAATAAACTCTTTATGTAACTACCCCTTAAAAAGCAGTTTTTCTATAGGGAGCATGTCTGAATTAAACTGGTGAAGCAATAGCATTGTTTTTGAGAGTCCTTGGTGCTTTTTGCCATTAAATATAGAGTGGTGTTCTCTGGAGAAGGGGGTGTTGAGGAGAGAGAGCATGAGAGAGGGGGAGAGAGAGAGGGGGAGAGAGAGGAAGAGAGGGAGGGAGTAGAAAATAAAAAAGTAAGAGAAAGAAGAAGAGAAAGATAAAAGGAAAGAAAGAAAAAAGGAAGGAAAGGAAAAAAGAAAAAAGTGAAGAGGGGAAGAGAAAGTAAGTAAAAAAGGAAAAAAAGAAAAAATAAAAATAAGCCCTTATGTTTACAAATGTTTTGTATGTCTGGTTGTTCCAGCAATGTTATTAGAACCCAAACCAAGAACTGTTTTGGGTCCTGGGGCAAATAGACTCTTCTCCCCCTCACTCCTCACCTGGAAAAGTACCTGGGTGGTCCTGTTATGCCACTCCTCTCTCCTGAGTGCCCTCCTCCCTCCCTTCTTGCACTGTAGCACAGAAACCTTAAATATCGAGCAGCAGCAGCTGCCAAGAAGTGAGAGAGGCTAAGCCAAGCAGAGGGCTGCAGCTGGAGGAGAAGTGGTGTCTCCCTGGTCCCAGTTCCCACCCAAGGGAACTGTCCTCCTTCTCCTGTGTTGTTGAGCCCCCACTAGCCCCACTGTGCCTTGCCTTGGCTGGCCCTATGCAGGGACTAGTTCTCTATGTGACATCCACATATCTTCATTGGCATATTTGGAGAAACCTTAACATTCCCACTGCCCTAGTGGTGGGCCTGAAGATAAGGGCTTGGTCTAACATCTGTGGCTTCCTCACAGATTGTTGTGTCTGTCTGGGCCTGAGCATCTACATTTAGCTAGCGTTGCTGCCTGGGAGCCACAGGGGAGCCCAGTGGACTGCCTGGTGAAATCACAGTGGTTTTGTTTCTTCCCCACTTTTTTTGGTAGGAAGCAAAATGGCATGCTTCCCAGCTTATACAAGTTTTCTAGAATGGAATCACCTCTCTCCCGAAGATTGTGTTCTTGAATTTGAAATTAAATTTTTAAGTTCCCAGATATCTGTTAGACTGGAAAAAGTTTCATGCTGTTACATTTTAGTAAGTTGCAAATAATGATTTATGTGACTGAAAAAAAGCCATTTTGCTCAATGAGGTTCCATTACACTGTGAAAACACTGATCATGAAAGTACCATTAGCCCAGTCACACTGGAAAAGCTTGAGAATTGTACCTATGAAGGAGAACACTGAAAAAACCCTCCTATTTTTCCTAAAGCATGAAGCGTATATTGATTTGTTTTTTCAAATGAAACTCTGCCATATTTTATGAAACATAAGCTTCTCCAAGATGTTAATCTATATCTAATACATGTGTAAGGTTAAATATGGCATGAGAAGCAATAGAGATTACTGCAGTTCTCTGGTTCACTGCTTTAAGGGAGAGAAATCTAGCACAAATCTAATTTTACAAGGAAATTGCTGAAAGAAAGGATGTAATAGAATGGATATAATGGAACAAGGTATTTAAAAATTCCATGCTTAGATGGATAATAAGCACTTCAAAATTATATCTGGCCACTGAGAAATGTGCACTTACTCCACAGCAACTACTGTTCTTTAATAGTCACTAGCCAGAACATTTAATATCTGACAATTTGATTTTTAGTATTAAGGTGACTTTGGTTTGAATATATCTAATACTGAATGATCTAACAGAATTTTTAAAATAAAACTGTGTATTTCTGACTTAAAAGAAGGCAAATACTAGACTTTTCCTGAGCTGTATTAAAATAATCAGCTTTTGAGGATGGTGAAGGAAATACCTTAATACCCAAACGATATGGCTGAAAAGCAAATATTGATATGTTCTGGGAAGCAGGATATAAAATGAAAGACGAAACAGATTTCTATTGCAGTGTATCTCAGGGAGTTTTACAAGCCTGACAGAGGGATGAGTTGTTTAAAGAAAAAGTTGACGATCGTTATGAAAAGGGGAGAAGACAGCTCATTTGCTTTGCTGAGAAGATGAGCTTTCAGCATAACGAGAAGTTGCTAAATGGTTAAAAGCAATCAGAGGTACACTGGCTCCAGGTTAACAACTAAGCTTGTCTTTGTTGACATCAACTGGTGCTTGAGAGTGACTTGGTGCTTGAGAGGTGAGTAGATCAAACATGATAGTACAAACCAAGATTTCAAAGGGACACAAAGACCAGCAGTCCCCCAGTGTTCCTGCTGTTTGATTCAGTGGCAAAACTCCCATTATTAAGAGGCCTGGCGTGTGTAGTACAAGTCAGTGACAAAAGGACCCACCCTTTGCAATTTTAGGGCAGACATTTGCTATGTATAAGAAGTTTGACTTGCTAGTTGAATTGTCACAGGGGAATTTGAATTCACTAGCTGAAAAAATTGATAAATGTATTAAGTTGTTTTGCACGCTGTGACAGATTAAGGGTAATCTTTTGAAAAGCTCCTACATCTTATTTTCAAGAGAGTCACTGAGGTGTTTAAAGGGGCTTTGGATCAGTGTGTCAGTTAACTGGTGTCTGATTTTCCCTGTCAATTGCTACAACAGAGAGTCGTATGGCAGTCTGCAAGCTTCTTGAGGAATTGCTTTCTGACTCAGGTTTTAGCAGCTATGCATAATAGCGGAGGATTGTACTCTGCACTCTAAGGGCTAAACTGTGGCATTTGTGCTGCTAGTCTGTGCAAGTTGTATTAAATCAGTATGGTCGAAAACAGGTCCTCTTGGGCCACATGATATACCAGGGATTTGTAAGTACTGAAGTTGGAGCAGATGCTCTTGCAGTGTGTCAGCCCTGTTGCATGAAATGTTACAGACTCTGGGTAGCAGCAACATTATGGCACCGCTTCTTCTCTGCTCCTTGCCTTCCTTTGGGCCCCTCTTTTGTTGCTTTATTTAGGCATCTTCAGAGATATGCAAAGATATTCTGCAAGAATAACATATGCAATGAAATAATGTAAAGATGTTATTCACAAGCTAGCACACACAGAAGATAGCTAGGAATCAATGAGTGTTAGGCTACACACTTGTGTGCCCATTGCCCTGATGAATGAGGCAACAAAAAAGCTGCTGATGCCTGGGCCAGTGTTGGCCAGAAAGGGATAGGTCTGCCCTCTCTAGAACTCCCAGAGGCCCTACAGCGCTGGGGGGGTGCCATTGTCTCCACTGATGACACTGAAGCTCAGCCTGGGGCTCCTGTCTGGAATATCACCACCCTTAGTCCCATTTGGCTTTGCCCTTTCCTGTCTATGCTTGCATTTTCCCTCCTGAATCCTTGAGTTATAGATGATCCCACCTAAGCAATCTCAACATTGTCTGTAATTTTGTCCTTTCTTATCTCTGTACAGTCATTCTCACAGTTCTTCCTCAGCAGAACAGGCCCAGATAGGGGCAGGGGGAAGCTTGCTGTAGGAGCTACAGAGAGACTAGAGCATATAAACCAGAAAACTGCTACAATAGGATAAGTGCACTAAAAGAGTGGAGACTGTAGTATTTTTTTTCTGCTTCTACACTGTTTACGAATTATACCACATTATTGGGATCTCCTTTCCAGTAATAGCCTCTATTTTGACCATTGTCCTCAGATGACAAAGCCAAATTCTTATTCCTGTTCATTTTTAAAAGTATACCAAAAATGTGTTTTCCAAACCTAGTCAAAACTGAGAAAGTAACAGCTTCCATGCTCTATATTCTAAGCATTCTTTCCAATTATATTTCCCCCCTAAACACTCTTCCAAGGTCATACCTCGATTGTTTGCCCATAGCTTTCTGAGTGTTTATATTTCTTCCTCTGAGCATAACTCAAACAGCACCACCAATCCCTTTCCTGCTCTAGAGTTCACCCTGCTTTACCACAGGCCAGCTGATTTGTGGTAACTCGCACAGCTAATGTGATGTAATTCATATTAGCACAGCTGTCGGTGAAAGAGGAGAAATCAACCTATGTCAGTGAAAAGTGGCTGACTTAAGTTGTATTTGCATTAGGGGTTAAAAATACATACCTGGACTGTTACTGAAGATTCACCAATACATGTAATTTTTTTAATCCAAACTAGTTTTTAAATATACTTATGCTTTTAGCTATTTACTAGCCTCTGTGTTGAATGGCACTATCCAAAGCTTCAGCTTTACTTTGTATAGGGTCATAATTCCTTCTACAGTTTTCATGCATAAAGAATTGCCATGTTTGTCAACATTTTGCTTTATCTAAACCTAACTTATCAGCCTTAGTTATCAGTACTAATAGTACTTATGCAAATAGAAAGATTCAATCACAGAGTTAATGGCTTATGCAACTTATATCCAATTTACTGTGGACAGTATCAGTAAAATCAAGTTCGTATAAAGCACATGTTAATGTGCCTGTTATTATGTGTACTGTCAAATTTTTTTTTGAAGATATACAGATTTTCTGAAGTGATCTTTGCGTTGCAGATAAAAATGTGATATGGAAGGCCTGCTGAAAAGAACACAAGCGTGCAAAAGAATTCATTATATCTATTGAGAGGAATGGAATAAACTGAAATAAAAAGCATACCTCTGACACTTCTCATGACAGGCAATCAGATAGGGAGGCTGAGTCCATCTGAAACTTGTAGGTGCCTCAGGAATTGAGCCAGTGCAATTCTCTACAGGTCAGCAAGGGATAATAAGAAAATCTGTCAAAGTTGAGGGAAGAGTCAGCTTTCTAGACCACAAATCTGATCTGAGCAGTCAGGAGACAAAGAGTTTGAAAGGTTAATGCTACTAAGCTTATTTAAGTGAACATTAACACTGTTGTGAGAAAACAGATGGAGAAGAACTGGGGGAATTGTTTCACTGGTTAGGCTTATAAAACAGTGAGCAGAACGACAGACATCTCACGCAAAAAAGCTTGTCATGGTGAAAGTGTAAGCTGAGGTCTTCTTTTTCTTTTGCTTACAAGTAGTTTGAATTAATGGCATCCTAATCATCACAATTATGTGCCCCTATTTAAGAAATTAGTGGGGAAACATCTGGTTTGTACATAACATTCACCATCATGTCTTTCGTCAGGCAAATTAACAGCTTTGTTTTGCAATGGCTGTAGAAAGAGACAAAAACATTGGAACGCAATGGTGCTTACCATTTTTCTGTCAAGATGGAGCCGCTATTAGGGATGCTACTATCAGTGATGATCAATGTGAAGCAGACATATTTACTGGGAGTCTGTTTGAACACAATACAAGGGAACAAACGGCAAGGTGAGGCCATTTTGTGGATAGATTACAACCTATTGCTTACGACCTGCCTTTATTACATCCCTTTCTTTCCATCTGAAGAGAGGAGAAACCCAAATAACAGCGGGTTCTGTTGCTCTGATGACAGCTTGAGAAAAAGTAATAAGGAATTCCTACAGCTATAAAAACAGAGTAAGGAAAGGGAGCCAAGTTACCCTTGGAGCTGTCACTCTTTGCAAGGCTCTTTTCTTTTCTCTTACTTTTGTATAATACTTTATGGCTAAACAGCTATTTTATAGCCAGATGAGGACATAAGTCATTCTTTGAAGAGTCTTGGAGAATCAGCAAAGAATTTCTGGTAAACCTTCAGATGGCAAGTCTTATTTCTCATCTGCTTAGATACCGTGTATCTTGAATTTTCAGGCATCTGAAATTATGGATTACCTCATGCTGATTGCATCTGTTGTTTGGGCTTGAGCTATGTCCAATTTGAACACCCAATGAATCCCCAAAAGTATTTTTATATAATTTATTTTTTGTAATGATTTGTCTTTCAAAAACAAGGAAACAACTTGAATAGCACTATACCAGAATACATTAATTGATTTGGAAACCACAAACATTTCATATTCTTCATGCCTTTGCATCCTATTTTAACTTTTTGTTTTCTTTTCTATAATGCAGGAAAAGACAGAACTGGATGAATATTGAACAACAGTATTCATGAACATTTGCAGGAATTTGAAATGGCTGTTTGATCTATCCATATCAAGGCCCCTTGTTATCGACTGCTCCTGTGGTTTCAGACAGAAAGGTTTTTGTTCCTGAGGAGGTTTGAGGAATAGCTGATTTGTGTGAATACCCGTATTTGCATGCGAACGAGGCTATTCCTTTACAAATAAGAGCGTTCATTATTCTTCTGTTTAAAAGGATACACTAACCCAATTAGTGAGCTGGAAAAATATCCCATGACTTAGCTAACCAATAATATGCTTCAAATAGGAGGCAGTGAGTACTTGAACTGCACAGTATATGAACTCCCAAGTTGGCATTTCCCAAACCTTTGAAAGTTGAACCGTCCCTTTAGGAAAATAAGAAAAATTGCACTCTTCACCCCTCCCATATGTTATTAAAAGCATACCAAAATGAACAGACACTCAGAGAAGTCTGTGTATGTCTGCATGTTCAGATACTTCCTCTCCTTCTAAAACATGCTTTGAAGAAGGTAGAAAGAAACTTATTGTTGATGTTTAAAACAACTTGGTTAAGTTCTCTTGAAACAAAGAGTGCCATCACACCTCAGAGCCACTGCTGCAGGCTTTCTGCAGACTCAGGCAGGTATCAGTTACACTCGAGCAATATTCATTTTAAAGCCTATGAAAGAAAAGCTGAGATTAGAGGGCAGCTGAAAGGCTGAGACTGTACCTTACATCTCTCCTCATGCTGTGATCATAGTGAAATGTAGCCCATGTTTGATGATGCTGAGTAAAGTTAGTGTGTACTCATCTAACTTATGTGAAATGCAGCCCATGTTTGATGATGCTGAGTAAAGTTAGTGTGTACTCATCTAACTTATGTGAAATGCTAATTTCAGACAGCAACTACATTTAAAAAATATGGCTCAGAGGAATCAATATGATCAAGAGACAATTCACATTTTGGAGAACAGTCTCAAAGCATATTCACAAATGATTCGCAAACAGAAAAGAGGCCATATTTGCTATGGGTATTACTGAAGATTAATAATCCATCCAGCTGTGCTAAG
>VYZX01003819.1:0-16883 GCA_013401335.1 Brachypteracias leptosomus | reverse complement strand
ATTCTATGGTATGGAACATCCCTCTGGCTGGTTGGAGTCAGCTGCCCTGGCCATGCTCCCTCCCAGCTTCTTGTGTGTCTGCTCGCTGGCAGAGCACAGGAAAATGAAAAATCCTTAAATTGGGATAAGTGCAATTAGCAACAACTAAAACATCCATGTGTTATCAGCATTATTTTCACACTAAATCCAAAACACAGCACTGTACCAGCTACTAGAAAGAAAATTAACTCTATCGCAGCCAAAACCAGGACAGTTAGATGCTGTTGTAAAGTCACCCTGCTAATCTGATGAATGGTTTAGGGTCACCCCAAAGAGATGCGCGTGCAATGTTTTTAACACTCATCTGTCTACCTCAACATGGGTGTTGTCTTTGTTTTTTGTTTTTTTTTCCCAATACCTTCACTGCAGAGCATAACTATGAAAGTAATTTTTAAAACAGAAGAGTATTCTTACCCTGAAACGTAATTGATGCCCAAAGCATGCCTCAAGGAAGAAACCTGCAAGATAGGAAGGAATACAAGTCAAAATCTAGTATAAATGCTAATGTGCATAAGTACTAAAAATCTAGCATAAGCAGAAATAAAGATGTAGTTTAGTTTCTAGGTCTCAGGCTTGAAGAGTTGCGTGCTGCTTTTACATAGGAAATGTTCTTAGAAAAAAGGACTTTGCTCCACACATCACGTTCTCTTCATTTGTACAATTAACTCACTAATTAGACTGGGGTAGTACATGCTGAATCTTCAAAGCTTAAATATTTGCCAAAATATTAGTTGTGTATAATTTAACTGTCAAAAATCAGAATCAGGATGTGTAATGTACATACTCTTGGTGGCTTAGCCATCTAAGAGTTAAAATAAATAAACCAACCAACCCCTGGTAAGTAACTGAGAAAGAAAGGAACTAATTATGACTGTTTTTTCAAGGCAAGAATTTCTAAATCAGCTCCGCTTTTTAAAATAGTCCTATGAATATGCAATATCCAATCTGTAACAAGGTGAAAACCTCTCAAAAAGGAATGTAAGCAGACAACTGTTTAGGAACAGTCAAGAAATCTATTGTAGCTCATCCAAAGCAAGCTTTACAGTCTGCTTTCTCCATTAAACCCCATCAGACCATCATTTTCTTTCCTCTTTTTTTTTTATTTAAATTATCTTTAATTTACTTTCCTACAATTAAAATAAAAGATTGCCAAAGAAAATTTATGATTTTATGTAGGTTTTATAGGCTGTGGAGAAATTCTAAGGTATCCTCCTGAGAGGGAATCTTTTAAAAACTGAACAGTAGACAGTATTCATTACCTTCCAGTCCCATATTTTGCTAATGCTTGATAAAATTAATAATGGAGACAAGAAAGAATGATAGAACTATAATATTTTAAATACATTATATATAAAATTGTGTCTTATACAACTTGGCACAGTGAGACTCCTTTGATGAAGCTGAATCTATAAAGCTCAAGAGCTCTCAGGGCAGAGTGGCTGCAACAACCACTAGCCTGGATAATTTCTTGACTGTAAAAAGTAAACAATTCATGATGTATCTGAAAAAAGAAAAATTGAGAATAGATACCATACTGCTTAGGCCTACAGAAGATTGTCTAGAGAGCAACAACCTTATGCAAGTATTTTTCAAACTATGTAGCCTGCTCTGGGGTTCAGCATTTACCTTAAAAGCAAAATAAGTACAGCAATACATGGCAAATCTACCATTTGATTTCAGAGGCTCAAATACTGACTTTTCCAACTTGGATGCACCTGAAAGAAAGAACCACCAGTAGCTGCTACCTTAGAGAGTGTGTGCTTCCTGAATACATAAGAAAACCGAATTACTGGCAGAAATTCCTGTGTCAGGTGCATGTCTTCTGCAACCAGAGCCAGGGCTCAGCTTTTTATTGTCTTGCCTCTTGCAGCTAGCACTAGTAGGAGTACATAAACTAACTTCTTTTTAACTATTATAGCAGCTCCTGCTGCTCTACCCTCTCATGGAAATATACCTTCTTATCTCATATATTGATATAAATCTTGGAGCTCCAACTCCTAGTGAATGCACAGACTCATATCCTCCCCTTTTTACTGTAGGAGTGGTGTCATTATTGATCCAAAGGGAGAAATCAATGCATTGCTCATAGTGACAACAGAGATGACTCTGGCAATCAAGGGAAAATTGAAATGTAAAGCACGTGGAGAAGGCAGAGGGTGGATGGCATATTCTCAGCTTGCAAGTGCAGAATTATATTCAGATATTTTCCTGAGAAAATATATGCTGTGCACATACCATGTGATGTTGCAAGGGAGAGCATATATAATGATAGTTAAATGGGAACAGCAAAGAGAGAGATGAGATATGGATATGTAAAATTCCAATATGTAGGTCCACTTTGTTCTTTTATACTATATATTTTGAATATTCAGTCTGACAGTTTACCAGTGATTCAGACTGCATAGAGATACTAAGACAATGTTCTGGTAGCTCAAATACTTGATACTCACAGAGATTCAAACAAAAAAATATTTTGTGTGATTACAGAAACCTACAATCATTTTAACATAAGGCACACAGAACAAAAAAAAAATCCCAAACTAATAAACCTCTCTAATCATGACTCATTCAGCAGCTTTCCCAAAGCACTTGCTTGCATTTCAAGTGCCACCAGTGAGGATGGCAATTAAATAACCTTCAAAATAGAATTTAATATATGACTGGACTGCAAACATGGCTGCTTGAAGGTTTTTTTTCCACTTCCTCTCTCAGCTTGAATAGAACAAGCTACTGATAAGCAGAACAACCAAAGGCACTGTAACATTAAAACCAGGGTATTTGTCATCTCACTTTGAAAGATGAGACATCCAATTATAATGGTGGGCTATAAAGATAGAGCTGAAATTCAGGTTGTCAAAGCGATCTAGAGGAGGTACAAGTTACAGAAGTAGCTTGCAGTTGAGTACCTTACTCCCTTTGTTGCCTAACAAATGCAGCCTAGAAGTAGTATAAACCTTAGAGAACTGATCAGTCTCTAGGGCTTGCATGACGGTCCAACATCCATGCCAAGAAGAAATGAATGATAATTGTCCCTTCTGGAACTCACACTTATGAATTAACTGTAAGGGAAGAGTCTAGAAAAACAATAGTCTGGCTAAAGCAGTATTTCTCATTTGTGGCATCAAACTGAAGTTGAAAACAAAAAGAAACAAACAGACAAACATTCCTACTCCCCATCTTTCCTAGTTTTTGCAAATCGGATCTGAAAAACATTTTGTTGTTCTCCCAAAAATAGCCTTGTTCTCCCACAATAGAATGATGTGCACTACAATTGCTCTGAAGAAACCTTACATAAAAGGCTTGGATGAAGAATAAACTATTCATTAGCAATCACAAATATATACAACATACTACAAAAGCAGGTAAACCAAGGATATTAAAAAAAAAACCCAAACACAAATCATGATTTTTGGATCACATACCAGGGACTTCTCTCACATCGTGGCACTGAGCTCTAAAGCTGCTATGCTGTTTTTCAATCACATAATCCAGTCACCTGTATTGTAAGATCTTTGTCTTCAAGTTTGCTATCAGCAAGCAGAATCTCAGTTTGGGCACAAATGCTTCTCCCTTCCCAGCCTCCACACTGCTCTTGTTTTCTCTTCCTTTTCAAAAGCCCAAGTTCTCCCATGGGGCTCCATTAGGAAAGAGGGATGCCTACCTAAAAACGGTACCAGCTATTTTTTCACAAAAAAGTTTGAATACTTCTTTAGAATATAAACTGCTTCCACCTCCTTAGAAATGTTCATATCCCGTGGCTGTACGAGCTATGGTCATTTGCTGTCCTCAAACAGATGTTTCACTAAGCTCTAAATAAATCACTATCCCACAGCCAGATAAAATGCTCTTTCTTCCATCACACAGCAGTGTTCAAATTTCAGGGTGAAGGCTTTCCACACAATTAATCATGTATTTCATGGGAGCATACATACTGAATTACATTTTACACATACTTATGAATAGGATTAATGCACACAGCTTACTACAAGATCTTGCCTGACTTATGTTTGGTTGCAGTCAGAGGGGCAGATCAGTCTTTGAAGGAAAATTTACCAGTGGTTTTTTGCAATAATGGCCTTAGTATGAAACCTGACATTAAAGGCGTATTTTAACTGTTACACTTTCCTGCCCAATGAAGCAATTAGCAAATAGCTGAGCAAGTTGAGGCTTATGCATATTTTTAAGTGAAAAAGAAACTTTGAAATTAACAGCAAATATTGGAAGTTTATTGTACAGTAGGAACTTTGTGGCCATAGTACTCTCCTCCTTATCTCATAAAAATAAGCTCACAGAATTTTATCTTTTTCATTGAGAAAGCAGCAAAGTATGAAATAGGTGTGGTTCTTCCTAAATATTCATAACCTGAGGGCACTGCACAGGGCAGGCACGATCCTGTGCTGCTCATCCTTACAGGTCTAGGGATAGGACTACTTCAAGATACAGAGAGAGCATGGGGAGTTTATTTTAATTTGTCTGTAGTATTAAATTTTGCTTTTGCAACAACATAAAGAGTTCCAACAGTCACAAATTACTACTCCTATTATGTCAAAAACTGTAAAATCTGCTTTCAAGGGGCAGAGTTTACAAGTTCTGGCCTTGTTCGGCAGTGCTGAATAAGACAATTGCTTGCCCTCTTCTGGAACAATGCCATGTCTGCGGAAACTGTATAATGTTTCAGAGGTCATTAATAATTGTTCAGGTTCATTCAATGTCTTTTGCCCTTCTTTGACAGTCAACAAATAGCTTATGCCATTATCTGACCTAATCAGAAGCTAGTAGAATGAAAGAAATCTGCTTTTTAATTTTCTTATACTCTTAACTCTCACAGGGTTCAATATCTGCATTCTAATTACAAAAGAGAAAGACGCCAATAATTTTTTCCATCTTGGTGAACATTCAAGCATTTCAGTTTCTGTTCTTAGCTGTACTCTACCAGAGAAGTCTTTCTCACCATCAGAAAAGATGTAATAGTTTCTCATTTAAATTAACTGAAAAAGTACTGCTAAAAAAAGAAGCCATGAATAAGATTATATTGAGCTAGAAAAAGAATGAGAGTTTCAACATGTTTCTGCAAATATTTTGGCCCATGTCAGTAATAAATATATTCTAATTGGAAAGTAAATTGCTTAATGAGCTTCTTCCTGACAGCATTTTTGTGTCAAACTACATCAGGATTTTCCTTTGAAGGACCTTTCATAAATGAAGACATGTAAGTTTGAACTAATCCCTGCATACCATGCTCTGTTTACTGCACTCTTGAGGAAAAAATTAAAATATCTAACTTCACACTGATATGTGATCACCTCCCATTAATCTTGTCCTTCTAAAAGGACCCATTCCATCAATTTATGCAAATAAAGAATATAAAAGAAAAAGGTTAATTGGTATTCCACTATATTGCAACAGATTAACCTGTACATCCCTCTCATCTCAAAGAGCTTTTACATGCTGGTTAGGAAGGCAATTGGAAGTCTAACATCCTTCACAGCTGCATGTTTATTGCATTCTCCAAGCCTAGGCCTGTGCCCCATTCTGATTTCCCAAACATTAGAAATAAAATTACTTCTATCTTTGTTCCTAATGGGACCAGGTGGTAAAAGTGAATAGGAAACAAAGCTATTAAAAGTTTTGGAAGGTATATCAGATGAATAATTAAGTGCACTCTTTGCTCAACGGTGCAAAGAGAAGTTAATTCCTGAAAGTTTTTGCTTGGAGGCATGGTGTGGTATCTCCAGAGCATGTAGGGTAAGGGTGGAGGCTGGGGACGGGAGTGATCCAAAGAGGGTTACAGATTAGATTCCTGAGAGATAGCAAGAGTCATCTAGGGTTAATAAAATGAACAAAGTAAGGGAAAACATTCCCTGTAATGAAGTCTATTGATTATGAAGTTACCTCCAAAGGGAGTAGTGTTTGCCTTTTAAGAATACAACCAAGCAAAGCACTAAAGACTGGCTTGTAAAAGGACACAGCTGTACTAACAGAGAGTGGGAACTGACCTAGGGAGAGTTTTAGCTTTTTAAATTGTTTATGCATTGTGTGGTACTTGTGTACGAGTGCAAAATGTAACAAATGTTTTTACCTGTCCCTACACAAATGTCAATGTCATTCTCTGCAGGTGCCAGTTGGTGTGTTTTACTACATTGAAATCAGACTACTGTAGAAAGATGCATTTTACTCTGAAACCCATATGTCACTGAACTCCAGACTCCCTGCATCTGCAATTTTGTCATAGGTTCTTTAACAAGTTCTAGAAATTACGGTATTCAGAGAAAAAAAAAAAATAAATCAAAATCAAGCCCACACTGACTAGAATGTGTTCATATTTCTACATCCACCTAAATCAAACCAGTCTTTATTCCAATATATTCATAGAAGTTTAATCCACAGAATTATCTATATAGCTCCTTCCCAAGAAACAAAAATAAGTTCTTGACATCATTGGGAAGCTCCAAAGACTAACTCTGTGAAAGACAACTGTGTGGATTTCTTTTCTGTTTTACTAGAACTCACACATAGGATGTATGCATCATGCTGTTTGAAAAATTAATAGCTTTCTATAGAGAAAGGGTAATATTTCTGTTCCCTCCCTGCATTTAGCCTCTCTCCCAACAAAATACTTCAAGTGTATCCATTCCTTGACCCTTATTCTCCCAAAACGTTGATTTGGTGATTTCCTCAGCAGAAACTTAGAATTTTAGCTGCCATATAAGCTACTCCTCAACAGAAAAGCATGTTATGCACAGATACAAATATAATGGAAGAAAGCAACACCTAGCTTATTATTGTTTTAATAAAACAATCGATGATATTAAAGAACACATTTTGTCTCAGTCACAAGTTATCACAACAGGAAAAAATAAACAAACAAAAAAATCAGAAATGTGCGTGGCTACACTTCAAGTCTCAGAGAGCTTCCCAAAACGTCAGTGCGTACAAAAACATACAGGGCCCACATTCTTTACTAATACACCAGTGGTGACTTCAATAAAGAAGCAGGTCCAATGAACAAATCTTGGCCAATCCCATTTAATTGTGTATTTGGCTTGCTATTTCAATGCCATCAATTCCAGCTACCTTTCTACATAAGATTTTGAGTGAGTTCTCCTCCTCCAACCTCACTCTCATATATGTTATATTACTGGTTTGCATCCGAACTTTAAAAATCAGTAGCCTGCTAAAATAATGTGGAAAAACCCATCTGGTTCTGGAATTAAACTTAGGCTCTCCACACCTCAGCCACACAAATTGTGATGATTTGCAACCAGAGCCTCAGAAATCAACTCCTAATTGAAACATTTGGTGTGAGGACATGATGTTTCTTTGTAGGCTGCTAGAACACAATTAAATAAATGTTCTTGGCTTTGTTTCCAAAGAATTATAGCTGATCTTGTGAGTTTGCCACATTTGTTGTATAAACTGTCAAAACTGAGAGAACCAGTAGGATTTTTACAGATTGTTGAGAAAAGTCAGTCAGTGAAACAGTTCATCTGAAACTCAACACTTATAAGGATAATGAAATAGAGCAGATATTTCAATGAAGTGTCAGAAAAAAATGGTAGTATTACAAAACAATTAAGAATCTGTAATCTTCTCAAATTAAAAAATAAACCAAGTACCACTCATAATTTCTATGTTGCTACACAATTAACCCTTAAGTCAAAAGAGATTTGTACCTACCCTTAACAAATCTTAACATCTTCAGAGAACTAAATTCTAAAATGGGAGTTACATGTAACCGAACTTGTTGCCTTCCAGTCACTCTGTAACTCTCTATAAATATTGCCTAGTACTTTGTAGGATTAGGGCAAAATAAATCATAAAAGACATGAATTGTACAACTGTGAAGCACGATGATCTCTTATTAATTCTATAATCGTATCAGGTCACCATTAAGCTTCTGTGTTCGAAGTGCAGACCTGCTGATATTACACTGCTCATTGATTCTGAGTGTTTGCTGGAGATAGATGTGAAAGCCTTGGAGAGAGCTGGAGTGAACTAAGACCATAGGAAGTATTATTTACACTAAAGCAGAGAGATTTTCATATCTTGGTTAATTGTTTGGGATATTTACAAAGTATTAATTATTACTACATGTAGTTATTTTATATACTATCTGAATACAACTGTGTTCCATAGGTTTGTAAGCTAACTTTAGTTACTTTTTATCTGAAGGGAGACAAAAACTTTCACCAAATACTATTTTCTCAAGGAGTACAAAGCTCCATGCTTTAGTGCTCAGTTACAAGACCTTAGTATTTTCTTCTGAGCTAATGGAAGGAGGAATAATTAAGTTTTAACTTCTCTCAGGTTTTAGCTCTTACTTTAAAAGTTACCAGAGCTTCTCATTTATGGCTGACACCCCAAAAAGGAGTAGGACGACAGAGAAAATCTCCTTCTGGTGTTTATTATTATCATTTTCCAAATAAGAACAGATGGTCACTGTTGGATTCAAGCATTTTCATTCTTCAGATTATACACTTTATTTTTCAGACATATTTGAGTGGAGTTAAAGATGGCTAACGTGACACAGTGCACCACACTGGATTAGCAAGAACATCCATCCCATCCCATGCAACAGTAAACAGCAAGTAGAGTTTTCTCCAACTGAGGAAACCTCACAAACATCTGTCTTTTAAGAGGAGATCAGATCACCCATGCGCAGCTGAAGGGTCTCAAACTTAGAATCATATTACCAGAATGAAAACATGAAAGCTTTTTGGAGCTAGGAAGCAAGACTGATTTTCTAGTGCACCTGAGAAAAAAATGTGTCTAAACCTGGCAATTCAGCCATAATGTGGCCTGCCTAGATCCCCTCCCTTATTCTGTGGTCTTTGTGATACCTAGGTCCCCAAGAAGAAAATATTATCACTGTGAAAGCAGAAGGTGTTTCTCTCTCTGTGCCTCTACATAAGCAGGCATTTGTGGAGAGTATTCTCTTCTGGCAAAACGAGCATTTTTCTTTTTTTCTCTCATCTAAACAGGTTCCACATTGAAAGGGTAGGATAGAGGGGTGGTGAAACTCAAGTTGGTAGTACCCAGCTCAAGACAATACATTCAACCCCTGTAATTCTTAGGCATTCAACAATAGTATTTTAAAATGTAAAAGAATCCAAAGTCCAAGCAAAAAAAAAGCAAAGTCATGGTATTTTTCCCCCCCGTCTTGATTGCTCAACATCATAAACAAGACAACTACTAGTTAAGTCAGACTTCGTAACTAGACGTGTACTGTGTATGAATATATACCCAACCTAACATTAAAAGCAAATGCTGCAGCAGCTGAAATATTTTAAACAGTTACCACTAGATCTTTTTCAAATATATCTTCTGAGTCCCCCAGTAATTACTAGCTGTATGCAACATACCATTTTTCTGTCTCATTAAGAACCCAATAGTATAATTAGATCTCATGGAAACCTCAAAACTGTTTATTGTAACTTGTTATAAAAGAGATAAAAATAAAACCAAAAGCTTTGTCTCCAATACAGGATTAAGACAATGCATTGGGAACACGCTTGCACAAATTAACACCTGATCTCATAGACCTCTCTAAGCCAAACAGTGTGTGGCTAAATCAATTATCTGTGTCAATAGGATCATGTGCCCTCACAAGACAAATTTGGTGATTGTTTAGAAATCACAAACTTCATGGGATATGCATGTGGTGACATTTAATAGAAATGAAACTACTAAGCCTAGAAAGTCAAAGTGAACATCCTCTCTGCAATCCCTCCAACTGGCTAAAACATGAGTGGTTCTTAAGGAACCAAATGATTTGGTCAGAAGAAGTGCTTCACCTAAGTCTCAATAAACCGGGTGTCAGTTGAGGCAGCCGAAATCACTGTAGAGTTTCTACTTCTATCTGTCATTTTTCTTCATGGCAATTAATCTCTTTTCTAAAATTTGTCAACCAGGCAAGAGGAAGAACTGTAAGAAAATTCAGAAGTGATTTTCAGCATTTGGGAAATAAGGTGTCACTGCACACTGAATTCCTAGCACTGATGCTGGGGTAGAAAGTACGTTAGGTAGGCTAGGCATCTATGGATCTGAGCAATAAAACATGATCCTAGCTTAAAGTTTTCACATATGTCTTTATTTTCAACCCTTTACCTAAAATCCTGATTGTAAAATATTTGCTAAATATATCACTTTGTGGGGAGGAGGGAGAATATGGGAGATGAATCAGAAGAAAACTGAGGTTCTCAACAGCATCCAGGGGCTAAGGAGTGTTTCCTGTCAAGGATTAGCCTGCAAAAGGCCTGGGTGGGACTTGTACTGTCAGTGACAGCTTCTGGGAAGAAGCACCCTCAGGCAGGTATAAATCAATAAACTCTGCTGCAAAGGAAAAGTAGTTGAGAGACATACCAACAGTTCCGTGTGAACAGCGTATTGTTACAACCTCAGGCAAAACGAAGCTGACAAACGATACCACCTTCACTCCCAAACAGGTGCCATGCATCCAG
Source organism: Brachypteracias leptosomus (assembly GCA_013401335.1). Lineage (NCBI taxonomy): Eukaryota > Metazoa > Chordata > Aves > Coraciiformes > Brachypteraciidae > Brachypteracias > Brachypteracias leptosomus. The sequence goes on along the minus strand of VYZX01003819.1, from coordinate 6,384 downwards.
GAGAACACATTAAAGCATTAAGGACCCCAAAATGAATGGGGACACCACTATCTGTTTTAAAGTCCAAAATCCACCTCCAATATCTATGCCAAACCTCTGAAGGGACATGTCTTATATTTTCTTCATGATATTATTCCAGTAAGCAAGTTTATTGGCAATAGAAGTGACAATCTTAAAAGCAGTGACTACAACTGACACAAAGTGATTTTTAATAGGGCACTAAAACTTGAAAAATAGCAACAGTAAGATCATTCAAAATCTCTGTTCATACTACTTTTGCCAAAGCAATACTTCATTAATTAAATCAGCTAGTGAAAGCAGAGGAATATGAGATCATACACAGGAAAGGATTTGGAGGAGTTGGTAGCACAGTGCTGTACATCGAGTTTTAAACTGCTCAGCCACACTTAGGTAACTCAACCTATCATCACTCAATGACATTATGCTCCTGCTTAACTTGTACATGTAACAGTTTTGCTATTTTCAGTCATTAGGAGATACCCTATCATCCCGCTGCAGTCAAGTCCCCTGACTTTCTTACAAGTCATCAAAAGCCCGACATAGAAGATGGCCAAAACCCTCAGAAAGTAGTTTCTAGTCTAAGAAAAATCAACATTTTCTCATGTCAGCAACTATTGCAAGGAACTCCTCTTCTGAATTGAACTTGCTCACTACTCTGGCTTTGCCATCTCTAACACCTGCACAGTAACATATGTATCTAAGCCCTTTCAACCATACATACAGAACACAACATACACCATTCTCTTCCCGGAGAGAAATCAGGGGGCAAGAGGGGAGAGAAAGGAAAGTGTCATGTGAAAGTGTTGATTAACCTAATACTAGCAGATGCCCAGGTAGTATGGTAGAGACAACAAAGCGCACAGAACAGTAGGGGCACAACTTTCTGTCCAAAATGTGGGTTTAAAAAAAGACTAATTTTCTAATGTAAAAACAGCTCAGATGAAACCCAGTTCTTTGAGAGGCCTGACTCCATATTCTTCATGGAAGTACCTTCACAAGAAAACTTACTGGCAGCAGATATGATAGCCTCTAAAGAGGCTAGGTTCGAAAGGAGGTAAGTTTTCAAATTCCGACACTACTAGAAATGCAACCATAGTGGAATAATGAAAAATTAAGTGTTCCTGTGTCTGATCCAATCAAAACAAAGTTTGTATTTTACTTATCTGATAACCACAAGTTGTCCAACTCTTTCAGAAAAATCTTTAAATCAATCCAGTTGTGAGCGTTACATTTATAAAAGAATTCCCACACAGTGAAAAAAAAAAGATTCCCAAGTTATGAGTAAGTCAGGCTGAGACTGATCAGAAGTGTATAAAACAAGAACCATGAAGGATTCCTTCATTATTTGTGCTGCCAGCTTTTGCAACCTGTCCTGTTAATGAACATTCTTCATTTGGGAATTCTAAATATGAGAAATATTCTAGCTCTAAGATGGCAGGAGGAGTATCAGCCTTTACAGAGAGAACAATGTGTCCGCCTTCCTCCACCCAACCCCCAAAGCTCCTACATCATATAAACGCACTCTAAAACTTGTTCTCAACTTAGAAGGAAGTCCAAGTATATCTTCTCCATGACAGGCTCTGGGTGTTCTGTAGGTCAAGTGGGAGCTGACTGGTCTCTGTGTGCTATCTAAGAAAAACACCTTTTAAAAATATATTTATATATCATGGAATCACATAATCACTTAGTTTGGAAAAGACCTTTAAGGTCATCAAATCCAACCATTAACCTAACTCTACCAAGTCCGCTGCTAAACCATGTCCCTAAGCACCACATCTATAGGACTTTTAAACATGTCCAGGAACAGTGACTCCACCACTTCCCTGAGCAGCCTATTTCAACGCTTGATAACCCTTTCAGTGAAGAAATTTTTCCTAACATCCAACCTAAACCTCCCCTGGCACAACTTGAGGCCATTTCCTCTTGTCCTATCATGTGTTAATTGTGAGAAGAGACCAACACCCACCTCTCTACCACCTCCTTTCAGGTAGTTGTAGAGAGTGACAAGATCTCCCCTGAGCCTCCTTTTCTTCAGGCTACATAGCCTCAGTTCCCTCAGCTGCTCCTCCTAAGACTTATGTTCTAAATATAAGTACATAAATATAAATATATACAAATATTTTAAAAATTTAAACATCAAGTATCTTTCTTTAGTGTTGAATGGCAATTGGAATAAATGGGAAGTAACATTACATAAGGTGTCATTATTATTATTTTTTACACATTGCATGAAACGTGGAACAAGAATGGTACCACAAGACTATCTTAGATTCTGGTGTGTGTTATTTGTGAAGCTTCACCATAAGCCCGTTCCCAGTTTTCTTGAATAATTTCTCAGCAACTTAGTAGCATTCTACATTCATTTATCTGGATTGACACCGATGCCTTCAACTTGTGCTATTTGATCACTTAAAAAAGCAAATATGCTAAGCTGAAGATAAACATACATATATAGGAAAAAAAAAAAAAAATAAAAAGCCCTTTTTTCCCCTCTCACATCAGCATGTTGAAAGTACTCTCTAATATCCTATTACTTCTGCTTGCATCTCGGTTTTCTTCCAGTGTTCTTTTACTTTAAGGTCAGGCTTCACATCTTTACTTTTAAGGGTCCATAAATCTCTGCCCTACCAAAGTCTGTCCTTATTGCCTCATGTACCATGGACCTTGCTCCATTTCAATTAAATCTTTCATCTCCTTTTCTTCACATGATTTTTTTATGCTATTACTTCTGTTCTTGAAGGTATCCAGTTCACCTATTTGTTCATTCTGCCACATAAAGCCCTCCTAAAAATTATTTAAAACACCACCAGCAAGATATGTTACACACTGAATTCAGCAAGCTTTCTTCAGTGTAACACCAACCTAAGACCATATTGGTGCCTTAAATGGTGCTGTGGACCTTTCTAGGACTTACTCTTTGTCGTACATGAGTTGGAAAAAAACCAAACTGGAAGGAGATTACTTGATTCTGTCTAGGAGTCAATCTGTCTCCCCATTTTTTCTGCACTTTCACTGCAAAACATCAGTTATGTACAAATTCAAAACAACTGCTAACAAAGTAATTATTAGAAATAATTAACATCTTCAGAAATTCTATATTTAAGCTTATGCAAATTTGATGTGTAGATGTTGAAGTCTCCCAAGCTGCATATGTAGCACTTACAGAACATTTTAACACAAATGCCTTTACTTCCCTCAGTATTTTGTGCTACATCTCAGTGTTTCACATTGAATGCAGAAATGGAAAGCAACAACACTGTTTACCCTTTAGAATAACTATGTTTTAAAAAAAAAAAAAGATACAAAAGGTAAATATTCATTGCTTTAGAGGCTGATTTGGTGTCAAGCAACTTATAGTGTGAAGTCTCCAGTGCTGCTGCCATAGTAGTGCTCCCAGGCTGGCCAAAGCCTGCTCCTAGAATGACACCCGGTGGCCACAAAAACGAACAGCAAGACGTTCTCCTGGCCCTCCAGCCCTGCTCCCTCTTCTCAGGGGTAGGAGCCATCACTCTGTAACAGCCAGACATCAGCTGGGAATTCTTCATAGGAATCTGCAAAATACAGGAAAACCGTGAGTGAAATTTAAATTAATATACATACACAGTTTGAGTAATACATAGTGTTTTGGACAATTATATACCACTTGATTTTTCTTATAATTTTTTTTCTTTATACAGTTGTGTAAAAGTAATAGCTAATGGTTTCATAATTCTCAAAATGAAATTTCTTGGTTTATTCCACAGTGTTTCATTCTGGAAACAGCTACCAGGTAGGTGAGTAGCATTTCCGAAGGATGACTGGTTCAGGATTAAGCCATAAGCTGCTATTCCAAGGCAGGGAAGATTAAGTATATCTATTCTTAAAAGTTACAGGACTAAAATTCATTTATTCAGTTTTAAGTTATAGGGTGAAGAAATCCAAATTAGAAACATACATTGTCGTGCTTAAAATAGGTTTGAACAATGTAAACCAGTAACAGTTTCAATAAATCATTGAACATCAAGCGAGGCATCATGCTCTAGAAAATTCATTGGCAACTGAACATCAGTGAGAGTTAAGAGCTTCTTGCTACATATTTTATTCTGCTAAAGTATCATATGAGTCAGAGCAGAACTCTTCTTAAGTAATAACCTAGGCAAAAATGACTTGATAATATTTTCTAAAGAGTAATAACAAATGCACAGTTTTAGGGTAAATAAGCAAGAGCACTTTAGCACAGATTTTTGGTGTTACATTCTCAGGACTTTTGGCAAGTGAAATGGAAAGGGAATATTTATTGCTTGTCAGTTTTCATTTGTCCCATTTTATTTCTCATATCAGAGTCAAAATTCCTCATGATACCATAAACCTCTTTATAGCAGCTACAGATAATACAGAAGACAATTGCTCTTTTTTCCTGTTGAGAAATATCTATTTTTTCTCCACTAAGTACAACACTAAGTAACTAATGTTTCCCAGACATCCTTGCACAAAGGAAATTCTTAAGGCAACGGCAACTCTGTGCTTCATTTGGTGTCTCTTGCACCATCACCCTCACAGGACACCAGTGCAATGGAGATGGTGGGTACGTACCCAGCCATTATGATTCTGAGCCCTAAAAACTGGTTTGCTGGTGTCTCCTCTCAGACTGTGCCTTAACATCTCTGCTTAGAAAGATAAGGGTTAAAACAACAAAGATGTTTGTTTACACAAGCCTAACAAAATTATTCAGGTACATTGTCTGAAGTAAGAGTTTAATAAGAGACATTAGCATACAACATCTGAAAGAGCTTAGCACTGAACACAAAAGCGCACACACAAGGCGAGCGTAACAAACAGTATCAGCCTGGAAACAATGACAAAAATGTGTCACTTATCAGTAAGTCACACACGTGCGCTCACCAGCCAACCAAGTACACAGGAATGTAAAGCCTGTGGCATACCCAGCGACTGAATGAAATCTAAACAAATAAGAAGCATAGCAATGGGAAGAATGACCTCCCACTGTATTAAATTTATAGCTAGATATTGCCAAGAGACATGCAAAGCTGTTGGAGTATACACACAGCTAATCCTTGAGATACCATGGAGCCAGACCAAAGATAGCACTGGGAAGGCAGATGGAGGGTTAAAGCACAGCCGAATAAACTGCTGCCAGCTGCTGGAGCTGAGCTGGGATTCAAAGCTCTGTGTTCCAACAGGCAAGGCTGGGACTGATCAGCCCTCAGAGTGAGACTGGTCCAAGCATCTCCTTTGATCTTGTTCCTCAGTGGATGCAGCCATGTTGCAACAGTTGAAGTTTTAAATGCTTTTCTTTTGTAAGTTCACTTGTTCTTTGTTCACTGAAAAATAAAAACTCATTATTAGGTGGGAAGTATAAATACTAATTGCCAATCTACTACCGCATTTTTGTACTCCCTTTTCCACCTGCTCCTTCATGCTAGATCTATGTGTTAAGCTAAATTATGATTTAAATGTATTAGGTTCATCTGTGGGAAAACAACAGTTTACTATCAGTGTAAACCAGATGTAAGGTACCGAAAGGCTAATCACACATTTTAGACTATCGTATGTAAACCCACATATACTACTATGTCTTTATACAACTCCATATATGTATATATACTATATTAATGTAAATGAGGTATGATTGTGGACTAACAACCTGATTTAAGGAGGTTGAGCAATCCCATAAGGAATTAAGAACAATATCCATAATAGTATTTTTGACTGGCAGTTTCTTTCCTATATTAACACTAAGCCTGCTGTGGAATTCGTTTCATGTGACAGAACTGTTACTTTTAAGTTCTACCTTTCCATCTTCTCTACCCTTCACCTCTGTACATTTCAAAAGTCAGCTCTGTATTTTAGAGGAAAAAAATCACACACACAACCTTCCTGCCCTCCTTCCCAAATCCTAAGACAGACTTCCAGGTTCCATAACTGAAGGTGTGAGAACAGAGAAGCAGAGGCAAGCACCATCCCCAAACCCACTAGAGGCAGGCAAACACACAGCTTGAACCAGTCACATCCCTGCTGCATTCCAAACTCATTCTAACTTCCAGATAACTGAAAAATAAACCATAAAATGNAAATAAACCATAAAATGTCCCTTTTAGAGAACATCCCAGTTAAAATCTCTACTGATGATTGGTTGCCTGCTCATTAGATTGCCTTTAATAACAGCCTTCTTTTCCTCTAATAGTTTGAACAGTCAAAACCTCTCACATTTAAAAAAATTTCACCATGAATTATCTTGGTGCTACTTCATAAAGTATCTGCATAGTTATGACAACAGTAAAATTTCTTACTCATTTGTGAAGGTTTCTTCCATTTTTGCCATGATATTTACATTCCCAAACTTGACAGACACAGTAATAGTTG
>VYZX01003809.1:1146-11962 GCA_013401335.1 Brachypteracias leptosomus | reverse complement strand
CCAAATAATCAGTAGTCACACTTTTTGGGATAAGGGAGATGAACTTCATAAAAAATGTACCGAATGTAGGACATTGGTGCAGTTCACACTGCAAAAAAGACTTGCTCTAAGGTTTGGCTCTAAATCCAAATCTAATTTTACCAAAATTAGAGAATTCCAGGTTTTGCTGAGGCCCATTTTTAAGGCCAAGTAATACCAAAGAATAATAATCTGTGGTGAAACTTGCTATTTACCCAGGAGATTCATAAGAAAAGCTGATATTCAGTTGAATAAAACAAATTAGANCTGCTTACATGTTGCAGTTTCTCTGCAATGCACAGTGAGAAGCCCAAATTCAGGGCATTGGTACTTACTGGTGACCCCTGAATGCCTATTCCAGGTGGCCCCATTTCCCCAGGTGCCCCCTGTACACCAGGTAGTCCTCTTTCTCCCTGAGAATGGTAGAAGGATTTTAGTCAAAACAGTTCTGAAAATGTAAAGTAGCATATTAATATTATTTTTTTAGAAACAGAAATAATGTATAATTTATACCTTTGGTCCCCGTGGACCTGGGTTTCCAGGAATACCAGTGGGACCCTAAAAAAAAATAATCCAGGAAAAAAAAAAAAACAAATTATATTTTGAAATCAAAGAGACTACCTTAATTTTACTGCCAAACTATAAATAAATTATGACAGATTTACATGTCTTTCTTGTTAATACCACTGGCACTAGGAGCATGTGTGAGCCTTACGCTATTTCTAGAGCATATTTTAGTGCACTTAAAATACCATTATAACATAATTCAATTTTGAAATTACACCCAAGAAAATACTTGTTCTGATTTCTTTCATTTCACAATGAGAATTCTTTAACAGTTATCTCTAAAATAAAGTCATAAAAGCCTTTTCAGATTATGGACTTACTGGTCTTCCAGGCAGACTTGGTCCAGGAGGCCCCATGTCGCCTTTTGGACCTGGATGTCCAGGTGGTCCCATAATCCCACCAGGGTCCCCCTACAAGATAAATCTGAATCACTAATTGAAACATGAGAATTTTCTCTTATGAAAAAACTCTAAATATTACCAAGGTTATCCTAGAAAGTGCCAGTACTTTGAGAAGAAATTGAGAAGAAAAATCCCCCATATTTTCCTTCAAAACGTTACAGAAGAAGAGGAGGCATGGGCCACACAACCAGTAATAGTAATGAGCATTCTCTTGATTTTCGATGCTTGTAATGCACCTGATCTACATTCCCTAGTCCCCAGGCCCCTAATATACAAGTTGTCATTAAACCCTAACAATTAATTCACAGTAACAGCTTCAAACTGTCTCTCTCGAGCTTTCTGTCTCTACTGCTAAACCCCTGGTCTTCACAGTATTCCTGTTTACGTCTTTGTTTCTTACTTCAATACTGCAGCATCTCTTGCTCCACATCTCTACATCTCCTGCTTACACAGGTGCATTTCTGCCTTTTATTATGTTGTCTTGTCTTTCACATGCTCTTGCATCATTCTCTGGGATTCCTTCTGAATCCACTACTTCCCATTCTGCAAGATGAGTACATTTCTGTCATTGTTCCACAGTTATTTTCTTCTCCTGCCTTTTCATCAGCTCACTTCTTCAAACTATTAATGGATTTTATTAGTTTCCCTTCTATCACACAATGTAAAAATACCATAACACATCACATAGCTCACAGTATGCCTATACATCCTCTTTTCTCCCCTTCTCTACATTCAACATGTACACATATATCATTTTTTACTCCTCCTGATGTAGCTAAATTCTAACTAAGGGATTTCTACACAGCAAAATACAATGCCATAAAGAGATCCCAGCTTTGGCTCACATCTGAGACAGCACAGCTGCCCCAGTGCTCTGCCAAGATGAATAAGCCCGACTGTGAAGTGGGATTTTACACATCAGTCTGGTGAGGACACTACACTGAAAAGGCTGTTTTGTGGTCAGGACCTCAACTGACATATCTGCACTGCACAGATTCAATGCAAGAGCCCAATGCAACCTCCTTGAAATATTAAGCAACTGAGTTGCCAAATTGGCCTGCAGCATCTCCGAGGAGCAGACAGGGGGTTGCTGCTTGTACATTTTAAAATGAATTCATAAAGCTTCTACACAGATGCACTACAGAATGGTGGAAGGTTACTTCACAGATGTCAGTCTAATATGCTCTAACTAATTAAGTTTAATTAAAAATACTTAAAACATACCTTCTCTCCTTTAACTCCTGGGTTTCCTAGTGCCCCATGCTCTCCTGGCAAGCCCTGGAATTAATAAAAATATAACTGCATATTTTTATAGCTATTCCCTTAAAGACTATCTAAAATTACAGATGAAAATGAGTTTACATTGGATTTATTTACTGTGCCTTGGTATTGACCCAAAATGTTAAACAAGTTAATGAATGCTTCTTTAATCAAATACGTGTATCAGTTGAAATATAATAATCAAGATTATTTCCTAAACCCTATCAGGGCAGAATGTCAGAGACCTACAGGTTTATTTCTTCAATTTCAAAATAATTCCAAGTCTTGAAAATCAATCACTTTTTCAAGGAAGGTGGTGGCAGGTACAAACTGAATTCTACATAAGTGTCTCATCTTTTTTGCCTATGAAGGGCTGCATGATTTTCTACACTAGTTAATTATCCAAATTTGTATCTTAGTAGCCTCAATGAATTCCTAGTCCTGCATATTACTTAATCCATCAAATTCCTTTAAAATGTTTTAGATATTTAATGGACAGCCAAATATTTTCAGCAAAATAAATATATTCCATCTTTTCTTTTGTCTAAATCATCTCACCTTTTACATTTTGATTTCAACTTCATTATTTTCCCCTGCCCTTTTCATGAAGAATTTGTTATAAATGCAGAGAAATGAAATAGATTAAAATTTAAGTACAACCTATTTAAACAACAGCAAACAATAAATTGTGTTCTCTTACTACACTGCAACAAATACAGAAAACTTTTACCATAACCCTTCAATGCTATTGAACCAACTATTGTATCAAGCATTTTCTTAATATCAGTAATTTCCACAGTAAATAGTAAAACTGCCAAAAGTGAACAGTAAAATCTAAGTATGATACTTAACCCGGAATGGAAAATGAACTTTTTAAGAAAAGTACAAGAAAACTCATTTTGGTTTTGTTATTCTTTGTAGTGTAAAACATAGTTTTGTGAGCACATATGAAGGATGACAACAGTTTCATGCCACTAGTGAGCATTCAACAGCTGTGTTCATTTTCTCTTGCTGTATTTTGTCCTTAACACAGACACACGTGTTCCACCCAGCCATTCAAATTAAAAGCATAAAGAAAAAAAAATGAGTACCTTAATGAAGGTATTAATATTCTGTTTATACTAACACAAAATCATTATATTATAATAATATAGATCAGACATTTTGTCCTACCCTATCCCCTTTTGATATTGACATGAAATATATACAGTTTATTTCCCTTCCTAAGGATTTCTCTGATTATTTTTTATTGTTGTTGGACCAAGCTCAAGGGATAGATTAGTAAAGAAGCAAGTCATATCTGCTGGATGACTCTCTGATGACATAAGTGAAAGTAAAACAATTTTCAACCTTTCATAGTTTTCATCATGTTGCATAAGATCAGTTATTATATTTGTTAATCTGTAATGTTTCATCTTTAGAAGATAAAGCAAAATAAGCCTGGAACTAAATACATGTTTCTATAATATGATTAAATATATGTTTTTATATACTAGAAATGTGTGTACAAATGTGAGTCTTCAAGGTTGAATATATCCAGGATCTACATATATTGTATGCATATTACTTATAATATCACTTCTTCCAAGATCCAGCAGAAAAGTAATTTCAAAACCAGCAATTATGAACTCAAGTGGGATGATGGCAACACAAACAAACCAGAAACATGCTATTTTGTTATCTTTCACAATAAGATTTGGGATCTATATATAAATAGAAGCACAGCAGAAAAGGCTTACAAACTATTGTTATAAGTTGGGCAAATTAGACACAATTTACAAAACATGTGCCTCAACTGAAATAGGTATAAAAAAATGGTTAATAAGTAACACAGTGTAAAATGACTAGATGCAGATTTGAATTCTAGTTTCTTTTCCTGTCCAGGAGCTGAAGATGCTGTACTCCAGATGTCACTTTTCCTTATATCCGTAAGACTTTTAACAGGTCAACAATAAAAAGTCTGCCAGCTGTGTACCACCCAGAACTGTATTTTAATATTAATGATGTATGTGACTTTAAAGTCTGTTCAAATGAAGAGTTCTCTTCCATAAAGGAGTCTCAGAGCATGTGTGGAAAGGCCTAAGGCAAAAAGCAGCTATACCAGCTCCTAGATGCTTCTGTTTGTAGAAATAAGATAAAAAAACAAAACCAATCCACAGAACAAAGATCGAAATCCCAATTCTGTTCAAGTGAATAGCTTAACTACAAGGCTAAAGCCAATCTCTCCAGTGTCTGCTCTTCTTGATCCACTTCACAGATCTAACCACTGAAACCTCCAAAATGTTACTTGAAAACCATTTTATGGTTTACAGAGGAAGTAAGGGAGGAGACCCAGGGAGAGGAGGTACGTGCCACTTGTCAGGTTATGTGACACGACCACTGTTGTGGACTGAAACCTAATTTCAGTTTACGTGGGAATTAGGCAGAACATAATTGTCTGCACACCTAAAAAGTGACTGTACCATAATTTGGAAGGGAGACAGGCCACCACCTCCTCAGAAGAGGCCTTCTGCTATATTATAGTGTCAAGTCAACTGCTATGGGAACTTTCAAGCTTAGTATAATGTTGCATAATAGTTTATTTCCTGGAGTATTCAAACTGGACTGGTTTCACCTGTGCTCTTCCCACCCTGAGGCACAAGGGTTACAGGCACATGGATCTCAGGGGAGGCCCCTACCAGTTTTAGGGATCCTGACTGGCCAGCAGACCCCTTGGTCTGTTGCCCAGTGGCCTAATGGTTACACTAGGCACACTAAAACTCCATGAACAAGGCCCCCATCACCTTGACAAACCCCAACCAGATGGCAGACCTGAATGTGGGGCACCCAAAAAACTTAGTAACTACAGGTTCATTAAAACTCTGCTGAGACCCCTCCACTGCCTCGATAATCCCAACCCATCAGTTTGGCACCTATATGCAAAAAGGTTACAGGCACACTGCATCTCTGCTGAGGTGTCCCGTCCCCCACACTCCTTCTGGAGGGCCTCCCTCAACAGGCCATGAAGTTAAGGTTCAATAAACCATCTGTATCCTGCTTCTGACACCATCTGACTCCTGTAGTGGATCTGGATATTGGGGTTTATTTAAGAACCACTGAGATGAAAGTTTTCACTCTTGTTGATTTTCTCACACTCTTATTCATTCCTGCATTAGCGTTATGTTCATTGGGTCCTCACTTCCCTTTTCATCAGAGAGATTATTGCATGTCTGAGATGGTTGGCCAGTAAGTTGTCTTGGGTTTTGTTATGCAGCTGCTCACAGTTACCAGTCTCAGGCGTTAGTTGCTAAGGTCCCTGGCAATTGTTTCCATGCATCTCCCCAATCTCCATGATCTTCCTTTCACTTCCAGGACCTCTCCTCTAGCCAAGATAATTTCCTTCTTTCTTGAGAGAACTCCTCTTTCCTTTCAGGAACCCTTCTATTTTGTCACCATGCCCTCTTCTGGATACCTTCACCCCTCAGTTCTTGCCATCTAAATTGTCTATGCAGAAGCACAGCAGGTGATCAGCCTCCATATTGACGAGTCTGTCTCATGTCTCTTTATTAACTGGAGACTTCGGGATGTGCCACTTTTGTTTAGCTAAGGTGCTATCAAAATTTAAAAGCAGCCCCTACATTTACATATAAGAAGTAGTAGGCTCTCTGCCTGAGACCTAAACACGAAGATAATAAAAATAATTGTTTAATCTGTTCACCTTATTAATCTTTACCCATTTTATAGGAAGTAAACCAATTCAGAATTATATAAAACCATAGACAGAAATAAGGAAGGCCATGTGTTTAATTCCCTGGGGTACTCTTCCCATGATTCTCCACATTTGGCTCCACACACACTGTCCTTTCCAGCTCATGATGTAACATTTTTAAAACATTGCTAGAGATTCTTTTAATTTTCACTTACTCCTGTGAGATAAGAGTGATTTTTGTAGAGCTAATTATCTGTGAATCAGACAAACTAGTATTATCATGCTTACCTGTTCAGATGGTAAAACATGGACAAAAAGAAGATAAGCAAATAGCAGAACCCTATCCTGAGGCATCCCACACTACCGTGCTTCAACACTTCATGTGTANTGAGGGGCCCAGAACTGGACACTCACAAAAGGAGCACTTATGGTAACTTCTTTGCTACTATTTCACTGGCTAGCTGTTCACACACAAACTTCTATAACTTGGCAGAACCGCACAATACGTACAACTTCTCCTGGCAGTCCCCTGGGTCCAACAGGTCCTGGAGGTCCTTCTGGTCCCTGTGAAACGATATAATACGTGTTTGAGGTACAAGACAATACACCTGTTGTAATTCAGTGTAAAGCAGTCTCATACATAAATAAATTAAAACATCCGACATTAAGAATTATCTAAGAACTACAGAGTTTGCTCATTCTCCCTTAATCTAACGTTTAGTCCAATAAATCTTTGGGACTGATATGTACAAAATCCAAAGTATGTATACAAAGCACATACAAGTAAATGCAAATGCACTACCTAAAAGGCAAGACAAAGTAAAAGGAGTAAATCAAGATTTCCTCCCTCAAGGGACAGATCTAGAAGTGATTTTTTTAACTATGTGATAGGTGTTCCTTCTCTTTCTGGAACAGATCTCATCAGAAGGACTCCAGAGCACTGAAAGAAAAGGGGATTGAGATGTAGAGATAAATGACTTGGTGCAAATCCTAATGACCCTTTGGAACTCTATGAGCCTCTTTTGGAAGGTGTACAGTGTGAAGGTCATCTAGATATCTACTGCAGTAACAGCAATTATTTCAGTAGCTACTACCAAGGAAGGACATTAGCCTACAAAAAGCAGTTTAAGGAGTTAGAGTGGAGAATCATCTTTAAGAACACAGTTTTGTGGACCCTACACAGTTGCATCTATTCTCCCTGGGACTTTTTTTGATGATCTAAGGAACCTGGGTATTATCATATCCAACACAGTGTTGGGTAGATGTTACATTTTCACAGTTTCCAGTTCTACCTGTATTTGACAAAATTCAAGGCATCATGAAGGATTCTTGACAACTTTGTGCTTCAGTTACTTTCTTCAAAGCAAGACAAGTGACATTACCTGCAGTCTCATAGGATTAGAAATAGGAACCACTAATGTACTGGCAGTGATTACTTCTTGCATCACTGATGGTTAAAGAGAATACACTCAGCTGCCAGTGGATTTGGAATTGTAAAAACTGGCACTCATATTCTTGAGTGACTAAATAACATTTGAGCTTTGCATAAATATTCCTTGTGGACTGGTGCTGAGATCAACAATAATTTTATGAAGAAAAGTATATCAGTCATGATCCATGCACAAACTTTTGATATAAACTATTTGCATTTTCTGCCCTTTAATGCTAGCTAAAAGAGTTGATAGCAATCAGAGTCCTCTTATATAACAGCATAGAAAGCAATGGCTGTTAGTATCACAAAAATACCTCTCACCTACCTTTGATCCTGGATTTCCAATAAGACCAGGTGGTCCAGGGTCTCCTGTTTCACCCTAATGATATTGTTTGAAGAAAAAAAAAAATAATCCAAATTTACTCTTATGAATCCCAACATCAGCTATGTACAGCAGTGATGTATATAGTGTATACATGTCAAAAAATACCTTATTTCCTTTTGATCCCTCCACTCCAGTTTCTCCCTGAAAATAGCATAAGAAGTTAAAACTTAAACTAAGACCAACTAAGTTTAATCTGCTACATTTAAATATAACATAGTTTGCAAACTTAAATATTGAGAAAGTGTTAAAGAACTTAGGATGCCTTGTGCAAACTCTGAAAGGCATTCCTTTCTCCAACTAATTCTGTTTCCAGGTTTTCCTAGTTTTTTAAAGAAAAATTGTTTGAAAACACCACATTTGCTTAAGAACTTCTCCAGTCTAAAGCCTATTCTTCACCTCTAAATCTCTACTGGTGACATAGTATTCATCTCCAAACCCACACATTATTACAGTATGTCTTATTTTGGCTGTAATAATATGTTAATCATAAGTATCTGAGCAACCTTCAGTTGTGTATTAAACAACATAACTAGCTTTTGTTAAGTGCTATAAGAGAGGACAATAGTTGATTAAAAATAATCAACACATGTAAACAGACTCTTACAGAATGAGTGTTCTGAAAATATCCCCCAAAAGAACAAAAAAATTATACACATATAAAATGGCTACAAGAAAACTGCCTGATGTTAAATGCCACACTGGAAACTGATAAAATAATTCAAATAATATACTTCAGCCCATCTATAATTTTGTGAAGTAATTGAAAGAACCTTCAGGGAACAAAACCCCATGTACTACTTCAAACTCAGTTCATGGACTCTACCAAGTACAGAAATGCTGAAGAACAGGGCAACTGTTTTTTTCTTTTATAACCTGTGTGAACCTGATGCCTGTGTAAGGAGGAGACAATCCACTGATTATATAGAACAGCATATGTATCTAATGAAAGTGTACAAAGAAAAGAATTACAGCATGAAAATAATATCAAATGTAAATTACTCACATCATCTGTTCAAAACATAACTATACTTACTGGATCTCCTTTGTCCCCTTTTTCAGAGGGCTCTCCCTATGGAAACATAGGAAACAGATTTATTTCAAGTGATAAATTGTACATATGCCTGGGTTTGGTGAAGAATCCTTGAAAAATGTAGGTTTTTTTAAGCCAACATAAAATGTAAGTATATGGACTACAAAAGTTTACTCGAGGGACAATGATGATTTAATGACAAGACCATGACATGTGTGATCCTTTCAAGCAGAAGCACAAGGGAGGGTCAGGAACATGAACTAAAAGGAGTGACGATGAGTACAAATCTGGGAAATTCTATAACACAAGTGCTTTATAACACACAAAACCATGACTCTGTCATATCAACAGAGTAAAACAAAAGTTTCTCCCAGCATGAAAACTGTCTATACACAAGGATATGACCAAAGAAACCAACTGGAAGCTGAATAGTGAAATGCCTGTTATTCAGTGGGTGAAGAACACACTTCTAGAAAAACAAAATACACATCTATTCCTTAGTAACATCCTTCCCCTCAAAATCTTTCTGGAAAATTTAAGCTTAAGTTTTGAAATTTTAATAAAGACTCCTGTTTTTTCATATAGATATTGAAGATCACATTTGTAACTTGAAAAAGTTTGTGAGACAATCATAGTCATAAACTTATATAAACATGTTTTTAAACTGGTATTCAGAAAAAAGTCTGAATGTGTTTAAAGTTAAGGACTTAGTGAGCTGTTGAAACAGGTAAATTTACTTGCCTATGTAAATACCCTCTCAAGGAGGGGCTTGAAAAATTACTAAGGACCTTCAGAGACTGACAGCTTTTCCTATGACCAAATACATTTTCTTGATCCTGAGGATATTTTCCAAGACTTGATTCATAATCAGTACATTCAGCCACCTTCTTGTATCACACATAACACAAAAGTGAGGAATTTACCTTTTCTCCTTTTGTTCCAGGCATTCCCAAATCTCCTTTTTCACCCTTTTAACAAAATAAANAAGAAATGGCTTTAAATATCCATGGTTTTTTATTAAAAATATTTTGAGAATTTCAACCCTTTTAGAGTCTTTGCCCCCAACCATCAGGCCAGCTCATTTGACTTTTCCTCAGACAGTATAGAAATCACACACAATTCTTCTTGCATTTTCTCTTTCTAGTTATCATGTATTAGAGGAGAAAAGCTCACATGCTGCACCTGCAGGATAGCAAGACAAGCTGGATATTAGACTACACAGGCCAAAGAGCCAGTGAGATCTAAAATATATTCCTTCAAAGATCAGTGTGATAAATCCGATAAAAGATACTGTGCTAAGGGTAGCAGAGATTGGTCAGAGAGTCACTTTGAAATATTTCCAAATTCATCCAAAATGCTTACAATGTCTCCCTTCTGGCCTTTAGGTCCATGGGTCCCAAGTAATCCTAATAGTCTTGTATCACTCTGGGAAGAAACATCACCACAATGATCAGAGAACAGAACACATCATCATTTATTTACAATAACAATTTAATTACCATATCATTTTCATATAATTTACCAGTATGTAAATTCAGAATTCCTAATTTACTACTAGAGATGCTAAGTGCCTATGCAGTACATCTGAGTAATGTATTGCAGCAACACATCCTTTGTCATGCATTCATACTCCAGTCAGACTAGCAGATGAGCAAAGCATAAATGGGAAATGTCTATGTTGAATATTGGTATGCAAATCTGTATTTTTTTTAAACTCAATACAAACCCCATATTTTTATGCTCATTATTACAGTACATTTCTCAAGCATGTTAGAAAAGAACAATAAAAATAACTTCTCTCTTTTGCCAAAAACACAAGCTTTTAACTTTTGAGCAGCATGAAATGTAAACTAGAACTAATTCAAGTCTACCACACTACTGAGACAGAGGAGAGGGAATGAATATTATCAATAGGCTCTTCATACTGTTTCTCAAAGAAAACATATTTAAAGACCAGGAGTTCAGGTTGTATACTTGCTCAGGTATCATTGCACTGCATCTATTTTCTCTTCTGTACAAGGCAGACACAATAAAA
>VYZX01003804.1:0-15952 GCA_013401335.1 Brachypteracias leptosomus | reverse complement strand
ATGTGTTGTTGCCTCCCTGTATCGCCCTTTGTTGTAAAACAATTATATTTAAAAAGACATAATAAACATTTTGCTAAAAAAGTTTTTAAGAAACAACAATGAAAAAAAGCAAGTTACAAGAATGTGGCAATGCTACTTGTCCAAGAGCATTCTTACACAACTTTCTTTTGTAAATTTTTCCTTTCATGCCAAAAAACATGCGGGCAATTTGTTGATGTAAGTTGACTGTTATGGAATCAATGTGGTATGCTTTCTAAATATTTTTATGTATTTTTGATGACTTTTTTTTTAAAGGAAATAATGATTTTGATTTTCACCTTTTTTTCAGTTCTCGTAGGTTTTAATCTTTCTTTTGCTGATAAAGTGAATGACTTGTTATGTTTTTCATTTTTCTGATCTTGTTACTGTGGCATTTTTGTTTTCTAGTTAAAAGTTTTGCTTTAGGAAAAATGTATAAGTTCATTTATTTATTTCTTAATCAGTTTGCATTTGCCTTTATGTTATGTACTCTTTGTGTATTGTCAATTGCCAGATTGTGTTGTGCATAGGAGGGAGTGAAGGAGCCTGTGCTAGTTTGTTCCTATGCTTTCTCAGTCCCTCTCTAGGGTTTTCTTTCCCCTTTCCCTTTCCCAGAATGAATCACCAGTAATGCTACTTTCCTTCACACTACTTAAATTGTATGTAGCCTGCTTGTGTAGTCTTCATGCCAAGTAAAAAACTTTTTGAAAGACTTCTTTAGCATTTTGATAGCTCTCAGGGTCTTCTTACTGCAGCTCTTCATCATTCCTACTTTATTCCCATAAAAGTGTCTTATTTCTATCAATTTTTTTCATTGCTGATTATCTGCCTGATGTAGTCGAAATGATACTCTCAAGTGTACTCTTACCAGGTAAATACACCCATCACATTATGACTAGTATCAGGCTTGCTAATTTCATCCAGAAATCATACATTCAGCACACAGTTTATTACTGAAAGTCATGTCCTGAACCACTACAATTTCTTTGCTTCAAAAGAGATCTGGATTATCTGGATTCATTTCTTTAAAAAGCATTGACTAAAATTAAGAAATAACTGTACTTTCTTATAAGCACATATGTTTTCACTATTGCTGCATAGTAATGCTGTGTTCAGTAGGTATCTTAGGTTCAACTGTCAAGTCCCTCAAACAACTGATGCTGAAAACAGAACAAATAATTATGCTGAGAAGGAAGCTGTCACCAATTAATCATAAAAATATAAAATAATGATGGGAGATGGAAGAGAGCATGTTTCAATTCGTTCAGGGCAGCTCAGTGTCTGGGCACTGAAATACTTGGTTTTGCTCTAGAATCCTGCCTGAAGATGCTACGTCAGGGTCCTGCTTCACTGAAACTGCATGAAGATGACCAAGAATTTACAGCAATGAAACACAGCCCAGCCTTAATGTCAGATTCATGACCTCTCAAATCCTATACCTTCCTGTTGCTCAAGAGCCATGTATTAGGAAGTACTGCAGTAACTAATGTCTTTTAATATAGTTTGGAGGGCTTAGGAAAATGATTTTCAACCAACTCCACCAGCAAAAGTACAGTTTTATCTAATCACTTTGAGGACTTTATATTCTCTGAAAGGAAAAGGAGATATTTGAGATGAAAAGTTGCAGTATTCCACTGTGGAAACAGTGTTTTTCTCTCTACTACTGACTGTCAATTGCAATTAAATCAGATTGCAAAGAGTAGAAAATATTAAGAATGTTCATCTACTAGGTTTCATGTTAGCATCATCTTTCCTGTGAATCAGAGATTATGTTCTGAATAATTTCCCCTTTTATTCTCAGAGGACTCAAAGGACAATTAACTAAAACACCATTAGACTGAAATTTATTAACTCAGTCATTTACTAAGGAATTATTGGGTTGATACAATAATACACAAAAGGAAAGGAATTCTTTTCTGCAGCAAGTGTTTCATACTGAAAGTAGAGTCAAACTTCAAAGGAACAGCATAAGAATAAAATGAAACTGACAAACTCTGGATGCAGAATTTCAAGTGGCTGCAGAAATAGATGAGTTGTGCATCCTTTATGGATGGCATTTAAAAGCTCTTCAACCACAGCCAGAAAAGAGAGATGATAAGGGTTTGTTCCTTATCTTCATCAGGAGAAGATGAATCTTTCAGGCTTCATTTTTGTGTGCCTTTTGTCCTGTATCAGTTTGTTGTCTGTGACTCCAGTGAAGCAGTTGTGGCTCTAAAGATGAAAGCTGGTGGCTGCTACAGTTTCTCAGGGGTTTTTTTGGTGCCCTCTGCATTCATGACTTGCCCACAACATCTCCACAGTTCATAAGGCTTCTCTTAAATTTTTAACACTCTGTCTTTTCCAGTGGCAGAGAACTCTTACTGGAGATCAGCCCCAGAGGTATGAATTATATATCTATAAATACGCTTATAAAGCAGAAAACAGGGCAGCTCCAAGGTTGAAGTAGACCTTTTATATCCCAAATGACCATGGTAGTTTAAAGAAATGCGCAAGTCCATGAAAATAGTATATGTGCTAGATTTAAAGGCTAACTTTTAAGGAATACGTGCACACTCTGCTTGCTTCATGGAATGAGAAGGCTAAGCAGATCATTGAACTGCTCAGTATAAGGTTTCATACCTCACACACCTCAGTTTTCTCAGTGCTGCTTCCAGTTTGCTGTTCAATAGGTTTTTTGCAACTATAATGTTGATGGGCAAACTAATTCTGCATCTATATCACTGCAGAGGAAAACAGTTTATCAATTTCCCTTTTTTAAATTATTTGATATTATGTTGTCAAAAGAAGCTTTTTAAAAATATATCTCTGTCAGGAGAGAAAGCACAGAGTAGGTGAAAAATAAATCTACAAGGCCCTTGTGAAATCTTTGGATTGCTAAAGTAATCCTGAACTTGCAGCATACCAGTGAACACTGTTAGCTGGTGCTTAACAGCCAACAGAAAACAGGGGAAAAGAAACCTGTAACTACCAGGAAACAGCCCATATCATCCACAAACGAACTCTAAGGCTAAGGCTCATGAATATTTGTTTTAAAGCCATGGCCCACACTGGGTGGCAGCTTTGCCATTTTTTTTTTAATCATAGAATAATTTGGGAATTAAAACTAAGTTTTAATCAAGGCTGCAAAGAGTTAGTTTTGTGATTGAGAAAATTATAGACACTGTGAAAAAATAAAAACTTCAGATAGGAAAATACAAATATAAAAGCTGTCTCAAATATATTTTCCTTCCAAATTGTCATGTAAGGTTTTTTCAGGGGCTCTTCGTTAGCTTTTTCTAGAGATTCAAATACTTAAACACTGGCCTTCCACAGGAAACCTTTCAGGATCCAAATCCCACGTAAAATATTCTTTACAACCAAGTGGCACTTGGTCTTTTAAATCTTTCAGTGCTTACCTTTAAATCAACTTGAGGCCCTGGGTAAGAGGCACCACTTCTCCATCAAGGGACCACTTCTCTAGAAAGCTTCCTGTTGCCTCAGCTGTCATTTTATGAAAGATGGTTCCCCCTACATGCACACATCATCTGCCTGGCATCAGACTCCCCCTTCTGTCTCTTACAGCTAGAAATGTAGTACCAATAATGGAGTTGTTTGCAGGTATGATATAAAAGTTTGCACTTGCTCCCCTCCATAGATATTGGTGATCACGTTTCTCACACTATCCTGGGAGGTTTTCAGAATTTACATTCCCTGTTATCCTTGAATACAAAATTTCTTTAAGACTGAGTGGCATTCTTATGAAGCCATTTTGAAGAATGTTTTAACTGCTCTATAAATCACATACCCCGAGAAGTATTTGCTGTGCTTGCACCCTATTAGACCTACAATTTCTATCTTGCTGTGAGTTCTGCGTAGACACCTAACATATCAATAAAACAGAAGTCAGATTTGATACCTAGAGTGCTTCTTCTGACTTCCTTTCTCCCACACATCTTTTTTTTAATCTCACTTTCTTCCATTACAGGCAGAAAGAAAAATAAAAAATTCAAAGCATCATTACCACCCTTACAGACATCTCCCTAATACTCCTCAAATTAACTCCTTGATGGAGAAGTGATTCTGAATGAAGGACCTATAAAATCTCTTTATTTCTTTAGTGTATAGGTAAACATAGTATGGATCACTGGACAATTTGGAATAAATCCAGAGATGAGCTTAAATAATTACATGGGAAATCAAAGTTAATCCAGTCGTACTGGTATGAAAATTATTTCTCTTCTCACATATATTGTGAGATTAAAATTTTTAAAATTCATTCCTGATTCTGTTCTATTGTCTTCCATCCAACAGACCTGCTGGAATCAAAAAAACTTTTATCTGATCTCCATCACTTATGTGAAACTCCACTTACTGCAGCAACTCTATCAACTTTTCTTAACATTTCAGGAAAACCATCACTTGTTTTATAGCTGCAGTAGTCTTGATCATTGGCTCAAGACCTTGACAGCAACAAAAAATGTAGAACTATGGCCTAGTTTTAAAGGCAAGGGTTACTGGGACAAAAGAAAGGTCTTCATATTAAATGTATTTATTTAAATTTATTATATATTTCTAGTTTCTTCAAGAAAATTAATTGTTAGTAGGACCAAAGGAATTTCTCTTTGGAAGAAAACTGCCCAAAATATCGCCCCAGTAGGTAGCAGATCAACTGCATACTGATGCTGTGTGCCATTATAACAGATTTTAAGAACAAAGGCACTGCAAAGCTCTAGATGAGCAATTAAAAGCTGACAAATTTTTTTTTTTTATGTTGGGTGTTACAGATGGTGAATGAAAATCAAAGATAAATGCTACTTTTTAACAACAAAACACTGATCTTAAAAATCATTTAAAGGAATGCTACCTGTCCCTGACTGTCTGGAACTTAAATTCCTTACTCACCCAATGTGATAATAATGAGCACTTAAATGCTATTTTTTTTTTTCATTTTTTTTTACCAGGCTCAAAGATGATCTTCCCCTTTGAGGCATACTCTAAGTTTATCCTGAGAATACTTATTTCATAGATTATAGATGACCTCCTCTGACCATGGATAGGGGTTCTGGACATATATAAATCGTATTACATGCTCTAGTTTCTACATTGCACAGAAAACAGCTCAAGTTCATAAGCACAAAATGCCATGTAGCCATTTAGCAGACTGCACTTTCTGCTTTTTACACAATTTTTTTGAAGATATGTAGTTTTAAGAGATTAGCATTATTTTACACATATGATACTTATTTCTTCCTCTTCTATCCAGTAACAAAAGTGGTATGAATATGCTGAGGAAGCTCAGAAAACTAAACAACATATTTAAATTGGCTCTTTGTATATTAGCTTAAAACTAAACTTGCATGTAAGTATGCAAAGTACCACATTTCTTATTTTGGCCTAATTTCTACCCTGGTACCTCTGAGATAAATATGACTGTTTCAATTGATTAAACTGTGTCACCACTTAGTTTCTCATTAAGGATAAGAATAAGTCGTATTGCTAGTTCAGCTATCCAGATTTAATCAAACTGTTAAGTACCTTTTTCAGTATATTGCTATCTTCAATATGTAATTTGCTCTCCAAATATTTTTTAGCAGGGATTATGATTTTAGACCATATTCTTTATAGAACTCCCATGGACACTACTGGCAGTATTCAACGGGAAACAAGTGCATATAATATATAGTGTAGATAGGAGAGAGTTGAATTTTGACCCTGATGCTGTTCAGCATTGTAAGAATGCCAAACTCGTGAGCATTTATTAATATATAAGTAAAAGCCAGAATTATTTATGTAGAAGCTAAAATTCCTTTTGCATATCTTTCCTCAAGTAATGGTGAGTATAAATTAAAAATTCCTATGCATTAGAAATGCTTCTTACTGAATTGCACTCCTTTCAACAAATCTAGATAACTATTCATGGTGTCAGATAACTCTTCCAGTTTATATTTAAAGCAGCTAACTTAGCTGAAGAAAAATTACCCAAGGGGGAATTTATACACAAACTTTCAAAAGCAATATGGCTTACCCTAAAAAGGTGGTGGTGACCTGTGTGTCAACAGAAGACTATGTAATCTGAACTAAATGAATTAGATGAATTAATTATGCCTTCACATCAGAATAAAACAGTGGACTGTTAATTACGCATACGCTCAAAAGTAGAAGTGCAATCATCTTACAATATGTAGACAAAATAGGACTACTACCCTAAAAGTAGCAATATTGCTGCTCAGAACCCCAATCTTAGAAATGACGCACTGATTTTCTTGTTTCAGCTGCAGCTTATACTGTGGTAAGGTTCAAATATTACAATTATAGCTTTGTTGTTCTACTTCAAGAGCAGATCATATGTTTGCCTCATATTTAGTCCTCTCTAGGCAGGTAGCCATCATGTTAGGAAAAAGTAGAACTGATCACAACTATCTACATATCGTTAAGTAACTGTAGGTGTGAAAACAACTTCTGCAGTACACTCCTGAGCTCAAGTGCTAATCTGGGTCATCAGAGTTCTTATTCTGTTACATCATCAATCACAATAGAGTCTATCTTTATTTTTAATCAAATCATACTATAAGAATACCAAGAACTGAAGATGAGTACAGTATGGCATTAGTCGCCCCAAGAGATGCAAGGGAAGGGATGTCCGTAGTGTCAAACAGAATGTTAAAGAAAGATTAAAAAGAGATGAACAAGCTTTGAATAAAGCTCTGTACCTTCATGGAACTCCAGTAAGTACTTGCTTTTTATTCCATCCCTCACTTTCGTGAATTTTTCCCACAATTTAAGAACCAGGCAACAATCAACAAGAAATGGAAGAATGGGAAAGGCCATAAGGAAAGGCCTTATAAACTGATACAGAAGGTGAGCAGGCTTGACTGGCAGAGAAGAAATACCAATGTTATTTTAAATGAAAAGAATCAAAGGAGGAAATACTGGCAAGATGAGTCTTAAAATCCACCTAGGAGAACATTGCTCTATGGAAGTAAAAAATAATTCATTTAAACAGTTTTGTAACCAAGTGCTCAAGAAAGATCACTGCCAAAAATAGATGTCCACAGAGTCACTTGAGAGTATCTTCAAAAACTTTAGGTCCCCCAAAATTCAGAGTAGTTCACTGTACATACCTAGCATAGGCTAAAAGAAGGAGGAAATGGAACATGTAGTTTACCAATGTCAAAGCAGGGTGGGAGGAAAAACCAAAAGGCAGCCTCAGGGAAGTATGTTGGTAGTGCAGTTAGGGTGAGAAACCTGATCCTGACACTTTTTCGTAATGCCCAAATCCTCTCTCACTCTTGAGTTAAGTAAATTGAAAATGGTACATTGTTTCATTAAAATGTACTAATCTTCTTTTTTTTCTCTTTTCTATGCCAGGAGGTGAATTAGTTATCCCTCTACTTGTAGAAGACCCTTTAGATATCCCTCCTATTGCTACTCGTGCACCTTTCATTACACTTCCCCCTACCTTTCGCCCCCTCCTCACCATTATTGAGACCACCAAAGATTCCCTGTCCATGACCTCTGAGGCGGGTTTACCTTGCTTGTCGGACCAAGGCAGCGATGGTTGTGATGATGATGGCTTGGTGATATCTGGGTATGGCTCAGGGGAAACCTTTGACTCTAACCTACCCCCTACTGATGATGAAGATTTTTACACCACCTTCTCCTTGGTAACAGATAAGAGTCTTTCCACTTCAATCTTCGAAGGTGGCTACAAAGCACACGCACCCAAGTGGGAATCCAAGGACTTTAGACCTAACAAAGTCTCCGAAACTGGTAGGACTACTACCACGTCTTTGTCCCCTGAGCTGATCCGCTCCACAGCTTCGTCCTCGACTGGGATGGTGCCCAAATTGCCAGCCGGCAAAATGAATAACCGTGAGCTCAAACCCCAGCCTGACATAGTCTTGCTTCCGTTGCCCACTGCCTATGAGCTAGACAGCACAAAGCTGAAGAGCCCGCTAATCACTTCCCCCATGTTCCGTAATGTGCCCACAGCAAACCCCACGGAGCCAGGAATCAGACGGGTTCCGGGGGCCTCAGAGGTGGTCCGTGAGTCGAGCAGCACAACGGGGATGGTCGTCGGCATTGTGGCTGCTGCCGCCCTCTGCATCCTCATCCTCCTGTATGCCATGTACAAGTATAGGAACAGGGACGAGGGGTCCTATCAGGTGGACGAGACGCGGAACTACATCAGCAATTCAGCCCAGAGCAACGGCACGCTCATGAAGGAGAAGCAGCAGAGCTCAAAGAGCGGCCACAAGAAACAGAAAAACAAGGACAAAGAGTATTATGTGTAAAAAAGAATACTTATTTATTTATAAATACTTAATGAGATTTAACTGAAATATGAGAACTGTTGCAGCGAACGAGATTGGGAGATATCGTTTGTGGTTAAAAGTATTGGGAAAAAAAAAATTCAGCAGTGACTTTTAATGTCTCAGTCATCGCTTGGAGTCAGCAAACTCGGCCCTAATGTATTATAAAGCACACTTAGCATTCCAGAGGTGGTGCACGCAGCTCTGCCCTGTTAGTGAACTTGGACGTCTCCAAATATCCTCCTCCACTGAACTTTCTGCAAAGGTAGAAGACATCATGGCTTACTTGTTCCATATCTTCAAGTGAGTCTTTAACAATGTTCGTGATCCCTGACTGTATCGATAACTTTTCAGTTTGCTTATTTTAAAAAAAAAGGAAGGGAAAAGAAAAAAATGCAAATATTATTAAACAACAAAAAGATATTGAACAAACTGATCTGGCCGTGTCCAGCATACATATAATTTTTTGAGATTGGAGGAGGGGAATAAATGATTTTGGAGATTGTTGGTTTTTTGGTTTGGTTTTGTTTTGTTTCTTGGGTTGTGTTTTGTTTGGGTTTTTTTGGTTACTTTTGGGTGTGGGAGGGAAGGGTGGAAAGGAATGGTCTTGGGGAGTGAACTAGGACATGAGTTGAGAAGAAATCTCGGAAAAAAAAAAATCCATAACAAATAAAGAGAGACAATTGCCATATATGAACTCAAAAGCTACCCATGGTGTTTACTCTGCATATCTGGTTGTGTTGTCTCTAGAATCCGCCGTCTTGCAGTAAGTTGTTTGCTAACAACACAATGAAAGTGTCTGATGGCTGATGCTGAAGGAAATTATCATGGAAAGCTGGTTCCCTTGGATCTGGCTCCAGTAATTGCAACTGAACTGAAGAATGAATGGGTTTGGGTCTGTTCTGATCAATCATTAACTTTATTTGAGAGTATCACTTAGTACAGCCAAACTATGGTTAAAGGGATTTGAAGATTCAAAAAAGAATGCTTAAAAAATGGCTAACCATTCTGAGCTGAATATACCATGCAAAAATAAAGGAGCCTTCCTCTGGGGTCTGGTTCTGTGACTGATTGCAATGCATGCAAAAAATAATAAATCAGTTTAATAAAGAGATCAGAAAGACACACTTGTGACAAGACCCATAAATGTCAGAAAAGGTAAACACATGTAGAAGAATGCAAAATACGTAGGGTTTTGACATAAAACTGTTTTTCATATGTAATATTTTAATTTTGTAGCTTGACGTTTCAGATCATCTCTGTCTTTCCATTTGCCCTATTCTCACTTTTCCTTCTCTTTTATATAAAAGAAAATAAATAAAGCTGCTGTGACACACACAAAAAAAAAAAAGGAATTTAATAATATAATATATATATATACACACAGATATATTTATCATGGTATGTTTGATGGGACGACTGGAACAGAAGTTCTGTTATGGTCTTAATGTGGAATGAGAATGTTCTTGAAGAACAAAGCAAAATGAAACAGACAACAAAAACAGACCTTAAAATGCAAAGAGAGTGTGTGTTTTAGCTTTGTCACAGTCAACTGTGTCAAAAAAAAAAAAGGAAAATTTTGTTTACATATTTTACTACTATTTTTTTTGATAGTATAATTTCTATATGGATACACTGATGGTACATATACTCTTTTCTGGTTAAATTGGGAATGTCTTTTGGCTTTATTTAACTTATTTTATTTGGTTGTTTGGTTTCTACATTTTCCCAGTTATTGTGAAAAGGATTACTTTATTGCACAGAAAAATAGCCAGGTGGTCTGGTGGCCATACATATCATGTGCAAAAAAGCAAATGAGGGAGAGAGAGACAGAGAGACAGAGAGGAGAACAACAACAACAAAAAAGATAGATTGAGGACTCTGGAATATCAGACATGTACACTTTTTCTGTATACAGATGAAAACTAATCAGCTGTTTAGGTTTAGAAATCTACTCTTGCTGGTGTTTATAAGTCGCATGAATATTTGAGTTTGAAGAAGTGTCATCAAATACACACACGCACATGGGAACTTAAATTCAAAAAAACCAGCCTTCTCAAACATTTAGAGAAGACACTCATGTTAACAGATATTTTCAGTGCGTGTATGTGTGCGTGTGTGTGGTGCGTGTGCGTGTATGACAGGTTGAGCTTTTTTTTCCTTTTTTATTTTTTATACTAAAAAGAAAAAAAAAGACAGGTTTTAAAAAGGTATGAAAGCACGATTTTAAATGACTTAACGGGCCAAAACTATATAAAGTTGATTATATCTTGATGTCTGTGAAAGATTGCTGTTCTTGGAGTCTTGTGAAATGATTTCCTGCTTTCTTTCTTCCTTTTGTTTTTGCTTTCCTTTTTAAAGTTAAGGGAAAAAGATTTACAATTTCCTTTTTTTGTGTAAGTTCTACTGGACAGTTTTTGGGAACATGTGCATTTCTGTATGTGGGCTTCTACCATATCCCTGTTGCTTTATGGACAACCTTAAGAATTTTTATTTGAGTTTTCGTGATGTTATTACTTTTTTTCCCTTTCTTTTTCTTCTTCTTCTTCCTTTTTGATTCTTTTTCTTTTCTTATTTGCATTTTGTTTGAAGATATGCTTAGCAATAAAATGTTCTTCCCAAAGCCCTGGATGTTGCTGGGTTTTCATTTCCAAAAGACTTCAGGGAGATTCTAGACCTTTAAAGGTGAAAAGTAGTCTGTTAAGCAGGTAGCCCTCATCCCACAGGAGTGTCTAGCCACCAGATTACAAAATCATGTTCATGTTTGCTTTTTTTTGTTAGTACGGTGAATCTTAATTCTTCATTTTGCAGGGACATAAATTCAGCTTGAGTGTGGAGTCTACCTCACACCATTCCGAACCCCTTATCTCTGACCGTCACCTCAGTGGAGTAGAGTAGTGTTCTGGAATATGGGTTTCAGTTACCTCAGATAAAAGCATACCTAGAACATTGTCCTGTCTAATGTGCTGTCTGTTTTCAGTCTCCCTTCGAAATGTGTAGCTCTTCCCATGACATTTATAGGATTCTGGATTCTTTTTCTGTGGCCAGGAGTCTATGTTTGATGTGCTGCAGAAGCTGAATCCTTTTGGGGATTTGGCAAGCCAATTTGATACCGAAAAGTGTTCACATCATTTTATATGAGGATCTAACTTAGGTCCTCTGAATTTATCTGTGACTTTCCACACATTACCTAAAGAACACAGTTTACTTACTTTGGGTGCTATGGGTCAGACTCAGGTACCTAAAGTAGATGATCTGAGTGTTCACCTCCTTCCAGGTAGGATCTGAGGCTCCTAAAACCCTGATCACAACTGCTGCCTGCCCCTTGTTGTCCCACTGGGCAATATAGTCTATTGTGATTCTGGCCATCATGCAAAATTGACAATATCCTGTCTGTCTTTAACAAGTTGTGCAGAACTGCAGTTCATAGTAGTATTTTTTTTCCAAATTGGATCTTCCCAAGCTACCTGCAAGATTTGACTTTTCAGAGGTATCTGGAGGTCATCCAAACAAGTGTTTCACAGCCCTTTCCTTTTTCATCCAAGAGTGACTTTACTTTCCCTCCCTCCCTCCACCCCCAGGCAGAATCACAGCTCTTTTGAGCAGTGTTTTCCACAGGTTTCATGTACAACCAAATTAGAATCCAGATAAGTTGAATTTTCAGGTAGTCCCTGTGATTTTTCTACATTGCTTTTGCTCATATGTTTGCACGGACAAGAATATGTATGTGTATGTACATGTGAGGGTGTTGGGGGTTTTTAATTTTACTGTTTTCAGTTCTTTTATTAATCATGTTCTAAAGCATTACAAACCTTCACAAGAATCAAACCCACAGGTTCTGGTCTAAACTCCACTCTCATTTCTCTCCCAAAATCATTAAATTCCTGAATGATGACTGATACCTAATATTCCCAGTACCAGAGCAGACAGCTGGCGCATGGGAGATCTAGGTCTGAACTATATTGCCATTGGTAGTATTGCAGAAAATTTCCTTATCACCAGCAGCTGGTGTTCTGAGAAAAGCATTTTTATTATTTTTCTCAGTGCTTTTCTCAAAACCTGTTATACTACACATAATTTTTAAATATTATGTGAAGCAAGAAATTTCAACCTGATTTACCCTAACCTTCTGGCTGTAGTTACTCATTTTTAATTTTCTCTGTCAGCTAATGACCATTTTATAACCTAGGCTAAATGAAAGTATCAGAAAGGAGATTTCACTGTTTGTTGTCTAAAAGGCTTGGGATTATTGTGTGTCTTTGGCTGATCACAGAATCCTGGAATTGGTGAGATTGAAAGGGGCCTCTGGAGACCATCTTGTCCAAGCACTACCTCCCCAGAGCAGAGTCAGCTACAGTGAGTTGTCCAGAACTGTGTCCACTCAGGTTTTTAATATCTCCACAGCGTGAGAGAGAAAATATTGATCAGACAGTTTTGTGATAATGACTAAAAAACAAATATCCTTCCCCTTCAATTCAACGTGGAATTATCTTCAGTCATAAGGTGGTAATAACTCCCAAAGAAGGCAAAGACACATTAATTATAATTAATGGCTACAACTTGACACTTAAAGCCAAAGCTAAGCATGTTATTTTTATGGAGATGCAGTTTTTAAAGCTATCAATCTGGAAGGGGCATCCAAGATGACAAAGTCCTATCAAGTGCCCTGTGAGCACATAGAGGTGGTTACATGCAACTGCTCCATTTTATCATGCATCATCCCTAGCTGCCACGGTTGGTACTGACTCCCTAGAAGATGTTTCTCATATGGTAGAACAAATCACTGCCTTATCTTCCCACATGCAAGTAGTGACAAAGAGGTGGAAAGGCAACAAGCCTTGCCTTCCAGCTGTCAGCAATATAGGATCTTTTTGGGTGAGCAGAGACACTAGCACAGGAAGAAAGACTATTGTTTGCTGTTTGGCTCTCTGGATGGGACCCTGACTTACATTTTCCAAGGTGGTAATGAAGTATGGCAACCACGGGTGTCACAATAAATGCAGAAGGTTGGGGTGCAAGGTCTTGACTGATTCTTACTCCTTACTGAAGAAAGTTTCCCCACAGTAGCAACATTTGTTGGATTATATAGGAAACAGAATTCAAACCTCTTATTGACTTTGGTAAAACACTGCCTTACTTATGACAGCAAGCTATGGCACTCTATCTCTCTTCAGACCATAAATGTTGCACAGTACGGTATATACTGTCTGTCCCCAAATATTCCTGATAACTCCCTGTCTCTGGAGAGCCTGTGTTGTCTTTCACAGATCTGTAAATATGGTGCCATTGCAGATAAATTTTCAGTAAATTGTTGGTCTGCAGGGATTCAATGTTTATAATTTGGGCACATGGATTGCATGAGAGAAGAACAGAGTGCGCACATACGCACAAGAGCTTATATTGGACTGCGTATATCTGAAAAAGGGCTCAATTTTTTAAAGGTATTAAAGTATTTAATTCTTATTGAAACCAGGGGAAATCAGCTACATAAATATCTTTTAAAATTGAGGTCATTTCAGCATAGCAGTAAAACAAACTTAATTAGCTAGTATTAATTGCTTGGCCTCTTGCAGTAACGAACAGTGTGGGCACATGATGGACAAGGTTCAACTCTCTCTCCTCTCTCTTACATGAGGTTTACAGAACTCACATGCCTTCACAGTGGGAGTCAAAATGAGAGATAGCTCAGGTCTGCTGTAAATTACCTGGAGAGAGTCCATTTCAACTTGCTAGGATGGGGCTATATAAGCATATTATTTCCTTAAGTTGAAGCAGACAAAAAAAAATATGACACGTGGTTCCATACCTTGTATAAACCCAACAGAACCACAAACCTGTGTTCCTGCCATCAAGCACAACTTAAAGCCACTCAGCAAGAGTTTGCATCTACCACTCCATGCATCTCTTTTGCCCACCTGTTCAAAGAAGACAACCAAGAGGCAATGTCTGGATGGAGTTGACAAAATCTGAAGAAGTAGCTGGGAAAACCTTAGGCACACTTTTCTTCAATGGCTCATAAGCCAGGCACTATGCCTAACAGCTCTGACTGGTGTACATGGAAAATTAAACTCACTGGAAAAGATCTTTTCAAAAATATCTATGTAATAATGCTGCCAAAGCCTTTGGAA
This sequence comes from Brachypteracias leptosomus, assembly GCA_013401335.1. Taxonomy (NCBI): domain Eukaryota; kingdom Metazoa; phylum Chordata; class Aves; order Coraciiformes; family Brachypteraciidae; genus Brachypteracias; species Brachypteracias leptosomus. The sequence continues at coordinate 1,515 of VYZX01003804.1, read as the reverse complement.
CACTATGAAAAAAAAAATCACTCAGCGAACATTTGGATTTCAAGAGTAGTTACATAAAGTGTTAAAAGACTGGAACACAAATATGACTGAATCACACCATGGAAACAAAAGTGGAAATAGTGAAGGCTTTGAAAACCATCAGTAAGTGTATCCGAATGGCTTCCTTGGTTCAGATAGTTCTTCATAGTTCTCTGTCTTATAGCTTGGCCCAGTAATTTACAGTCAGTACAACCAAGTGTTGGAAACAGTGAGTCTTTAATACAGTGGGTAAAGAGGTAAATGGAGGGCTTATTTACAGAGTGATGAGGAACCCCCTTCTGAGGCACAGTTTCCAAGGACTATTTGTAACAGCAAATGAAGAGGGAAAGACAGAGCCTGCATGCAGCACACACTGATGCACCCAGTAAAGCAGCAAGTGAAGAACAGGATTTTGTTTTCCAAAGCCAAAAATGCATGAGCTGAGCTGTGACAGGGCTAAGTGTGTTTATGTAACTTGAGTCAAGCCCTTTTCTCCACATGCATTATGAACTAGAGTTTACTTGCACCACTGTTTTCTCCCCAGAATCCCAACTTCATGCAGGCATAAGGAGCAGGATACTCTTTCACTAGGTCTATTTGAACTCTCTAAGTATTCAATCTCTACCACTTCTTCTGCATCATATGTTTGATGATTATTCATTTCTGCCTGTTACCTGAGACACAAACGCTAATTTACATCCATAGATCCCTTGTGAGCTGATAGTATCTCCCCTGTGTAAAGATGGAAACTAAGACAAAGAGACTTCCCTATGGTTATATAGAAAAATCCATGATTGTAACAAGATTAGTCCTCAAAGCTTCCGGACTCCCCCACTCTTTATTCATACCTCCAAAGTACACTGTGGTGCTGCCAGAAGTAGCATACATCCAGTCCTCCTGTTAACTTTATTCTCCAAATCAAGAGCTGGCTCTCAGATTTAAAAAACTTAGAGCAAATGATGGCAATACAGGAGCTCCTAAAAAATAGAATAAAGCCCTTTTAAACTAAGAAAGAACTGTTTTTAAATGGAAAGTATTAGGTTATCAACTGTTTATTTAAAAATGTCCCACTTTCATGCATACTGCTAAAGACATAGGCACATGCATGCATTTGAGCACTGTTCCAGGTTTGAGAGGATACTCTGGGCACAAACACACTCAGGGCACGATACTTGGTGAGAAAACAGTGAGATTTATTGTTCAGTGGTAGTCGTGTGGAAGCGATAGTACAGTGTATTCCCCTTCAGGAGAAGTCTGCCCTATGCCAAGCAGCAGACAGAGTGTATCCCTTTAAGAGCAGCTGCTCAGTAGCAGGCTGTGCATAAGCAGTGAGCTAGCAAGGTGTGCCATGCGTTCCCAGTTAGTAGAATCTTACCAACCCCATTATTAGTGAACGACTGCCAAAGCAGAGAGTAAATAGGATGATCCGGATCATTGCTGAGAAAGGAGATGAGGAGTCGTACGATGCGAGCCCAGGTGTCCCTTGTATAGCATGGT
>VYZX01003782.1:168-10276 GCA_013401335.1 Brachypteracias leptosomus | reverse complement strand
GGGGAAGACTAGAATAGTTCCTGCAGTTTTACTCCTAGAGCTGCGGAAACATTGCTACTCTGTCTCATTCTTCACTTTGAAAGTGGTTTAAAAGATTTAGTGGTTAAAACACAAATTAGGTTAGTTCCTAACAACTGATCTGAGTACTCTGTTACCAGTCACTGCTATCAAAGATACATGTGATATATAGATCCCAGTTTTTTCTAATTGAAAATAATAATAAATATTTAAGCTTTTTTATTCTCATACAATACTTTGTGTTGAAATGGGCAGGGATACCTTCTACTACACCGGGTTGCTCACAGCTCGATCCAACCTGGCCTTGAACATTTCCAGGGAGGGGTCACTCATAAATGCTCTGGGCATGCTGTTCCAGTGACTTGCCACCTTCACAGAAAAGAATTTCTTCCTTATATCTAATCTGAGTCTACCCTCTTTCAGTTTAAAGTCATTACCCCTTGTCCTATCACTACACTCCCTGTTAAAGAGTCCCTCTTATCTTTCCTGTAGGCCCCTTTTAAATACTGGAAAGCTGCTAAAAGGTATCCCTGGAGCCTTATCTTTTCCAGGCTAAACATCCTCAACTGCCTCAGTCTGTCCTCACAGGGCAGGCATTCCAACACTCTGATCATCTTCATGGTCCTTGTCTGGACACACTCGAGCAGGTCCAGGTCTTTCTTTTGGGTTTTTTGGTTGTTTTTTGTCTTTTTTTTTTTTCCTGGAAGCTTAAACTTTGAAGCCAACAAGTAAGTTTATTATCTGGATCCCTGATCCTCAACCAACCTTTTTATTGCAGAGCTAATCTATATCAGAGGTCTGAGAAACAGTTCTGGAAAAAAAACGAAGCAGCATAGTTAAGCCTCCCCTAGAAGTCAAGACCAAATAGTTTTTAAAAATCCACAGAAATATATTTTTAAAGTTTCTTTTTAGAAAAAAGATGTTTAAAGGTAACAAAATATTAATAATTCCTTATTGCAAGAACCAACATGCAGAAACATGAATAGTTTGTTCATTCAGATGTGATTCTAACCAATGTTAAATATAGATCAAGCAAAGACGTTTGGGTTGGGTCAAAAATTACATTAGACAGGAGCTGTAGCACTTATGAGTCCTAGTCTATGAACCTTCCAAAGCAACTGTGGCTCCAAAAGGTCATCAAATTGCAAATCACATTAAAATCGCCAATTATCTTTAATGTCTTCCATATTTCTTCACTGGAATCCATGTGCCTTTACTTACCTTATTTTCAGCTTCGCTCAGGTTGAATCCCTTTTTAACATTTATAACAGTGAGGTTCAGAAGATTAACACTCACAGCAGATAGGTTCCTATGGACATCAGCAATATGCCATCTCACTACTTCCATCTTTGAATCCATGAAGAAATTGGGTAAAAAAAGTCAGAGGAGGTCCTTGTCACCCTAAGTAACATCTAGGAAATAACTCTGATGGATTTATGAAATGCTAGTCCATCTCTCCTACCAATCACAGCCCTGTCTGTCATTTTTCATGATCACAGATGCAAACACCTGAAAGACCTAAGACTACTAAGTCACATTTTCTATCAACAGATTATAAACCAACAGAGAAACGTAATCTAAATACCATCTCCATTGTACTGTTGCAAATGCTTTATCTTGTACAGCTTACAATCAATATAACAAGTCAGTATGACTTCTGAACACTGTGTGAACCATGATATTAACTCCATATGCCCTCTGACAACCTTTAACCAGACAGTCAAGGGTCAATGAACTCTGGGGATTCCAAGAAAATACCTATATTTCTTTAGCACTTCCTTTATTTTATTCCTTTCATCTTTTGCTGTATATTTTCCTTCTTTTCCCGTTCTGAAAAATGGCGTTTAGAATCTGGACAGGAGATACTCATTTATTGATAATAAGAACCGAAATTGTTATAATGGTACCGCGAAGAGTCAGACAGGAGGTGCCTTCTTTAGTAAAGGACCTGCTGTTTCTATTTCACTTAGCACATGGCTCCTAAGTTGTTGTGACCTTGAAGCTTCCAGGAACTCTGAGAACAATATTGGTTGAAATCATCCAATTTGCCCAAAATTGAAAATACTAATGAGAACTCAAAGATCCTTGGAGATTTAATTCTGGATAAAAGACTGAGTCTGATAACTGTGTGGTACCCTGTCCTTTTGCATTCTTTATATTTCATTTCCTAAGGTCAGATTTATACTTGAGATAGCCTGTAAGGACAATATTAAATATTGTGAAGAAATATAGAAGACAGATGTAAGATCAAAGTCTTTGCTCTGTCTACATGTTTTTGAAGTGAATATCTCCAGATAAAGTTTTACACTTAAGCATAAATAATTACTTCCTACAGGATGTAAATCTGTGGAAGAAAATTTTGCGTTAATTTGGTGGGTGATAGAGCAATATTTTAGGATGGTTGAGAGATGGTAGAACAAAGAAGGAAAAGAGAAAATAAATTAAAAATTAACAATGGTTGCATCTCCTCAGAGGGTCTTCATATGTCCTGAAGTCCTGTCTCCAGTCTCTGGCAACACAAGCTCCATGTCTTTTTTCCCAACATGCAGTTGAAACATGCTCACTACTTCTTCCATGGAAATTATGGATTAACACATGGACATGCTCATATGAAAAGGAATGTTTTTATGTGCATATCTAGGGTTTGTGGCCCAGAAGAGAGTTATATGGATGAAGGCCATTTTGAGTCTACTCTTCTTTACTTGCAGACATTTGAAAGCTCGTCTTCAACATATGCTCAGATTTCTGATGTATAACCTTGTCTATTGACTTTATTATGTGCTGTTCCAGGGAACATGGCTTTTCTCATCTGTTTCTGGTTTTATTGCATTCTCTCAGATGAAAGCTGAACTTTCTTTTAATGTTGGCTTGAAAGTTTTTTTCACTGTAATTATTTTGTCATTTACCCATATAATTCAACTTTAAAAACCAAAACCAACATGTTCTCTACTACTAGTTATTGTTTTTCTTATTTTGTAAACTCTAATGTTTCCAAAAGGTGCTGTAAATCAATCAAAATATTACTTGGCGCTTAAATAGTGCTCACTATTTATAATGTGCTTCACAAACATCCACCCTAATTAATTAATGATAATTTCTGAGCCAATAAGAAAATGTCAATATTTCACATTCAGGGCAAAAGGAAACAAATTGCTATCACATTAGCAGAGACTATATTTCCAGTATTATTACCTGCTATGCAAAGCTTGTTCAGGAGAAACTGATGTTCTTTCTGTCTCATCTCTGTACATTACACAAAGAAAGCCTTAAAATACAACTTGAATACCATTGTGGTCATGCTACATGAATGGATCTCTGTGTTTTGTAACTTGTAATTTGAGTGCTAAAGACATTTAAGAACTGTCAAGAACCGCTCTTCCGTATGTGCTTCACCATGCCTTAAAACTATTGCATGTTAGACAGTTCATTATTGTTCTATATCACATTACCCGATTTTGCAGATGATTTTGTCTTCTATTTTGCTCTATAGTTTTATTTGTACTCTCCTTTCATAGTTTTTTCTCCCACCCCAGGTAAACTTTCTATTACCAGTTGAAATGAAAAGACTGTAAATACTCCAGGGAAGGAAACAAAATGCTTTGGCTAATGTACAGGAGTAGGAGGCAAAAGATCTGGGTTCTATTCCCAGAACCAGTATAAATCTTACATAATTTTAACACTTCATCTTCTGTCTTTCTACCTTTATTTCCTTGCCAGCCCATGAGGACAATATTTTCACCCTAAACTGCCCCTATGCTTAAAGGATAAATTCACCAATGTTTTTAAAGCTGATTTTAGTCTAGGAATGAATTTCCAGCATAGATGTGACAGTAGAAAAGCATAGTAGTGGAGAACAGTTTATATTTGCCAAAAAAGGAGAAAAAAAATCTGTTGTGGTGTGGTGACAACACAGCAGATTTCTCTGAGTGAAATACACTACATTACTGAATAAGCTGTAGGTGGAAAGTGTTCCTATTTGGAAGACTTGTGACTATAGAAAATTTTTCAAAATTGTTAATGCCTAACAAACAATATAAACCAGCAGAAGTTCCAAGTGCTTTGAGTTCCTCGAAAGAGGAGCTATACTAATGATGTGTTAGTTTCTATGACTGTTAGTGAACTTTAGTATCCCCTAAATTTCTAAAGTGAAATTTCTGAATTTTAATCCTCATGTGGATGATGATGATACTCTGCAGAAAAAAAAGGAGGAAAACCTCTGATGCTGACAATCCTCTTGTATCGTGTTGTGTTTACTTTCCTTGCTTCTAAGTGTCTCCTTTTTGTTTACTGTGGTCTTTTGGATTATTGTTGTCATTTTTTCTTTTTTTTTTTAAAGAAAAAAAGTCATATTTAGTAACAGATCTTTCCACACACCTCTATTCACGATCTGAAAAGTAAATGCCTTAAACAGCTATTCAGTGAGGTACTACAGCTGCCATTTCCAGAAAACAAAACTAGAACCAGGCACTCTAGGTGCAGCCTAACAAGCCTTTTTTGTCAATAATATTTTAGTTACTTTCCAATATCTAAGGGATAGGGTATATTGAAAATAAATCTTCAAAAACAGCTGGCTCCAGGTTTAACACTGTAATACCTCAAAGCAGTGCATGCCTGTTTTCAATGCACACTTACAGCACATTCCAGGCTAGTTTCATTTTCAGTCCTGCACCACATGCCCATTTTAAGTATGTCCAGCATGTCAATTCACTAGCTCTCAGGCTTGCTGTGAGTAGTGATAATGACTAAAGCTGTCAAAGGAGCCCTGATCCCATCAAGTCTAGCCAAACAGATAACAGATCTACAACTAGCCCTGAAGGAAGGAAACTGAAAGAACCACATTTTGTGCATGTTTTCTTGGTGTCCCACCTGCTGAGACAGATGGAATATATTGAACAATTTGTACAACTCGATCCCTTCTTCAACAAACCTTTCTAATTCTGAAGAAGGCAATGACCACAAGAGAAAGTGAATACTGAATACAAAATATTAGCAGTATACATTCCAGAGAGAGACATTATCAAAATTTCCAGCTGTATAAATGCAACTATTAATCACTCTCAAATTAACCTTACGCCAGCTAAATTATTATGAGTTCCTATGTAAATTAAATAGTTCTTAGTTCCACACTTTTGATATAGACATCAGCATTCTGAAAAAACCCTCGATATGGTAAAAAACACTAGTTTCAATTTACAAAGGAGTTTTGAATTAAAAAAAAAAGTCTTTTACTTGATTACAAAAGCAGAGCCACTTCACACTATAATATCACAGTAATTGTAGCCATATATCATAATATGTCATAATTCTAGGACAAAGCTAAGCTGCCTTTCATCCTCAAACAGCTAGAGGAAAGGTAAATGGTGAGGTCATGGAATCTTTTTCCATATTCCACTAGAGAGCAGTGTTCTTTTGTACAAAGCAGGTAGGTTACCCTCTGCAAAGCAAGCTGTGAAGAATCTTATCTCTCACTGAAGGAGGCTTCTGTGGTCATTTATAAGAGCACTTGTGCTTATTCTGTAACATCAGATGTTCCCAAACTAATAGTAGGGGAAACATTCACAACAATGGTTTCTTATCTGTATTACTTGATGTGAGTAGTGTCATGTAATTTTTTTTTTTTGGCTTTTCTGTTGTGCTGAGGTTTTTTTCTCTGAAAAAAAAAAAAAAAAAAAAGTGAAAGATTCAAATAGCTAACTAGTTTACTTCATTTCAAGAAGAAACTCCTGTTTCCTTTTGTGTAGAAGAAACTATACAAGTAAACCCCTAATCATCTGCCTAATAATGAAGCTGCAAAAATTTTAAAATTAAAATGGTTATAATTCAGAAGAATTTGAACATCTTTAGCTATACCAGATTTAATAACAAGTAAATGTGATGGTAAACTATTAGGGAGGAGTAGATGGGAGTGAAAATCCCTGCAGCTACAAAAATCTAAAGCAACATTTTAATGCTGCACTAAAAATATAGCCTTACAAGCAATTTGTTAATACCTGCTTTGCAGATGACTTGGCAATAGAAGACTCAAAAAGGAGTCTCTGCTTTGAAAATGCAGAATTTACAAACACTTTGTTATATAAATGTGTTTTCAACCTTGTGTCTTGATCACGTGTAAACAGAAATGGGAAAACAAATAGTTTTATTCTTCCTTACTTGCTTGATAAGCATAAAACTCCTGGGTAATCCATTTACTTTTCTCCTGAGAGGGAAATGAATATGTCTGTCAGGCAGATGGATTCAATTCTGTTTTCAAGGTAAAGGTTTGTTTCTGGTGCCAATCAACAACAATTGAAGTGTTTCTTCCCCTTTAGGGATCAGAGAACCATTTTTATCCAAATATGCTTAGGGGTCTCCCCACCTTCCTTATGCCATTACTGGTTTTGGTTTTATACAGTTTTGAACTCTAGGCACAGGCAACAAACACCTAGGGCTGGGGGTGGGGAGGGAGAGAAAAAGCTGATACTAGTAAGACAGCAAAAGGAAATCTGCTTCAGAGCAGATAGAACTCTAAAAAGTGCATCTTTTGTACATTTTGATGCAAGCAGTTCTGTTTCTTCACTAGGGCATGGGGTATTCGTGTGCTCTGTGGTTTGGCAGCAATTGTATATGACAATAAACTAGATTTCTTCCCACAAACATCCCAAGCTCTCACAGAGAAAACAAATAAAGGCAACATAAGACAGAAAGAGTAAGTAAAAGATCAGGGTCAGTCCTAAAGATATGAAAAGAGATAATTTAAGTACTAAGCACACTAAACATACTAGTCCCCATACCTAACAGCTCAACAAATGGTTAGGTCAGGACCCTTCAGTCTCACAGTCACTTAACAGCACTTAGAAGAAACCTTTTCCTGAGATGCTAAGTCCCTCCATCATCCCTGTAGTTCCCCCAGGTATGACAATATCCCATCACCAGATGTGTAGGGCTCTTAGCAAGTTCCTCAGCTTCCCATGATTTCCCTCTTTGAAAAATGGGCTCTGATACCCTACAAGTCTGTGCAAAGAGACATATATTCAAAATACACTGGAGCTGACAAAGTAGAGGGCTAAGAACTGTGGGAGCATTTGGAAACAAAATTGTACATTCTTGTGGCCCAGGTCCCTGTGAAAACATGAGAGTAACACTTGAAAAGTAATTATCAAGGAAAAAAACATGTATAAAAGCTAGTTCTAGTCATCAATTTTGTCCAGTGTTTATGATTCTAGCACAGACTTAGGAGTCCTGTATATAAAGGCACCAACATGCGGTCACTTATATTGCAGCTTATACTCAGCTAACTGCTGATGTGTGGGCCTTTTCATTCATGATGCAACCCTAAAAACTCAGTGGACTGCTCTGATCAGGATCAGCTGTTTTTTCTTCAGTTTTGTAGATCAGCTTTTAAGCAAAAAAGACAGATAAACAATTTCTTCCCTGCCTCAGGGGGCAGGGAAGAAATAAAACTGCAACAAAACCTGAGGCTTTACTTTCAAGTTTAGCAGGACTACTTTCACTTAATAAACTAACTTGATTGTACCCTCATGTCAGTTTGGAATCCTACTCAATATGATATTGCTCAGGTTAGGGAAAATATCTGCAGCACAAGATGAGCATATATCTCTGAGTAACAAAGATTGTTTCATAGGGTTTTCTGTAGGATTCTGCATCGTGGTTTAGTTTGTTTTGGTTTTGTTTGCTTAAGAAAATACGTTGTCCCTCAAAACTAACATTGAAAATATCTCTTTATATTCCTCATTCCTTAAAATAAAAGTCATGTCAAGATATCTGGAAAATATTTGAAGATGTATGAAAACATAATAATATTTTGTGTGGCATATAATTTTATATATAATACTGGTCTTCCAGAAGTTCATAAGTTCTAATTCAGTGCTAAACTATGCATAACTTTAAGCATATATACAGTTCCATAGTCTTATTTAAAATTACTCATATGTTAAAAAATAAACATATGTTTAGGTATCCTTTTACTTTTCTTTACATTCGTGCTTTGTGACTTCCCAGTAAACACACTGAAATGAAAAAATGCTGGCATGCATATAAGCGAATATGTAACAGCATCAGAATGAGTCACACAGATGATACATATGGTCCAAAATACTCCAGACACTTCTATTAGGAGATTTTTTCTTCAGTATGGTTGAAGTCAATGGGAGCTAGTATTATTAGGAGCAAGACACAGCTTTGGAGTAAGGGTATTAGAAGGATATAAATATTAAAGGGACAAACATCTCTTACCAATAAAATGCCATTAGATGTGCAATGAGATGTGAATGAATGCATCACATTCCTGCAGGAAATGAAGTCCTGCTGAAACAACCATGGTCTGAATAAAACTGGGTTGGATTGAAGCTCTTGGTCAAAACCTAAGTAAGCTAGAGAAGGAATCCCTGAAGAGCAGGTGACAGAGCAGACCAAAGAGGGACTGCAGCAAGAGGGAGCAGGATTTTCTGACAGAAGTCTGTTTCCATGAGTGGTTGTCAGTTCAGCTACTGCAATCCCTGTCTGCAGAAGCATGCTAAGCTGAACAGGGCTCCATGAGGGTTTTTTGGATTTTTTTTGTTTTCTTTTTTTTTGTTGCTTTTGTTGTTGCTTTTGTTGTTTGTTTGTTTGTTTTGTTTTGTTTTGTTTGTTTTAATTCCCTATTTGCTGCTTAGCATTATAGAATGAGAACTACAGGTGATGGATGATATAGGAATATTTTCTCCTGCTCACATAGATGATCATTCTCTGGTAGAGTCCTATTCAGCTCCAACGTTTTATGACACATAACTAAGTTAGTAACAAAGTAACAGATGAAAGTTTTTCCGTTACACTTGTTAACAGAGGATGATGAAATTAACAGAGAGGTTTTTTAATCATTTCTGTCATGAGGCAACAGATAGATTTTACTCTGTGCACATGTATCTCTCATTCTCATTTCTTTTGCCAGATAAAAAATAACTTCTTTATTTCTTGGGTCATGTATGTTCATAGTTGTCAGACAGAAACAGCAAGCAAAAAAAATAACAAGTAGCACAACAGAGAATATAAACTCACTGAACAGAAATATCAAGATCCTGTTGGAACAACATCTTATCTTGCTTAGTGCAGTAGCAAGTCTTAAAGATTCCAGCCTGAGGAAGGCAAGAAGGGCACCATTCTTATTAGTCCTAGAAAACTTAAACATAGATTTAAAATAGGTGAAAGATTTCCTCACTTAGCAGTTAAATTGTCCTTTTTCTGCTGATGGTGAGAAGGCCAAAGTTACAAAAAAGTTGTCAAAAAGAGAGGAGAAAGGAAGGGTAGTTGCCACTGTGTCATCTAAAAGTGAACAGCTTATCAATCTAATGATTCCTATATTTTCAGGGTTCATATTAAAATTGTTGATTCCAGGATCTTTATCTCATACGTTTCAATAATGCATAATAACCTGTTCATCTGCAATATCTAAAAAGCAGCATGCAGACTACAAGTCATTCAAGGGTTGCTAACTTTACAATTCAAGCCTATGAGTATGATTCTAATTTTATAGGATCATCATATAGGAAGTTGATGAGGCCTTCTACAGGCAGCTGATAGCAGCCTTGCAGTTACAGGCCCTTGTTGTCATGGAGGACTTTAACTACCCTGATATTTGCTGGAAGACATACTCAGCCATCCATCCACAGTCCAGGAGGTTCCTCCAGCGCATTGGTGACAAATTCCTGTTGCAAATGGTGGATGAGCCAACTAGGAGAGGAGCGCTGCTGCATCTTCTTCTCACAAACAAGGAGGGCCTGGTTGAAGCAGTGAAAGTTGAGGGCAGCCTTGGTTGCAGCGACCACGAGATGGTGGAGTTCAGGATCTCATGTGGTGGGAACAGAATACCAAGCAGAATCACAACCCTGGACTTCAATAGGGGCAATTTTGGCCTTTTCAAGCAATTACTAGGGGAAATCCCATGGGACAGGGTACTAGAAGGTAAAGGGACCCGAGATAGTTGGTTAGAATTCAAGGACCACTTCTTCCAAACTCAAGATCAGAGCATCCCAACAGGTAGGAAGTCAAGAAAGGGAGTCAAAAGACCTGCATGGTTAAACAGGGAACTGCTGGGCAAACTCAAGAAAAAGAAGAA
>VYZX01003773.1:11380-22059 GCA_013401335.1 Brachypteracias leptosomus | reverse complement strand
TCATTTCAGTAACAACTACCTTTCACCAACACTATTGGTCCATTTCATAGACTCACACTCTAATTTTTTTTAAAAGATAGGAAAGTTTCACAGAGTACTTAGAAGTTTCCTTATGTTGAGCTGCTCTTGACTTCTTGCTTAGAAGATGGGTCAAACAGTATGATGGGACAAATTCATATCTGACAGACTGATCTTCGTGTCTCCAGGACCAGTGTTAACAATCACTGGAATACATTCTCATTAGATGTTAGTTTCTACTTCTGTTACTGGGGCATTATTTTTCTATAAATTTGCATAAACACAGCTGCATTCAAAACCCTTCTTTCAGAGATTTGCCAATTTACAAGGAGTTTGTAATCTGTAATTGTAAAATAATATCTCTTTTTTTCCCCTGGGGCTACCAGTATTTCATAGTAGAAGAATTTTGCATGTCTGTTGAAGATCTTCTATATGTATGCACCAAAGCACATAGTGTTGCATGATTTGACTTTGAATGGAAATTTCCTATAAATACAAAATTAACTATTCCACACAAATAAATGCAGTACAAACAGAATTACATCAATGTGTTTCTTACATATTTTGGCAAATTAGAAGGATCTGATTGTCAAATTTATGAATTTATTATGTTCTGCTCCCATAATAAATAATCTGTGAACTCATTAAAACTGTGTTTCTCATATGTCATTAACTACAATAGACCCAGCACATGTGCAAGTGTAATCTCCCTCCTAAAGCCAGATACTGCATATCAAACTTCAGGGGTTTCTATGTGGCCTGTTTGTAATATTCTTGGAACTGGGGGAATGAAAATGTTTGCTATATATTTGGGACTTAGAAAAGATTGGATTCATTTCCCCAAATGCCAAATAAGTTAAATTTTCCACTCAAAAGATTAATCTGAATTTTCATTGAGTACCTTTCACCATCAGATCCAAGCCTTAATCTGCTAATTACCAGCAAAAAGCATCTCCTCCATTTTTAACCTCCTCAACATTACAGGCAGACAAAATATTTTCTGCTAATAGAACATCTTCCAGCTTCAATCTCAACTCACAAGTGTCAGACCGCTTCCACTCTCCTCTACCTTTATATCTATCCTTTTTACCACCACTCACAGGTACTTTTATTTTCTTAGCATCCTGTAGCAATTTATCTCCTGACAATTTTATATCCTTTCTCTCCCCCAGAAAAAACGTGAAGTTACCTTGACAGTGAAAAAAACAGTGGATAGAAGGGTTGAATGATTTGCTCGTGGTTACCTGGAGCCCTGTGGATAAGACATCTTGCAGGGGTGCCAGTGCAGTTCTATTTTGGGCAGTAAATACTAATGCTTTTGCAAATACCTCAGAATTCAACCTCAGAACAGCATTGCTCTTCCCACCAGCAGCACCACCTCTCACTGCAAAAGAAGCAAATTGTAATTTGAATAAAAGCTGCTATTTGCAAGCATTCTGCATTACTGTGCAGCAGTAGAAGTTGCACTCAAGCTCCCAAATATTCATCTCCTCCTTGCTCACATTCATTAGTGAATTTTTATTCGTGAGAACATTTTCACCCTATTCTATTTCTGACAAAGCTCAGAGAAGAAGCATCAGTGGTGTTAGAGCCATCTAGGATACTGTTTACTAAATAATTCTTCATTGCAACCCACTGACTGTTTTCTTTGGAGGGAAACAAACATTCTTACAAATACAACAGATGACATATGAAATGATAAAAGTGCCTATTGGGTAAATGAAAGATCTGTTTTATTCTCAAAAACATCCAGCTTTACAAGTCTAATGTGTAGTGCTGTATGATGCCAGATACGTTTGGAAACTATCCCAACTATCACTTTGAAACTCTGCCTATTTAAGAGTTTTGGCATCTTTAATCACAGGCAGAAAAGCTTCAGCAAAATTGCTGTTTTAATGAGGCCAGCTCTGCCAGGAAGCGACAAAGCACCCGATGCCATCTGTTTGCATCTAACCACATTTAATCTATTAATGTGAGCCAAACTTACAGTCATCAGTGTTGTTTTACTGGTATTATCTAGCCTAAAAATAAGCAATAGGTCTTATTCATTGCTGAAGTAACTGAAATCAGCACTCTTACACCAGGTCCATGTTTGACCCACTGTTTTTCTGGCCAGGAAAGAAAAGTTCAGCTTCATATGCTGTGAATGTAAGTGAACCTTGGCTAAGCAGACAAATGCTTTTTTCCACATACTCTTTACAAGCTGAGAACTAACTACACTTGTGGGTCACAGTGACTGTATTCTGAGTCTCTGTGGAGTTAAAATACGTGGAATAAAAACAAGCTAAAAAGATGTTACCATGTTCCTATGTTACTATCAAGTTTCTATTCAATGATCCAACATGCAGTAGCTAAATAAATCCAACTGGCTTCTTTTCTATGCGAACCCTAGGTCTCTCAAGATTTTTTTTTCCATATATTTTCCACATTTATAAAACCTCTGGACAGTTGCAATGATAAAACAGGGATATGGGCTTTAGTGGCTTCCTTACATTCAGTGCAAAACTTACTACCATGAATTGATTTGACACTCCAAAGAAAGCCACTGCTGAGAAACATCAGCTTACATTTCATGATGTCTCTGTCTATACATTGAGAATGGAATAACCAGGGGTGAGTGTGAACTGCAGGAACCTGGAGCAGTTCTTGGGCTCTGATTCTGATAAGTGCTCTAGTTACATCTCAGCTCCCATACAGGGAGTACTGCAGGCAAAAATCTCCACTCCTCACCTCCTTATTCCACCTTCCCCTAGTTTACCCTCATTTTTTAGCCTCTGGGACCTTGGCATATGGATTGAAAGGAAGCCAAAGCAAGATCCCCCAAGATTCCTGCTCTGATCAGCACCGGGATTGTGGAGGTGCCTTAAAGAACATTTGTCCTGCATTTAAAATGATTCAAAACTTCTTGAAGAACATGCAAGGCAAAGATGAATGTTTTCAGATTGGGAAGTGTGAGATTGTGAGGATCAGAGAACACTATCTTCCTTGGTTGGCAACAGCCATCCCTCCTACTGGAATATTTAAGCCTAGAAAGAGGAATTATTTATTTGATTTTCAATGGTATGAGACAGTACATACACAAAAGGAGATGGACAACGTCTACATATTGTTTAACAACTGCTAACACAAAGTGGAGATGGTCAAAGCAAAGGAAGAGAAACCATAAGCTTTTTAACATCTGTAGGATCTGGAATAGGACACATTTAGTGGATGGAGAAGGAAGTTTTCCTGGTTTCCTACTTGCTTGTCAGACACGAGAATTGTGGAATCACTGTTCTCCAGTGCTTTTAATCATAGTTCACTGCAAGAAAGATGATAGTTTCATTCGCTGACCTATAGACATTCTCCTGCAATAGGGATAATTCTTCCCAGTTCCTTGGGCCTTTCATGAATTTATTTCTTACTTGTTCAAAAAACTGCTTATGATCACCTATATCCACTGGGGGTTTTGTTGTTGTTGTTTTGGGTAGCTTATATTATGATCTCTGAGACTATACTGGATTTAGGGATTTTAGTTTGGTCTTCAGTGGCTCACACAAATCTAATACATATTGTAGGGCACAGACTAAGGCAAAATGTGTATGTGAGGATGGCATTTCTGTTAAGCCCAGAGTGCTGTAGTACATTGACAGGCTAATCTGTCATGACTAAGAATTATTATATTCATAAGTCTATACCACACAAACCAAATCCTCTGATCTAAATGAAATTACTCTGGTTTCATGGCAGTGCTACTTAGATTGCATTATAGTCCATTATCCATGGCCTTGTTCTGGCTGTAAGCGATGACAGATTCTGATGTCTTATATAGCTGTATTGCCCATTTACTTTTAATGCTAGAACAACAGGCATAAACAACTCTGATTTGCAAAGATTTGGTACAGCTTCATTCACATAACTAGTTCAGCCTCCTCTTCTGCAATATTACATTCTGTTTTTTAATATATCAGTCTTCACCTTTTTCAACACTGCCCCTTTTATCTTGTGTACCTGATTCTTAATCATTAGGATTTCACTAAGCTGTGCCATGAGCAAACTTCAGCTTTTTCTGACCCCTTAATGCCGAAGTTCACGGTGGTTTATAGATTTTAAATTACCATG
The DNA here is from genome assembly GCA_013401335.1 of Brachypteracias leptosomus. Classification (NCBI taxonomy): domain Eukaryota; kingdom Metazoa; phylum Chordata; class Aves; order Coraciiformes; family Brachypteraciidae; genus Brachypteracias; species Brachypteracias leptosomus. The sequence goes on along the minus strand of VYZX01003773.1, from coordinate 17,940 downwards.
TTTACTTCACATTATATTTAAGATATTAGTATATCACATTCTGACATTGCAGACTGTTACAGGCTTTAATGTTGATTTATCTTAAACACAATATATCACGGTTCTCAAACCCAGATTACCTTAAGCATCACTGGGCTGGATGACCCCAAAGGTATAAGCACTGCAGCGTTCCTGTAGAGAAACACGGTGGCCACTGTGTCTGATCTGGCTCCAAGTCATGGCTCCTATACAGCTGCTGCAGAAAAAAAGGTGCAAATGAGCAGATTTAGGGTAACCTGCAAGCAAATTTCTTCCTAACCCACCATGTCTAAGCATTAGATTAAGCTCTGAAAGAGATGCATAGCAAGTAATTATGGAGAATGAGAAATGTATTTTTAAAAATGTTTTAGTTCCATATTATTTCCTCAGTGCAAGAACAGGTTTATGCTGGTCTTGGGCAGCACAGTAGTGGGGTGGCAGCAGCAGGGGCAAGAGAACATCACACAGTAGTCACATTTAGAAAAGAAAGTACTGATTACTAATAACAAGCACATTTCTGTGCTTTGGATGCTCTGCTGTTGTACAGGAACACCCAAATAATTCCCCTAAATATATTGACGCAACCTCTGCAGCCTAACATCCATAAATACAGACCTTAACTTCCAAATACTAAAAGGGAGATAAACTACGAACCGCTCGATTTTAAAATAGCAATTGAACAACGGGTATTATAGCCTCTGATATTTATTTTCCGAGGCTGAATCCAGACCACCAGCCATATTTAGCAGGCACTGGAGCGTGAGCCGCCTTTCCAGCGCCGGTTCCTCAGCACGGAGCTGGAACGGGGCAGCAATGAATCAGTTCCACGCTGCAGACCACACTCCAGCTGTCTCACAATAAACCAAACTGCCGCGGCTCCAGAAGTTCACAGTAGCGGCACTAATTTTTACCAGCTGAGGACTTGAGCCTTTATCTCTTGTTTAGACTTCAGAGCAGACCTCAGGTTTCTGCAGCGTGAGTCTCCTCTAAACAAAAGGCTGATCTTGGGGTTTTTCCCTTTGGCTCAGCTGCACCAGCAAGAGCAGAGAACCCTTTCCCAACAAGCAATGGGATGTCTACACGGTTTGCTCGGCCCCAGAGAGCACGATCTCCCCTTGCCCTGCCACAGCATGCAGCTCTGGTGACAAAATGACATCTAATACCTGGAACAACACTGCCGTGGACTCGGGAAATGGAGTACCTACCACATGGGTGCTACTGAAATGAAACTGGCCCCATGTGCCAACTTTGCAAAAAAGAGCACTTTGTTTCTGCCTGGCCTTGGCAGGCTTTTCACCCTGGCTAATTTAACATTAAAGCTACACTAGCTGTCTCAGATCCATATTGTTAAAGCCAGCTGGATATGCCAAAAACTACAAAGAGAGAGAGCTTTTTGCCTAAGCAAATATTACTGACTGTCACTTTGTATCAGGACTTAATTCTGTTAATGAGCTACAGGTGGGGCAATTTCCCTGATTGAATGCATTTTTCAGAGACCATTTCCATTCACTGGATTGCTCACTGAGAGCCATAAGGTATGTACTGTAATCCGGATTTCGCTCTTACTCAGCAGTTCATTATTTAGAGTGCCTTTTTTGCTTTTACATCGCCTCAACCCTGTTATCTCTATCACAGCCATGAGGAAATGCTGTTCCCATTTATTGTGGGGTTTTCAGGCTGTTTTCAGATTTACACCAGACTGCAGGTTCATGCTTTGTGTGGTGTAAAGGGGGTTTGGGAGGTTTCAGCTGGTTTCACACTAGTTCTGTTCTGCTGTACTGAATGCTGGAAATTTCACAGGATTAAATTAGCAGCAATGAAAACAAAGTAAATTCCTTGGTTATTCCACTTCAGATCGTAAGATTTCACTTTGTGCCACATAGAAACAAACCCATGTATTGGATACGTTTAATATCTGATCAGATATGGAAATCAGTCCAGAAGTGCTTTTTATGTTAATAACAAAATCTATTTTTATTTTTCATATATGCTGCCTTAATTTGATCCTATCATGCCTTCATGGATGTAGAAGCACTAAGACAAAGCTTTTCTTTGCTTCTGAAAACAAATTGTTGAATCAATTTCCCTATTTATGTTATATGGACACCCTTGGAAGGTAGAGCCAGCTACTGAATGAAAAGATGCCACCTCAGCTCCCTGTAAACTGGGCAAGTAGTTGTTCTTGTGTTGATCCTGCTCAGGTGCAGCAGGCTGGGTGAGTATTTCTTCAGCCAAGCTTTGCTATGTGACATCCTGGCTTTCTTAGCTCCAATTGCTCTCTCAGGAAGAAAAAGATGCGTGAGGAGGCAGCCAAGGTACCTCTTTACATGGCCTCTGAATAAGAATATGCCATCTCAGGTGAAACATATTCAGTTTATGATCTTCCTTTTCAGGTTGACAAGTGGGAAAAATAAGAAAAGCCTACTTATTTTTCAATGAATATGAATTTTTAAAATATCGCATATCTTGGAAAACTCACTTATTTTCACAGAAAGCCAGTTCTGCTACTGAAAACTACATAAAGACCAGTTCTCACTCCATAGAGCCTGCACACCTAACTTCTCTAGTCTGTTTTGCAGATCAATACCACAAAATATTTGCTGCTTATTTTTAAACTAAGTACTAGACAAAAAAAGGCTACTTTGGGTTAAATGAACAAGCACCTCTTTGAGTACAGGAACTAATACAAGCCTGACCTCCAGCAGACGCCTATCTCATGCTTTGTTTGTTTTTACCTGAATTAGATTAGTGCTGCAGCACAATTTCACCCTTATTAGACACTGGGAGGGCTACACAATGTAGCACTAAGCTCAAGGAAAAGTTCAGACAGAGTTCACAGCTAATTAGACATCCCAGGCTGCTCATAGCAAAGCAACCCTGATGGTGGAGTGGATTCTTGTGTGTCTGATATGACTGAGCCACACAGGCATGGATTTTTACTGTCACCAGCCCATGGGGCTTCTCTGGTGCCTGAACATTACAGCACCCAGCTGGTGGCTTTCCCTCAATGGTCAACTGACAAGTGCTGGTCTCTCCCCTCCCAGTTTGCACATAATGTTTACTGGAAAAATCACTGAGATCTCTGTTAAAAATACCAGAGTTATAAGTTACATAAATATTTATGACAGAACAGCATAACAAGGCATAACTGGGACCCCAAGAAAGGATATACATAACTACTATCATTTAGTATAACTTTTTTTGTGAATTTTCTAAATAAATTAGTGAAGTAAAAGTGTGTTTAAATAAATTAAAATTAAAATTAAATAAAAAACTAAAGTTAAACTGAGTTGGTTTTTTTTTTCTCTTTTTAAAAAATATTATTTTTAGACTAAATAATCAGATGTTAAAGATAAATTTGGTGTTGCCAAAACAATAATATCAGGTTTACAGCAAAGAATTCAAACTTAACCGCTACTAATTGTCGAGCAAACATTTGTATTTGTTACCTTCCCTGTTATAATGATCTGATTGCTAGAAATTCAGTTACTGATGAAATTATGTGGCAAAACACATGGATGTACCTCTTTTTAAACCACCAAACCCTGGGATGTGTAGGAACGATGAGCATGGCCATTGGTGTTTCACCCTTGCTTGACTTTCATAGAAATTGTTTCTCTCCCTTCAGTATAAAAGAGACTTGCTGTTCTATTTCAGAAGCAATTGTTAGCAGCAAAGAATTATTTTCCAGACACCTCTGTCCCAAAAGCTTCACAAAGAATAAAATTCCCTCTTGCTCAGGTAGTCAGGTTCATGTACCACTTCTGCCCTGCTTGGTTGTATTTTTGGCATGTGAGATGACTGGTCACAAGCTGTTGCTAACAGTCCTTGCTGGAGTAAATTCACTGCTGGGTGCTGGGCTCCTCAATGGCAAAATCTGCCCTGTGTCCACTGATGTGGCTTTGGCTGGGCTGTGTTAATAAACTCTTTCAGGATCTGCTTATTACTGCTTAAAAGGAAAACGGAAGAGGTTATATTCCCTGAATAGTCACAATTTTCACTGTCTCGGGGTATAAAGAATGTGGATTAAACTCTACATAAAGTTGAGGGAACTATATAGCTAGTACAGCAGTATCTCATTAGGCGCGATCTATGCAACAATATGACATTACATACGGTGTAGTCAAATAGTTCAACACTGTTGAATGGTAATTCAGGTAAAATAAAACATCAATTTCACAAAAAAGTTGTAAAGTATTCTACATCAACTTCCATCTTTTTTTGTTTTTAATCACAAGCTAATTTTTTGGAAACATTTTTATGAATTTTTGAAACTAACTGAAGCACAGCAGGGAATCTAATTTATTGCCTAACAAAAACTATTACTCTTTAACAGTTCTGACAGGCAGAACAACTGAGTCTTCATAGAATCATAGAATTGTCAGGGTTAGAAGGGACCTTAAAGATCATCTAGTTCCAACCCCTCTGCCATGGGCAGGGACATCTCCCACTAGATCAGGTTGCTCAGAGCCCCATCCAGCCTCGCCTTAAATATTTCCACGGATGGGGCTTCCACCACCTCCCAGGGCAACCTGTTCCAGTGTCTCACCACCCTCATGGGGAAGAACTTCTTCCTGATGTCTAATATGAATCTACCCACCTCTAGTTTTGATCCATTCCCCCTAGTCCTACCACTACCCAACATCCTAAAAAGTCCCTCCCCAGCTTTCTTGTAGGACCCCTTAAACTACTGGAAGGCCACAATAAGGTCTCCTCAGAGCCTTCTCTTCTCCAGACTGAATAACCCCAACTCTCTGTCTGTCCTCGTAGGAGAGGTGCTCCAGCCCTCTGATCATCCTTGTGGCCCTTCTTTGGGCACATTCCAGCACGTCCATATCTTTCTTGTAATAGGGGCTCCAGAACTGGATGCAGTCCTTCAGGTGGGGTCTCATGAGAGTGGAGTAGAGGGGGAGAATCACCTCCCTCGACCTGCTGGCCATGCTTCTCTTGATGCAGCCCAGGGTATGATTGGCTTTCTGGGCTGCAAGTGTGCACTGACAGCTCATGTTGAGATGTCTAACAAGAGTTATTCTGTTCTCTCCAACCCTTTTTTTTATCCCCTCAAACACTCTGTCTCCATATTAACCATGAATGTAGAAAATTTGCAATTACCTCAACAGCAAATTATAAGGAGCAGATATTCCGATTTATATCTTTCTGAACGAATTCTCAAGGAACAGTGTATGAATTAACCATTGCAAACAATGCGAAGGCTTTCAATGTGCATGTATTTTATATGCACTATGCATATATTTGTGACATCTATTTTATAGCTTATATATTTAGTGGTAATATTTGTAGTTCCATCATCAACAACCAAGGTAAGCACTGGAAGAGGCAGCCAAAGAAAAGTGGTTGAATCACCATCCCTGGACATGTTGAAAAGCCGTGTAGATGTGGTGCTGAGGGACATGGTTTAGCAGTGGACTTGGTAGAGTAGGGTTAATGGTTGTACTCAGTGATCTTAAAGGTCTTTTCCAACCTAAATGATTCTTATGATTTAGTAGAAACAGGGCTTGAGTTGTGATACATTAAAATGTTTGCACATATGAAAAACACTTGTGAAGTCACCCCTTGGTCTGAGCCAGGATGCGTGGAGCAGATTTCACTGCTGAAGTGTTACAACCATTAATCACAAGCCATAGGAAAGTCACTCCAAGTGTTATGGGTGGAGGAGCTCAGGGGCACCACTATGCAAGGACTCCAAAGAGGTTTCCAGAAGCCAGCATGGAGGTGACTTTCCGCACCATCCACACTTTCCTATAAAGACTACCAAAAGCTGCCAATTTCAGTCCACCAATGAGATTCTGAATTCCTAATTTCTGAACCCCAAAAGGCTTCTGCCTCGTCCAGTGTGCAAAAAGGCTTCGGCAGTCTGACGCCTTAGCATTATTATTATTATTATTAGCTGGCTGTGATTTATGATGTGAAGGAGAGGGACTGTGGCTGGTGTGCAGCTTGCCAGGTTCCAATTGAAGTTGAACAACTGGAAATACAGCAACTTTCCTCTAAATCTGCAATCACAGCATCAACACTCACATGAGCAAGTGAAGATACAGATCCACCACGTCCACGTGATCCATGGCAAAGTACCAATCGCTAAGCCTATGCATACACACACCCACCCTGAAAAATGTGATCTTTTGAGGTCCATTCCAACCCCTAATGTTCTGTGATTCTGTGAATGGATGGGCTCTTTAGCAAAGAAATTACTTTGGGGGCTCATCTAATCCTTTTAGGAGGACAATATTGTACAACCCAGCCTATTGCATGTGGAATAAGCTGTGAGAACATCAGTTAGGTGAAAGGAAAAATCCTTACTATATGTATAAACTGCTTTCTGTTTCGTTTACACATTTTCCACAAGAACTATTGAAAACCCTGACAAAGTGATATATGAGCAAATAAAATCTGAGTTTACTGCACACAGACTCACATTTTCTGATACATTTTTTCTCAAAGCTCAGTGCCAACTGTTTGCCTTGCCATTTTTCTCAAAACCCACTGTGCCAACCAAATGTCATTGATATGTGACTTTGCCA
>VYZX01003745.1:35229-48137 GCA_013401335.1 Brachypteracias leptosomus | reverse complement strand
ATTTTTTTAGTGCCTGATTTTGTGCAAATTCTTGTATAATATTGCTTTGTATTTGTATTTCAGAATTTGCCAATATAAGACTGCAGAATAAAACAAGAAGATAACCTGTGTAATTCAGTAGTTTCTTTCATTTCATACTGGATGACTTAAACTGACATATGCAATTTCAGTTTAGCATTTGTTTACATGAGTCTCTTCCAAATGGTTCATAATATTTGTTCTTTTAATCCCCAAGATCTAAAAGGGATTATACATCAAAATATATATTAAAACATAAAATCTATAGTTGTGTGATGAATTTGAAGGTTTCAATTTTATAAACTGATGCATTTTAAATGCTTTTGCTACACATATTTTATGAGCCTTAGGCACAAAAATAGATTTGGGCAAGTTTTTTGTTTTTTTTTTAATTATTTTTTGCAAGAATGTTTAAATATCTTAAGCTCAAGACATGAAACAAATGATAAAATTCCCTGGTAGGAAGCATGATATCATTTGTGAGAAATGCTTTCTAGAAGGAGAAACAACTTAAAAGAAATAAATGAAATAATTCTTAATCCCAATGTTAAAATCTGCATTAGCTTTTTCTAATACAGAGGGGTTTGTGACTAATTCCCCTCCAGGTGAGTTAGTGACCACTCCTCTGTTCATAAAAGCAACAAAACTTTATAAGGCTATGAGAAAGAGACATTTTAGTATAGCCCAAAAGAATAGACTTACGACTATCAAAACTACCTCACACCAATGGCAAGCCTTAAATTTATCCCAGCACTCGCTTCCACGGGGAAGCTTCTTTTCTAAAAAATGGAAAGGTATATCCATGCTTTGATTGATCCTTTGAAGGATTTTATTTAATTCTTTCTACTGGCCCCATTTTGAATACTACATAAAAGAAATAAAAAACTCAAATATAGATATTTTGATGAATTCTCATCTGTGTCACAATGAGGCTAATTTATAATGTGTGAGCTCTTTTTTCTTTCATTTTGTAGAATGTTAACTTGCAAACTGAAGTAGGAAGTAATTGCATTATGTCAGTCACTTTCCACAGTTTTACTGCCCTGTTTAAAGATAGTTTTACGGAGAATCCTTCCTTTTAACAGACTAATTGGAGGGATTTTTAAAAAAAACTTGGGTAATGAATTACCATATGATTCAACTTGAAGACCTGCTCTCTAAGGCCTAATTTAAAGTAGTAAGGATGTTACAATCCAGGAAACTGTACTTATGAAACACTCTGACTTTTAAATGAGGTACAAAACATCACATGGCATGTTAAAGCTGCCAGTAAAAAAGTAATAGAGAGAAACAGAAACAGAAAACAGGGACAAGGTCAAGTCTGGAATACTTCAGATTTAGCAAATGACAGATAAGCATGGTAGAAGCATGAAGGAATAGATTTCTGGAAACTTATTTTATAATTAGAATATGAGTCCTGAGTATCTGGTGGACACTCTTCAACTACAGCTAAGTGGGCAGCTCAAATAACTTTGTGTACTCTTCATGTAATGGCAAGGTCACCACAACTTCTCCTGTTCAAATTGCAACATTGAAAACTGAGAGTAGTTGGCTGTTCACCATTTATTTTGTAATTCAGACCCTCCTGATGAGAAGGCAAAAGATTAGACAAGAAGTATCCCAACAAAAGAGAAAAATTGTTATAAATAACAATTGCGTAATTTCTCTGAAGGTTTCACTGTATGCATTTAAATTAAATGCCAGTGCAGAGGCTTGCATGACCACATTTTGCACCATTGAAGGACATCTTTAAAGATTTTAAGTAAAGTTCTGTGAATGCAGAGGAATTTAATCTGTAATTACCACTTAATAATTTTAGAAGTACCAACATGGAAACATGTCAGTCTTTTCCATAAACAACCTGATTTAGAAAACAAATATATTTTTCCCTTTTTAGTATAAAGCTGCCATGATTTCTAGATAAAGCTATGTGATGAGAAGAAAAACATGGAAAGAAATATATTTTTTTAATAATGAAGACAGACAAAAAAGATAAATTGGAATATTAATTAACACAAAGGATAAGATTTTCTGATATATGTAAAAAAGAGCTTGAAAAAGACTTGTGAATGTGATACCAGTATAACTAAGGGGAAAGCTCAAAAACGATTTGCTTAATTAAATTTACTGACTATTGTTAAGCAGTTGCTGAGCTATGTCTGAAGGCTTTCCTCCTATCATGAAATAATCAATTTGAGTGCTTCTTCAGTACAGAGTTAAACAGATTGCTTTCCTTGGGCCATTTCAGCTTGTATGCCCAAGGAAGCCAATCTGAAAGGCAGCATCAGTCAGGAGTTCCAGTGACAACTGCAATTGCAAAGATACACACAGCACTCGGAGGATGATTTTGGAACAGAAAAGTGTTACTGTGCAGGCAGCAGCAAAAGGCATAAATCTTAGTTTAAACATGAACAAAAGTCAGGATCTGCAATTATCTTAAAATAATACTAAAAGTTACTCAAAATTCAGGGTAAAGAAGAGGCAAAATACCCTGTTACCTGTCAATCAACTCTATTCCTCATATCAAAAATAAAACAAAGACCACCCGTGCAGTTACAGTAATTGATATGTTTACTACATGTGGTATTACTAAATGGTATGCCTCAACAGACATGAGCAAGCTCTTCCCAGAGCCTAAGCCAACAAGAGTCATTTAACTTCAATTACAATATCACAGAACTCAAGCCCATAAGCTTTGCTGTGAAGCACTGTATATTATTTTAGGAATGATGCCATGCTAAATGTGGCATGGCTTGTATTGGTTGAGAGTGCAAAAGAATACAATTATTCACTAGCTAAAACACACAATTTTAAATATTCTAAATTGAATATTTTCTACAGGTGTATCTAGAGCCCCATCTAAGAAAATGATAAGTTACTGCCTTGTATCAATACAGAAATCACAATATCTACTGCATAGGTGATTTAGAATTAACCTAACTAAATCCTAATTTTTTCAATGGTAAGCTACAAAATTCATTGCTTTTTAGCTATCGTTAGACATAACATTAGAAATTTGGGAGAAGTGAGATTGCAAAAATGTTTATCTGGTATTTCTATGTCCTTTGAAATATTCAAGATCCCCCCAAATTTCCATAAAAGCTACTTTACTTAAACTACATGTTTTAAATTAGGATAGATTTGTAAATAATGGATATGTATTCGTAGAAAATATCTCTATACTCCATAATTTTTAAAAAACTCTTTACTTTGAAGGACTGTATTACTTGCTGTGGAGGCTTCTTTCACGTAGATGCAAGGTCACTGGAACTGAGATACTGAGGATGCAGATCTGCAAAATCAAATTGCTGAGGAGTACCTCATTCTGTAATTACAAATAGATGCTTACCAGTACAACCTAAGATTTTCAGACAGTGGCTTAATTCTTAAAGTTCTCTTATACTAAAATATTTGTTATTTTTAGTAGTTCTTTAGTGCAACAAGGAGATGTAGGTATGTATTTACATTACTTGCTAACACTGCCTTCTATAGAAAAGGCAGAAGATATGTGTAAAAAAAATACAAGTAAACTGGTCGAAGAATCATATTCTTCACCTGCAATTCAATTACAGACTGAATTCGACCTGGCCTAGGCCTTTGTCAGGCTGAGATACACTGGTCAAAAACAGGAACAAAAAGAGAAGTCTAGAGCATCCATAAATAACATTTGGCAAAATATTTAGAAGAAACTGTCATAGTTTCCTGCATATGTCATAAATGAAGGAAAAATCAAACAAAATAATCTGGTTTTGAAGTCTGAGCAAAAACTGGAAAGCCCCCAAGGTAAGCAAACAAAAACAGGTATATTGACTGGGGGTAGGTGGGAGCCATAACCAAGTCTACAGTCCACAATCACAATAAAGCTATAGTCCCTAGAGCTTCCCCAAAAGCCAAAAAATCTCATTTTCCAAAGACAAGCTTTCTAGGAAACAGAGATTATTTTCACTCCATTTTTTCAAGACTTATATGTAACATAGCAGCTATATATAATGCACAGACCAATGAGAGTGACCTCACGAGCTGAAGTTTGGAGTTAGGTATAAAATCACTCATCCCAATTCAACAGGAAAGCTACCTCAGAATAGCAAAGTATCTCTAGAAAAATCATGTGGAGTCATTCATACTTTGTATTATCAAATTATGTTTTGGCATCAACCAAGTACAGCTGTCACATTTAATAGAAAACTGGATGCAGTGAGCCTGTAATATTTAAAACTGATGCCAGAGGAAATGAGGAATTGTAGAAGTACAAAGAAACAAAAAAGGCCAAACAGAATAATAAATATGGTACAGTATCTGAAGGTCTCTCCCATACAGAATAAGATACTATACATTGGGGTATTTGGGGGACTTAAAGACCCAAATGCAACGTTCAACCTGATGTGCTGAAAGAGGCATATCTATGGAGGAGTGCATCTCCTGCAGATAAGTTGAAGCTTAATCAGTCAATATTTGCACAACTGAAAATGTACAAAGCAATTAAACTATCATGAAGACAGAGCATAGGCAAATGAAAAGTGGACTTGGAACTGGTCCCATACATAAACCCATTTGCTGTTGTTGCAAGCTAGCCCTTTTTGAATTTTAGGCTGAAAGATACCTACTTCCTTATATGGGCTTGAATGTCTTGAGGCTTTTTACAGAGTTTGATACTCTTTACATTTCCCCATCATGCACTGTGCTGTGTTGCAGCTCTAAACAATTAAAGAGTTTGCAGTTTCTTTACCCCAAACAAATGACAAATACTGTTCTTACTTATGATGTGATGTTATTCAGCAGAATGAAATCAGTCAATAGACCAGGATTTATACTATGACTTTTCTAAGAGAAGTATAAGCAAAAAGTGAAGATTTATTTAGAAGATAAATTGTGTGCAGTCTAGCATGGCGTCTAGTATTGTAAGTGATAATTCTATTTCACTTTGAGTAAAGCAGAAATAAAATGTTTGGCATATAGTAAATACTCAAATGTATTACTTTATGCTGGTGTTTATTTTGTTAATATCACAAAAATTAGATTAGCTTGTCTGGTAAATCTTAACAACAAAGTTACACAATTACTGTCATTAATCATTTCCATGTTATACACACATCATATAAAAAGTTTATATATGCTTGAAATTAACCTTGTGTGTATTGTTTTGGTTTCATAGCAGCATGTTTTACATGCTTTTTTCAACCTCCAAATGGAGAAAAAAACAATAAGTTGTTCTGTAGCAGGTCTTTTTTTTGTTTTATTTTAACATGTCTTCATACTTTTACGGTCTGCTTGGCCACTGAGAAGACAAACCCCCGGTTTTTGGCAAGTATGAAAGAGAGCACAACCCTGTTGAACAACTTCATACAAATATCTGTACTGATGAGGATCTTTTCAATATACATATCAAATGGTTCATGCTATCTCTTCACCACAGCCTCACTTTTTCAGTGCCATTCCTACACAAGTTTTCCTTCCTATTCCAACCTCCTTACGGCCGAGTATGAATAAAAAGGACAAGGGAGCTGAGGAAGACATAGGGGTGAGGACAGGACCAAGGACAGGACTTCAATTGGGTGGAGAAAATGGCTGCAGGGGAATGATTTCCTGATTAAAAGAAGCTGTGGGAGATAACCCAGTCTTGCAGGGCAATGATGTGAAGAGAGGGAAAGGCTGCTGTGATGGTAAGAGCCACAATGAATTTGGAAGAATTCAGGAGCTGACAAGAGAGTACTGACATCTGTTAGGCAGCGCTTAAAAGGTTAAAATTTCAGTAGCTGTTTGCATCTTAACCATTCTGGAAGATGCTTGTCTTTTGCTGAGACTGTGATCAGAAGAAACCAAAGATGAAGAAGAAAAGATGAAGATGTTATAACAGGGACAGTATTTGTGGTAACATCTTCTAATATCTGTAAATATTTCACCAATGTAACTATGCAGCAAATAATCCCACCTACAAAGTATGACTTTGAGACTGGAAAATGAATTCAGGAGATAAAGTCTGCAACAGGGAGGCAGCCCTACTTTTACAGTTACATCCAAGTGCAATGTGAAAGGCAGAATGACTAGTGACCTTTCTTAGTTTTAGGGCAGAAAGATGCACTTCTGTCTGCATCTTGATACAACAAAAATGGAAGGCAAGTCAGTGGAAGAAGCATAACTAACTGCCACTATCAGAGCTGCAAGCACTGAACAAGTAAGAGCCAAAGCAAACATTCAAATCACTAAGACCTTAGGATGGGCTTAACTTCCCCATTGTGCTTCTGTGTCAGCAGGAAATGGGATATTACGCAGTGCACCAATATATATTTAAGAAGAAGGTGGCATATGGGTTGAAGCAGTGCTTGTGAGGGTGAGTTCTGCAGCACTCAGGCGCTGAAGCCAGCTTAGAAAATGTTGAATGTAAAGGCTCTGACCTGCATGGCAATGCTTGCGGTGAGCTCAGCCACCTCTGCAGCATGCTCCATGGGGTGAAGACTGGGAAAAAAGGGGTGCAATCAATGCATTTCTGGCAAGGGTGAAAGAGGCAGATGTTGGGCTGCTCAGCCTTGTAGACAGCAGCTGTGTTTTGGGTTATGACTATTTGCTGAGCAGGGTAGAGGAATGTCTATGGAGCCTTGCAATGTGTGAAGGAACAGTCTGTTTAACATATAGCTTGTTCTTCATGGATGTGATGTTGTGGGAGCATTTTCCTTATTCCCTATGGAAGTGAAGGAGGCTGTCAGTGGACTAGCAGCTGCAGAGTATAATTACTATTAAACTCAATCTCAAATGAGGTCATATTAACAAACATCATAAACATTGTAAAGTACATTTGATGGTCTCCTTCAACATCTGTAGTTTGCTTAGTATTTGTGGCAGTCATTACTTTGTGGAACAGCAAAAGATAAATATTTTTGCTAATAAAATTTGCTCTAGATTTTCTGGTTTTCCATCTTTCCCCTTCTGTATTCCTATGCTAACTTTCTTTATCTTGTTTGAAGTAATCTGCTATTCAGATCCTTTTTTGCTAAGAAAATCTTATAAGGGAGAGGAGTAAGAGACCACAATACAAGGCAGACACTGTTTTGTAGTAGAACTCCTTATATTCTGGCATAACTATTTCTCTGCAGTAAATGTATGTTTTCCATCAGTCTTTGTTTTACCATGTGGCCTAATCTTCTTGATATTTTGCCCAACATATTATGAGCTCAAGCTATTATTTCTTTCCTTTGTACAAGCCAGTAATATAAATGTTAGAGCAAATGGCATAAACCCCAATGGAAAACACATATCTGTTTCATTGTGGTTATTAGTTGCCAATAGGAATAAACAGATTTTTGTCTTTGAAGAGCTCATTAGCTTCTAAGAAGGAAAAGCAATACAAAACCCCTTCCTAACCTTGTAAATCTACCCAAATCCAAAATTTAATTTAGTAATTTTGGGAGCGTCTGCTGACCTTGGCTTTGACAAATCTTGTGAACTGTACTTTAGCCCACACAGCTTTAGATGCTAAAGTTAACTTAGAAGATATCCATTACTGCTTGCGTCCAAACTGAAAAAGGGTGTTGGTTTAGAAAATAATTGTCCGAGCTTCTATGATGAACTCCTTTATTAGATCATTCCTATTGCTAGCTTTTCTCTAATATTTGAACACTTAACTTTTCCTCAAGGTTGGCCATGGGAATATCTTTCTTGGACACTGTAAGGTACCCATCAATATTCCCTGAAAGTGCAGTGTATGCAGGAGGTGCAAATCCCCAGCTACCTGTCTCAATCTCTGTTCCATAAAAAAACCAAAAAACCAAAACCAAAACCCCTCCCACACACACAAAAAAACCCCAAAACAACAACAAAAAAGGAAACTAGCAAGATATATTGGTTAAATATTGTGATTCTTACTTGATCTAAATTGCTATCGACATCAAAAGGAGGACTGTTCAAGAAAATACCAAGAAGTCCATGGGTTTTGTTTTCCCATGTGCTGGTAGTCTTGTCTCCAGAGGGAATTCTAAAGAACCACTTCTAAACATACTTCAGCATACAAAACATTTTACGAACTGCAAAAAGACCCTGTGGATAAACAGCAAACTCCAGAAAAAGGTAGGAAAATTAATTTTTATTGGGCATCAATTTTACTGGTTCCATACCACTTAAAGTAATGGTTTTATTATGAAGAATGCCATGTAGGGAGAATCAAGTATTTAAACTTAAACCAAATGAATTTCATCCAAAAAGTCTGTATATAAGCTTGGAAATGCTGGTTAAAATTTCCAGATTTGTAAATACAAATCCCTGAATAAATTTTGTAAAATTTTGTAAATAAATTTAAGTGTACCACTCACTCTAATAAATCACATTTTCAAATGGATTTTAAAAGCCATCAAGAGTGATTGACAATGTGTCTGAATCTAAATTAAACTTTAATAGTCTAGACTAAGTAGTAATCACTACATCTGAATTGTTCACAGTTACATATGAATGACTTATTTGATCTAGGGAAATAGTATCAAAATATTCATAACGAGCCGTAAGGACTGAAAGAATATTTTTTTTCCTGTAGCAGTAGAACTGGTCAGTGACCATAACTTCAGTTATAACTAATAAATTGAGATATGACTGTCAGTGTTTCAAGAACAAACTCACAGTAACCTTATAATTCCCATTTCTTTCACTACCCTATCTACATCATCTGTCTTGTGGCTGCCTTACGCTCCCACACACTTGACTCTCTGCTTAAAAATAACTGTTAAAGTTAACATTTCTGTTACAGAAGATCATTAAAAGGATTTTTCTTTCATTTCAACTACTATTCATGAGTGAGTTTGAATTTCCTGTCCAACCCTTCTCCTATCACAAGCACTGAATGTTTTTTATATATATAGTCTCATCCTTACTGTCAAAATGACCTGTAGCTGCAATACATCAGCAGCTGTTTGTTTGTTTTTGTTAACGTAATGCCATGGGCTGTTAAGAGGACCTCAGCAGTGAGCATCAAAGGAACAAGATGACTTTCATTAATCGTAGAGAAAAGACATGAGGGAGAATTTGCCTACCATGTTTGAAACACATTTTCTTCAGCGCTGATATATTTTTTTTTGTCCCTTTCAGGATAGCGACAGGATATTGTGTTCAGATTTAGTGGCCCAGTCCACTGTCAACTCTGGGTCATCATGACCTTTGACTCTTATATGTGTTTACACAATGAATAGTAATATTCAAGGATATTGTTTATAGACCGAACAACTTTACCTCTCAACTTAGACCTACAGTAAAGAAAGTGTTTATCCTTCAGAAAAGTATTCAGCATTTTGCAGCATGCCTTTCTATGCAAATAAACTACAAATTTTAAACATCCTAATAAAATACAAGAAATATAATCATAAATGAGTATTCACACACAACACCTTATCGAGGCTATTTGCTTCTGAACAAATTCAGTAGTTTCACGTGTGCCACAGCCCCGGAATTTACAGTTTTGTATGGATCCAAAAACAGAATCAGAAGATCTTGACTAAGAATTTTATTCCAGAGATGAAGTTTCTTTAGTCATGTAAATAAAAATAGCATAAAGGTTTTGGCACTGTGTAATGAAAGTGGATTGAAAGGGATGAAAATAGAGGCATAGCCAAAATTTTAAGTATTTTAAATATTTTCATAATTTTAAGACAATATTTTACCTTTCCAGAATGATGCTAAAGTTGAATTCCAGGCCCAAGGCAGTATGGCTAGACAGCATGAGGGTATGGAACTGGAAAGTATTATGCTGAAGATGGAAAGAAATTTCATTAATTTGCTGTTCCCAAGTCAGAGTACATTGGCTCTATTGTTTTGTCAGAATTCTTCCAAGACCGTATAGAACATTACCTATTAAGGTCAATAATGGTATTACACAACAGCAAATAGATACAAATCATCAGTACCTATAGGGTAAATACTTTCAATCATCAGTGGTGCTATAGAACACCTTTCCAACAGGAAGCATGATGGGAAAATAGACTACTGAGTTCTTAATCCATTTGTGGATGAGATTACTTGGCATGTTGAACAGATGACAGGACTTAGTGCTGTATTTGGAGAAAGCCCACACTGCCAAGTCCAACAGAGTCTATTAATGCAGGTTCCCCTCTGCACATACTGTATCTCATTTAATATCAGGACGTTAGGTTCATTGGAAGTGGTTTAATATACCATTATCATTTCAGGTACAGTTTTTGAACATCAGCATTCTCTTTAATGTTAGACACAGATATCACTTGTTAAGCAGTGGTACACTGTAAGTACACTAACTTCACTACCCCAGTTGCACACTTCACCTACATAATCAACCATGAGATATCCTCAGCCTTTCTGAATTGCCATCAAATATTTATAGCATTTTGCTGTTAATTTATGGTGTCGTTTTTAGAACCACTTACAACTCTGGTTGCATGGCATATATCATGGGTAAAATCCTGGGCAAATGAAATGGCTGATGAACTATGCTTGCTGCAGTAGGTTACTGAAGGTATTTTGGAGTTTTTCAATTTCTTGTTTAAATAAACAGCAATATTTTATTTTAAATTAAATATTTAAGTAATTTTATTTAGCTGAGTAAAATACTTCTACTTGAGCCAATCAAATGTGAAATTTACTGCCCTGGGCAACTGTAGTACCCATATGAACACCAAATCCTCAGAACAACTTCAGAAATTCATTGTTTCTGTAAGTATCAATGAAAGAAATAATCAAGATTGTTATGGACCCTGCATATTTAGTGTGTCTTTCTCTGGACCTTNTGAGTTTTGGTCCATAGTATCTCTTGGTGAGATTCTAGAACTGGGGGAGTTTCAAGCTGATAGACAAGCAAAGCACACAAGTTGCTTTTAATCAATGAAATTATTGGGAGAAAGTAAAATACCACTTCATTTGTAGTTAAAACTGGTGAAAACTTGCTTCAGTTCTCATTTCTTTGTGCACTTACAGATTTTCTAATTGCCAATTTGCTATCAAACATTCCTTTTATAACAGCATATGTAGTCAGAAAAAAAAGAAAAGGAATCCTTTATTTTCTTATGTTTTGTGGCACAATACTGCACTGATCTTCAATGCTTATTTGCCACATCACAATAAATGAGAATAAAGAATGTAAACTTTAGCCATTTATGATAATTGAACAAAAGGGGTTATAACCATAGTCCAGTGTGACAGAGATAAATCCAACTTGGAGTAATTCTTTATTAATTTTTTTATAGGCTAAGAACAATCTTCTGGGCCTTCCATTTTCAAGACAATTTCTGCTGGTGATAAAATAATAGCATTAGTATCTATTATTCAGCTTTATATTGTAATTTACTAGTTACAATACCAGTAGTTATCTTGTTTCTTTTATTCAGGGCATGTATATGCAGGTAAGTTCATAGAGAATGAAAATAAGCAGAATTACCCTTATAAAAACTCTTTAGAAGAGCTTTTTCATAATTAAAAATGCCAGATGAGGTTATTGTAATCTTCTGTGAAGATGCTAATCAGTATATATGAAATCCTTCAGAAATTTGTTTTTCACAAAAGGAACTCCAATTCCACTGTGCTAAATTGTAATCATTACTAGGATAGTCTTGGCAGAACCTAGTCCTTTGACATAAGTTTTCAAGTATAATACCCAGGGACTCTCCAGTACTTTCTGAATGGGATTAGACAGGGCTGCCTGCATGCGGTCCTACTGCTGCATGAGTGGGTTTGCTGCTGAGCATACTTTTCAGCATCTGCCTTTGTTGTCCCTTTTGGAGCAAACCCTGCTGTTCCAGTACATTTTACTTGACTTTCACTTATTTAACACTTCCTAGTATTAGGTCTGCTGCCCCAGTCATTATTACATTTTCTCTCCTTTCTACTGAAATGACTGTTTCTTTGTTTTTCTTCCTGTTCTCTATTCTTTCTTCATACTGTTCAGGGAGCCCTCTATCTCTTGATCAAAGAAGATGTCTGTGCATCTGACTCTTCTTCCTTATAGCCTTCTGTTCTAATTTTTTGTCTGATATTCCTCTGATTTTTTCTTCCCTGGGAACCTCAGATCATCCTCATTAATTTTAATTACCCAACATATTCATCAGTTGAGGAAGGGGAACTTGGACACTTTGTTTGTGTGCAGNTTACTGAAGGTATTTTGGAGTTTTTCAATTTCTTGTTTAAATAAACAGCAATATTTTATTTTAAATTAAATATTTAAGTAATTTTATTTAGCTGAGTAAAATACTTCTACTTGAGCCAATCAAATGTGAAATTTACTGCCCTGGGCAACTGTAGTACCCATATGAACACCAAATCCTCAGAACAACTTCAGAAATTCATTGTTTCTGTAAGTATCAATGAAAGAAATAATCAAGATTGTTATGGACCCTGCATATTTAGTGTGTCTTTCTCTGGACCTTGCTCTTGATACAGGACTGGTGATAGCAACTGTGCAGTATACAGAACCCATATTCTACATAATCTTCCATTAGACATCACCCTAATACATTATGATTAAGGATTTCCTTGTTATAGTCTAGACCATTTGCTAATCCAGACTGGCTATAAATAGCTCTGAAGAAGATCTGGTTTTCTGTCTATTAAGTCAGTGTCAAACCAATGTGAGCAAAACTATAGGGGCAGTGCTGCCTAACAAAGCTTTCCAAGACTTAGCATATCAATGTCCTAAAGTATTGCAGGAGATAACTAGTGTCAGTGACAAAGATGCTGGTAAAGACTGTGTTCTATGTCACGACTAGTCAAGAAAAAGTATATGAGCCTTCTTTTCCATGACATCTGTAACATCTCAGTCAGTGACTAGTTCCAAGTAATTGTCTACTCTTGGGGTTGGTTGAGTGTTTCATGATGAGGAATTTTTATTATACTTGGATAAAGTCACTAAAATTCAGACTTGACTTTTGGCTTGCAAAGAATAAGGCTGGCTT
>VYZX01003745.1:0-34813 GCA_013401335.1 Brachypteracias leptosomus | reverse complement strand
CATACTGTTCAGGGAGCCCTCTATCTCTTGATCAAAGAAGATGTCTGTGCATCTGACTCTTCTTCCTTATAGCCTTCTGTTCTAATTTTTTGTCTGATATTCCTCTGATTTTTTCTTCCCTGGGAACCTCAGATCATCCTCATTAATTTTAATTACCCAACATATTCATCAGTTGAGGAAGGGGAACTTGGACACTTTGTTTGTGTGCAGGTCTATCCACACACAGTACAGACACTCCTTTTACTGACAGGCTTGTGAGTTTGTTCATATGCTTGGGCAGTGTTCCCAAATTACTGGGTGAACTAGAGGGACATAAGAGCAGGACTCTCTGCTCTTGGTAACCTCCAAGGAGCTGCATTTCAAGCCTATGACCTAGGTTGTACTTCATATGTCTGTCTGTCAGTCCATTATTACATGGATCCTCTCAACCTATTATAAATTACCTTATGTATTCAAAGGTAAAGATCCCATCTCTTCCTCTTGACTGAATAGCAGGATGCTGCTTTTGTGTATATGTATCTGTCTGGTCCAGATGCCTTTCATAATCATTTACTAAAACTTACTGAAAGTATCATAGTTGGGGATGTGCCTGGGGGAACATATTCATGATCTCAGTGAATTTTAAATTGTTCCTGGTATCCCTGTTTTTGTTGAACATGATCTAAGGTAAGCTTCAAATATATGTCCAGAACAAAACTGGACATTGAATTCACTCTAACTTTCATGGCACAAATTCAAAAACTTCTTAAGATTGAAGTGGAAAAATGAGAATTCACACAAATATCTTTCTGTGCAATTAAGCCATAATTTTAGATTGTTCCTGGCAGCCCATGGCTGGAATCCTCAGTTCATATTCATAAAAATACAAAATTCTTGGTATGCCTCTCCTCAGACTGTGAACAAACACATTATGTTCACTGCTGATTCCATATTGCTGTTGATTAAATGAAAAGTGAATTTTTCTAAGCAGTTCACATTACTTAAAGTTGAAAAATGTCAGCATTATTGTCACACAAAAAAAACCCCAAACAAAAACAAAACCAGAACTACTGCATAAGGTAAACCAACTTTGGCATGGAAATTAAGAAAATAAATTTCTAAGGTAAAATAATTTCATTTCTGATTTAAGAACTCATTTGAAACAAACAAAAAATTGTTTAAACAAACAATAAACCAAACAATACAAAAAAAGCAAAAGCCCAAACCCATGTTTCTCCTACAAAATTGGTTTTGAAAACACACCAGCAAGTGCTAGAATTCATGTATACATTGACATATGAAAGTGGTTGATATAGGAGCTCACTATAGACCATCCTAGCCACTTGCTTTCGTAAACCTGAGAACTAAGACTTTAATTTAAGACAACTGTGGTGAACTATAATTCAATGTTAGTTCCCAGGTGGTAATACCAAATGAGAAGAATGATACCCTTAGGGGAAGGGATAAAGATCTTCCAGAACAGAAATGTAATCTGCATCTGCATAAAAGCAGAACAATCCTCACCGCTAGAGGACTAACTACAGTTTTCCATAGCGTTCATTCTACCTGCTATTTTACTACTATCAATCTAATTTTCTATTTTAGTTCTCTGGCTTCCTGACTCTTACATTAGGGTTTGCTTTTTTTTTACTTTAAATAATATTTAAAAATTCCTTTGGACTTGATAGCTTCCATTAATTCAGTCTTGCATTGTCCCTGACAGAACATATATTCTGCTGTTTTTTCCAGATAGGGTTGAATTTCCATGTTTTTTTAAGATATCCTTTTTCTATTTTGGTTTTATGCTTAAGGTCATGCATTCCCTCTCTGATATTTTTAAGAAGCTCCCACACTGAGCTGAGTGATTCTAACTACTGGTTTGCTATTGTCATATTGTGAGGCTTTTAGCTCTGTCTTTTACGCACCCTATCCTTAGCGGAAAGATGTTTTGTTTTGTATTATTTCTTTTCTCCAGACTGTTGTACTTGTCTGTATTGTGGAGAGTAAGAGATAGTAATTGTGATCTTACTGTGCTACCATTCAATGCCATGATCCAACTCAGTTAATTCAGACATATCTCTACTGAAAAAAGTGAATCCTCTCTGACTGCTACATGCTCTAGCATTTTAGCTTCACATACAGTTCTACAGGTTTTATCTACACCTAAATATTCACACAGGTCATACACAATTTCTTCTTGCTATTGAATACATGCCCACACTGTATCCACGTGTGATACAGGCAGAGTGTATCTCTACCCATGATAAAGGCTACCAAGCAAGTTAAAGGACAGCATTATTAGATTCCATATTAAATGCTTACTTTAATCACTGGTGTTGGACGCTGCAATGGAGAGCAATAAGGTTATTCTGACTAGTTTCTAGGGAGGGCAAAGGAGAATTGACAAAACAGCTCTGTAGCCTTACTAAGCCACGGCTGAGGTCCTCTGTTGTGACACAGAGACAACAGAGACAGAAGGTCAGAAGACACAGAGGAAAATGCAAATTAATAAGAAAACAAAAGGAGGATGGTGAGGAGAAGGTTTATAACTACCCTTACAGAGGCTGAAAAACTGATCTCTCCAGCACATGTCTCACTTGTCTCCAGAGTGTGGCTCATGAAAATGTGTTTGCACTGTGTTAGCACATTTATTCGCTGTTCTTGATTGCATAACCTTACTTATTCTCTGTTTTTACTGCATAACCCTGAGCCTGGGAAAACCAGAATAACAGTTGCCAAGGAAATTCAGTTTGAGTTCCTTTCACATGAGCATCACGTGGTATGTCCAAAAAAGTTAATGCTGGTAGTAATCATGGTGGTTTTGGAGGCAGACATTTGGTGAGATCATTATATTTGCTTTCGGCTTGATTAGATTAGGTAAGATCATCATAGAAACAGGTGAATTTTTTTTTTGTAGTAAATTTTATGCACTCTGTGGAACTAGTATGGTCTGATAGTCTATAGCCTTATATTTTTAGAAGTTCTTTCTGTTTATTTGTTGGATATTAAATTGACAAAGAGGTTTACTAAGATTGTACTTACCATTTCTATGAGCAACTGAAATTTGATGGTTGTCACAGGTTAACAAAATGCCCATGTGGATAGGCATAACTCTTTGGTTTATGACTACAGAATCTGCTAAGGAGAACAACAAATCACCATAATGTTTCCCAATGCTGAATCTGAAAGATTTGAGAAATGATAGCGAGGCAGAGAACACCCTGTCAAATACACCTTGAGGAAGTTTATATACAGTTTATTCCAGCTAATACCAGGAATATTCCTAACTCAGAGATACTACGAATCCCTCGTTATCATTCTTAATTTCACTCTAAGAGCAAAATAGTGAAAATCAAATAGTGTGCTAAATTTTCTCTGCTCCCTTGTTTTTCACTGATCTTTTGGATATAGTAAAATGTATTATATTTCTATGTGTCTTTGCTTTTGCATAACATTTATTCTAGAAGAATAAACGGTATATTGTCCTGGAATACGCTATACCAATACTGACTTACATCACTTACTAATTTTGGAATGCATTTCCTATGAAATAACACAAGATAAGTATGTTACATATTTAGCTCTTATGCTTACAAAAGATGTAAAATCATGAGAATTTTCTTGTCTGGGATCAGGATCAAACTCTATGTCAACAAATTTCCAAAGGGTTGCTGGATGTAAGTCCTAAACAATTATGCCTTTCTAAAGCCAAGGAAACAAAATATTTTAAAGCACTTTTTCTTCAAATGTGCTGTTGATGAAGAAAAGCATGAGGAAACACTGAAAAGAAACTGAACTGTGCTGAAAGAGCCTCCTGTTGAACCGAATAGTTCATCAAATCCAACAGTAGCAGAAAGTAAATGAAAACGTGATCTGAATCAGCAGCTGAAAAGTGGAGTAGAAGTTAAGCCCGTTAGAAATGCTTTTGTCAGATTTTTGGGATAGTTTTGCCCTTATATTATATGTCTAAAATACTGTAGGTATGTTCTCAAAATAATAATAATAATAAAACTGTAGGAGACATTAAAGCAATTCTCCTTGAAGAAGCAATGGAAGTTTAATAGAAAACATCTGTTAAGATGCTTGGACTCAAGAGGCCATTGTTTTAGCTGGTTATTTTGATCTTTTCCTGTGATATTTTTAACAGCATATTGTTTGCAAAAATACCCTATTTACATAATTCTAAATTAGAATCTCTGTATTTTCTGATATTTAAAAATGGGGAAAAAGTTCAATCACGCTATACTTTTATTTACTTTATAACCACTTACATGCTCCCATTCATGGCAACAACCTCCTCCTGGAACCATTTGCTACCTTATATTTACTGAAGTCTCACTTTAAAGCTTTCTTGTAGCATAGCATAGTGACTTGAAGCATGTGACTAATACCTTGTAATATTCAGCCTTTTGTCCCTGTTCTTTAACACTGAGTAAGATGTATATGGGAGGGAGATAAAGCCAGAAGTCAGTAATGAGATAAACTCTGTCTCTGCGATGATTAATAAATAAAACATTCTTATTAAAGCAAAAGCATCAGTAAAGAAACTCTTATTTTTGTTCTCTCACCACACACTTCTTTGTACTTTCCCTTATTTAGAGGCCATCTCTGAGAAGAGCACTGCAGTGGAGTATACATTCCTCTGAAATAGGCCTTAAGTAGGAAGTTTCAGTTCTGCTAGAAACACAGCTACAGTGGCTAGAACATCTTCACAGGTAAAATGTCAGAATATTTTCTTGCTCCGCACAGGTTTTACACTGGGGCTACTTCATACAAGGAAAATTCATGCTGCCTTGGCTACTAGCAATGTCACACACTAGTGCAAAGCAGACGCTGAGAGGTCATGACAGCACAGCTGTATGGAGGTAGCAAATTGAACAGTGGACAAGAAGGTTGTCTTACCTACTTAGAAGCAGATGAAGTGAACTGAGTTAGTATGCCATAATTTTTGGATATAATTGAGAAAAGGGGAGACCTTACTGCAGTCTTCCAGTATCTGAAGGGGGCCTACAAGAAGGCTGGGGAGGGACTTTTCACAAAGGCCTGTAGTTATAGGACGAGGGGTAATGGCTTTAAACTGGAAGAATGGAGATTTAGATTGGAAATTAGAGGGTGCTGAGACACTGGAACAAGTTGCCAAGGGGGGGTTGTGGATGCTGCATCCCTGGACGTGTTCAAGGGCAGGTTGGATGGGGCCTTGAACAACCTGGTCTAGTGGGAGGTGTCCCTGCCATGGCAGGGGGGTTGGAACTAGATGGTCTTTGAGGTCCCTTCCAACCCAAACAATTCTATGATATTATGATTTTATGATTCTATGATAAGGAGCTGTATTTTGATCATCTTGGTCAGCTTAAAGACGTAAGTAGAAGTTTTTACTTTTTCAGAGCTCATATGTTTTGTCTGGTTGTACCCTAAAACCAATGGAGGCTTTGCCTAACACAAGATTGGTCTTTTCACTGCATTTTTTGTACAACAGCATGTTTTCTGTCTACATTTAGGTTTGAAAATAGGAAAGAAAGTTTATTCCTTATCATATAATACTATTTATGCTTTTGCATACATAACAGAACTACCATTTAAAGATACTGCTGTTAAAAGCAGACTCTAATTTGATAACAAAAATAATGTACAAAGCAAAACCTAATGTTTTACAGATCATCAGTAACGTCGATGTTGTGCCTGGGATGACATACAATATATGTATGCCATTTCAAGTTCACATTAATTTATCATAATTCTATATGTCATGCAAATTATGCATGCCAGCCACCAAAACATGGTTCAACTCTAGGTTTGTGCAGATCAATGAACCGAAAAGAGATTAAAGCCCTTTTTACTAATAGTGCTATGGCTCAAGCTGGGTGCCTGCAAAGAGAGACCTCAAAGAAAGAAATTCCTGGGCAAATAACCCCTTACATTATAAGTTCCCCATCCCTCACATAATAGTTTGGACTAATAGTAACATTAGGACCTGGGGTCTTCTTGCTTTTTGTTTTGATTTACTTCCTGTTTCATTACTAAGAGGCTGCTAAGTGGTCACCTTACACAATGACACATCCTCTTAAATTGGTTTCAGTCAATTCCGTAGTTAGATATTTGGTATGTTGTAATACGATTGTTGCAGTTTACATGCCACAATCTATAGACTTTGTCTACTCTAGTTATTAATGTTTAAGCTGCTAGCTCCAAGTTTTGACTAACTTTGTCTACAACAGTAGGTATATTACAAATTCTTGTAAAATTAACTTATTTGACTAAATACGTAGCTGCAGAGCTCTCTCTAGCAGAGTTTAGTTATTCCCAGTGGTTTTATCCTGTATGTCCTCTGACATGGTTCTACAACTGCTTTTCTGTATTCTTAAAATAAATTGCTTCATATAGGTGCTTTCTTCAGAAGTTAAGGCTAGATATTCTGGGAATCTAACTCATTCTGGAAGACATCCATGCAATGCAGGAATATTATTTTCATCACAGGCCTACGAAAGGAGAAAAAAACACTTCTACTTTGAAAAGATGTGGAAAGATAGCTGAAAAGAGCTTTGAAATTTGCAGTCAGCTGTACCCTCACATGAACATGTCAAATGTGCTTAAAAAAGATGTGACAACTACATTACCATCAAAGACTGGACC
This sequence comes from Brachypteracias leptosomus, assembly GCA_013401335.1. Lineage (NCBI taxonomy): Eukaryota > Metazoa > Chordata > Aves > Coraciiformes > Brachypteraciidae > Brachypteracias > Brachypteracias leptosomus. Next base: position 28,204 of record VYZX01003745.1, on the reverse strand, counting down.
TGTCTTGTAAAAGGGGTTGGGACTGTTATACTCACTGTTGTACTCTCACGTGAGGTGAGATAGCAACAGTGATATGTAGGCTGTCCCAGCATGAAGTACTCAGGTGCACCATGGGTTATTGACTATAGAACAGGCTCCTCCAGGGGCACTGCCAAGTCCTTAGGGTTTTAAGCATTTGTGCTTGTAGTTCTAGGCTTTACACAGTTAATTTAAGACTTACAGATTAATGTTAAGTACTTTAAGTATGTGTGGGGGTGTGTCTAAGCAAAGTTTCTTGGGCTATGGTTATGCTGTGCCTGATGCCTGCTCCTTTCATCTTAATAAGAGCATTCATCTTAACACGGGCACTTACACTGGGACGTGGATACTTGCATGTATATGTTTAGCAAGTGCTGATGGTAAGGTTAGGACTAAGTCCTTTGTCCTTGGAGGGGGGTGTGTGTGGGGGTGTGTGTGTGTGTGTGGGGGGGTGTGTTGTGGTCCTATTAATGTAATTCCAGTATTGATGATGTGTGAAAAAGGTGTGAATAAAATGTCTGAGATGATGCAGTGAATATTTAGTTCAAAAGCCACTAGCATTGTTTAAAAAGCTAGAGAAAGTGTAAAAGCAAAAAATTATGTCCTACAAGCATTCATCAAATAGTGGCAAAAGTAGGAGTTGGTGGATAAACCATAACCAAATGGAAGACAAAGTGCATCAGTGCTAAGGTGTTTCCCCATACACTTCAACCATCTAATTCAGTAACCCCTGAGGACCAAAACTAGGCCACAACACATTGTATGTTCAGGTCTTAGATTCTAATCTCCTTACTGCACTAGAGGGGCAGACTGAGGATGTCCCTAAAAAGGGAACCAAAAATGCTAAAGATGCCTAGATGCTACAATCACAGGTGAGATGTTGATATATAGCGAGTTCAGTCTTCTCTGAAAGTTGTTTTTATAGAGAACAGATTTAATTGAACTTTAATTTTTTACTAAGTTGAAAATGCATTAATGTCATGAAATTTGACTGTAACACTCTTCAACTAATAGCACTTACCTTCTTAATAAAAAGTTTTTTCTTTTCTTCATCATACCTATCCCCTTTATGATCTCTATTGATTAAAATATATTCCATAAGATGCAGCAGATTTTCTTACAGTCACCATTTGCTTGCTCCTTTACTTTGTATACCACAGAAATAAATTGATTTTTTCTTAATTAAATAACTTAATTACATTTCTAACAAAATCTACTATTAAACGTGTAGGAAGAAATCAAGCAAAAAATAAAAGGTATCATGATCACTTTCAACCAATGTCACCCTGGAGCTTTGAGAAAAGGAAACTGAGCAGCCTCATTAATATATGACTGTCTCCTCTGAACTATTAAAACACACAATTTATATCTGAATACTCAGCAAAACAGAAAGAAGGGGGTTTTTTTAAGCTCAAGTGTGAAAAGCCCTAGAACTTTACTATCTACTGCTGATCTACTATGACTGGCATATTCATTTGTCTAAAAACAATGACAGTATTTGTTTTTCTTAAATTATATAAACTACTGGTGGATATTAGGAAAAAAAACTACGTACCTTATTGACAAGATGCTAGAGATTTTAAATTAGTAATTTGAAAGGTAGAAGTGGGATTATTTTTACTTGGATGGCTGTTTCTGCTTTAGAAGGGAGTGTGCAGAGGTTTGACATAATGCCTTAAATGCCTTACAATAGTATGCCTTCTGCAAAGCTTTGTGGACTACCAAAGCAGGAGCAAAACTTCAGCAGGTTTCAAGCTGAGAGCTGGTATGTCAGAGAGCCACCACAGGAACTGTGCGATATTCATAACCATTAAAGGGAAAAAGATATTCTTTCTCTTTGTTTCTTTTTCTTTCCTTTTTCAGTTGTCTCCTTGCTCATTCATCAGTTTTGATTGTATTTATGAATCTTTGTAACAGAGAAGACACTTGATTTTGTGTACTGGCAAGTACTTAAGAGAGGAAGAAAGGCAGGGAAAAATTATGATGTGTTAATATGGGCAAGATGACATTCCACCGACAGCCAGATCCGAACTGCACCTTCATGCTAGTTCAACAAATGCGGCTGATCTCCTGTGTACTAGGGACTGAATAGTTTATTACAATATGTTTTGCAGTGCCTAAAAGGGGAGGAAAATTTTACCCTCTAAGTATGTTTTTTAATCAGATGATAGAGGTCTTTCTCAGTAGCTTTATCATAAGGCAGAAGTGAGAGGAGGAGGAACAGCTTGCTCATTTTGTGCATATCCACTACTGACATGTCCATTTCATAGGTCAGGAGGCACAGTTAGAGGACGAGGTTGCTTATTTGGCCAATTTCCACATAATTTCCTGCAATCAAAGCATATCTGTGTTTGCTTTTACTGTGCCTTCATCTCTTTTTTCTCTAGAAGTCATAGTGAAGGAGAATATAAACTATATGGTCCCTAGCATATAAAAGCACATATGTTCTTTAAAAGACTCTAACCTTCATGACCTCAGGTCAAAAAGGAATCAAAATTGATCTATCTTTATATAGATATCAGGTGGAAAACAGATAATATCAATTATACTTTTATATAGACTGTGAAATATCAGTAATAGCTACTGTAGTATGTACTACAAACAAATGTATTTACCCTCCAAGCCATCACTAAACTAACTGCGAATGCAGGATTCCAAACTCAGGTTTCTTCTGAGCAGCCAATGATTTAAAGCTGAATTTAAGATTTTGATTAAACGGTAAGAGTCCTATCTATGTAAGTTTTTGCTTTCACAACCACCATAGCTGTAGCTGAAGTCATAAGAGGACATTTATGCTGGAACACCTGGCTAAAAAAAGAAAGCTGTTTAAGCAGGCAAGGCACCACTCTTCCCTTTAATCTGTCATAACTTGAATTTGTTAACTTGCAGGTTGTACTATAAACCCTCCATCTCCCCACCCCCAGCCCCTAATTTCTTCATTGCTTTACAAAAATTATTTCTTGGGCTCCTTTTAACATCAGAGAAACTCTCCCAGAAGAGAAAGTCTTTATTTCAAAAGATCAAAGGAAGTCTTTCTTCTAATATCTGCAGACTGATGAATGAGGGGATAAGTAATGTACAAAGTAATCTTGCTGTTATGAAGGAAACGGGAGGTGCTGCTTTGGCACCAATGTGAAGATACTAAACACAGGTTTCCTGAGGCAAAAAACTCTCAATATTCTCTGATCTGTAGTCTGCAAATACCTACCTTTCAAAAGTAACTGCAAGATGAAAAAGTATATTCAATTTTTTAAAAAAGCACACAGGCAAGATAGGCATAATACCTACATTGAAAATACGATATTCTCCCTTTAAAGCCATCTTCTGTGTATATTTATTAATAACTTAGTTTGTACAACAGGCTAAGCTAGTTTCAGGTCACATTTAATTCACACTTGAACAAAGGTCCTGCATTCTCTGCTCAGAAGCTATAATTCTGTCTGATTTTATTACTTTGTGTCTCTGCTTCTAAGGATAAGATATCTAATTGAGTTCATGTTCAATTGCACTATTATTTTGCTGTGAGAAGATTGAAAAGTCTAACTGGGATGCTTAAAACCCAAGATTTTATCTTGCAGTCCCAAGATCTTATTAACTCTTACTGCATAAACAGAAAACCCTTATTCTGATTTCAAACACAAAGGAATGTCCAAAACATCCCTAGAGGCATTACAGACTGGACTAAGGCCTTCAGAACCCAAAGAGCTAATTTTTGCTTTTACTTACTGATGAGTGGTAAGGCTTCAGCAAGAACCTATTTTGGGTAATAGCATTCCCAGAAAGATGTGGGCCAGTTTGAGAGCCTAGGGGACAGCAACAGTGCCCATTAGAGGTCCAGAAAACATGAATCTGAAAACATGACCAGTGGGAAAATACTGAAATAATGTGTTTGGTCTAGAGCACAAAGACCCCAAAGAGCAGTGATAAATGTTTGACAGGCTGCTATTGAAAAGGGAAAGGGAAAAAAAATTTCTCCCTATTTACAGCTAGAAAAGTAACAGGTTGAAAGTGGAACAAAACCAATTAGATCAGATCTAAGGAAAAATAAGCATTCTAACAGTTATGATAGTTTAATGCTGGAATTGATGTCAATGGGAGAGCAGAGATTTTTCATCACTGAGCTTTTAAATCTCCTGATTGATTAAATGAACAACTGTCAGAGACAATGCTGGCATTATGATTGTCTTTATCCATTGGAAAATGGATAAATGCCCTTTCTAACTATATTTTTCAGAATTATGTGATGTGGAGAGGCAAGGGAGAGAGAACCTCTGGTACACTTACCGTGTCTCCTTACCGTCATGATGAATAGCTATGTAATTTGGTCATCTTCCTTAGGAAAGAAAAAGAGAAGCATATTTAAGCCTTTCTTTGAGCATATTGCCACATTTTTATGCTTCCTTGAATGTGTGAACTACTGGAAAATAAGCTAATAGTCAGAACTGACTGCATCAGTTGCAAGGCTTCATTCTTCTTGTAGGTGTGTTCAAAAGCTCTGGCTACTTGAAGACTTATGGAAGGAAAACAGAGTGAGGGAATGCTGTATAGAAATCAAGTCTCAGTCAAATTTATGATTGCTATATGGATGAGCTTATTTCCACTTCACAGATGCAACCCTCAAAAAATTTTTTCCATAGAGGAAGAGCTGAATATCTTCATGGAGAGATATTCCTTATGAAAGGAAAGTGCAACTCTAAATTTTGGAATGACGATATTTCACTGAAAAGAAGTGTGGCTGAATAGTTTAAAAAGTTGCTGGTAATAGGCAACCAAGAATCCAAATCAAGGCCTAAATCAGTACTGATCAACGCGAGCAGCAGTGAAATGAATACCAGAAACATATGGGTGTACCTTCTATTGCTAGACACTATCTCTGAAAAACTGTCAAACTGACACTAGCCTTGTCCAGTCAGCCATTCCTATTGATATGCTTCTAGAACCTCATCTTCTTCTTTTCTTCATACCAAAATTAAGGTAAAAGATGGCAGATGGTAAAAATGCAAATCATTTTCCTTGTTAAGTGAATGACTGGATGTGTAACAACTTGGATTAGCATTATTTTCTTCACATAACATAAATATCAAAATAACTGCGTCTGGAATCTAGGACACCAGCTTGGGAAGTGAGACATCATAGAATTATAGAATCATAGATGTGACTTTGAACTCAGCTTTTATTACTTTCTCCTTGCATAGCTTTCAACAGATCACTGAATTGTGTCTAGGTCCTTTGTTTCACCAAACTGAAGATAAAAATATGCTTTCCTATCTTTCAGGCATGTGAGTAGATTAAAAGTACTAAAACCTGTAAGGAGTAATAATAGTAGGACCTTTAAAAATTAGAATTAGGTACCACATAACTGGATTTGTAATAATCTATTACTTCAATGCCCTTTGGGAAATATTTCTATTGACGGGAAAATTCCTCTTATTATCAGAGCAACTGCTAGCCTTTTCTTGGCAGGATAGCTATTCCTTCTGTTTTTTTTAGTGATATGTTTATACTACCTAACCCAGGTGTCATACAATATAGTACTTACTTTGAACACACAGAAATCTGTTTCCTTCATATTGGCTGTGAAACAGGCTTATACTGCTTTGCAGGGCATAAAATCTTTGTCTACAAGTCCTTCCACTGGCAGAAGAAAATGAAGAAAAACACAGGAGTAATCACGGACTCCTGATTTACATCAGCTGGTTTATAAAAAGTATTTATAAATAACCCCAAAGTTTTCTGACAACACATCACAGTTCGCATTTTACTGGACAACAGAGCTTTTTGGATAGTAATGATATACAGGACTTTTAATCTGCAGGGTGCTCTGCAAACAGGGAACTAATGTCTCTACAATGGAGATCTTTGAGCTCTCTGTTGACTGACACTTCCTGGCTTTGGCAAGGAACATGATCCCCATTGTGCAGCTTGTCAATTTGTTTATCTCTACTGCCTGACTCACCCAAGTACCCCAACTTTTGTGCTTTTACTCTAATCTATTTTAGCATAACAGGAGGGAGAGGGAGGTGGAGATTAAGAATTGAGGAGGAAAACTGAAAATGCCAGTATTTTTTTTTCCACCTCAATTCAAGCAAAAGACTACCAGAGACTAGCTTGGAAACCCTTTAGACGTGTTCCTGGCTCTTTGCCTGCTTAACAGAGGTCTTGCACAACCTGTGTTTTATGTGCTGTCACCTTGATTTTTCTATATTTTAGCTGGTCTCCTGGTGCCACTGTTTGCCACTGGCCTGCCTTCAAAGCAAGTGCCTGTATGTATGCATATGTAACACACCGTATGCTTTGACAGCTCATGTGGTCTTAATGGCTTTCCCAGTCACAGAAGCTAAAAGAGCAAACCAGTCTGTTCTGCAGGCTACCACACAGCAGTTCTTATGAATAAATCCTTTAGATAGGAAAAATTAAATCATTTCTACAATGTTTGCTTTTTATCTGGTAGATATAATGAAGTCTTTCTCTCCTGCGGCCAGGGAAAGTGCAAATGGGATATCCGCAACGTCATTTAAGTGAATAATGACTTGGAGACTAGTTAACTTCACTTCTATAAGGTTTTGTGATATCTTCAGTGCTTGCAGCTAGGAGACATGTTGAAGAAAGATGTCCAGAAATCAGTGATTATCTTTGTTCAGCTATCCTATTGCATGCTTTCTTTCAGTCTATATGGAAAGAAAGATACGTTTCAAAAAGCAAGGCTATTTACATGACTAACTTTACAAAACAGCAAGGAAATAAATCTTGCTGCATGGACCACTTCCTTTGATTTACTTACAGCTTTTGAAGTGGTATCTCATTATCTTCTCTTTATCCTCTCTTGTTTTCCTTGACTTTGTTATCTTGATCAGCTTTCAATCAACTCTACACTGGCTTCTCCTGATCCTGGATCCATTCTCCTGCCTCTTGTCTTCTTTTTCTCTGTGTGCATTAATAGTCTAATATATATTGTTATATAATAAAGACAGTAGTGCATCTATACTGATAAACTGAAGACCATACAGCAATTTAACTGCCAGAATCTCTAAAACTCATTCAGTTTTTTAAACATTTTTTGGAGCCATATTTCATGTTATACAAGATTTGCCTGCACTGACTCATATTTGCCTGCATATTTCTCACTTATGTATTAGCATTCCCATTCCTGTATTCTTTTTTATCTTCAAGTTAATATGTTTTCAAATTATGTTGATTTCTTGACAAAAATATTTTTGGCTTTGTGTAAATACTTAATGATGGTAATAACTAAGCCATTTAAATTGTATAGGTAAGTAATGGAAAGGTATTTTTAACTCACTGTATAATTCTTAACACGATTGCTTCATTTCTCTGCATAAAATCAGAATAAACTCTGAAACAGACTGGTTACCTAGTAGAATTGAGATAACTAGAGTTTATACAATCTTTTAAACATACTGGTTTAAACATCACAGATATGTACTTAGCACTCACTAATAATGTAATGTAGCTGTAAATTATTCTGGTTTGACCATAAACACCACAGAGTTTTGTACCTAGTCCCAGATTTTCGTAGTTCCTACCAAACACTTTCCTTTGTTATACAGCTTGTAGTATTACTGTTGTCCCCACTATCTTTTAATGTGGGGACATGCAGGTAGGGAAAGGATGAAATAGCCTGGTCAAGTTCCCTGAATTTGTTTCTAACATAAATTAGTGGGGGTTAGAATTTTTTTAAATACAAATGCTACAGTCACAAATGGAATAATTTTCCAATAGTAATCAGAATCCAGATTTCCTATCATTTGATGATGCAAAATTTCTTTGATCTTCTAACCTTCTCTTACAATTTGGCAGATGACTCAGTTTAATTATCTGTATTTTAGAGAGAGAGACTTTCCTCCACTATAAGAATTCACGCTCATCAAGCTATTTTAAGGATATTTTCCTTTACTACTTTTTTCCAGTAGCTAATGTTTCCTGATTCTCATATACATTTACAATTTATAATGCAGTAGTAGACAGTATTTTTATTTCAAAGACATGTCAATGTTAAGACTGTTCATTGTATTATTTTAAAATGTATTTGTCAAGAAGAGCCATGCAGGATTAATTAATAAGGTGAATGTATTCTCCATAAGTAGTCTGTGCTATAGCCTCTCTTCTACACCCTGTGATAGCAATGGTGATGTATTGGTTTAGATGGCAAATGGTACATGGTGTTGAGTACAGGCAGAGTTTTATAAAGACTGGAATAATATTTCAATAGCACCTATAAAACAACAACTTCACGTAAACACGTTGACCTCAAAAGGATTATTCTTCTAAATTCAAGAATGCATGTGAACCATGGAAGTGTCTGAACTTTTATTCTTACTGAAGATCTGATTGAAAATGCAATCTCAAAAGTTCTTAAAAACTAGTATCTTTATCTGCCTTACCTTTTGAATAGTAGTTTCAAAATTACAAAGAATAAAAGTCAAAAGCATAGACTAGACTAATTAAACTGTTACTGTTTTCAAAGATTTTTTTATTATCTATGTCTTCTTTTCTATCATTATCCCACCTAATTCTTTAAACCAAGTTATTTATTTCAGAATTAAAGCAAGTACATTTGTACTGTCAATGGAAATAATTGTTATCAGAGATTCCCAATGCTATGCAAGGTCCTGAATTGCTACTTTTGCCTTTTCTCCGGTTAGAGACAGAAGGTTTTAGTTACAACTCTGCATTTGTTTGAATGTTTACATGTTCTCAGTTCTCAGCTATCTCCCAAAATGCAAAATAAGCTGTCCTTTGCCATTTTCTTAATCAGGAAGAAATGCAGAAGGATGTTCTTTTTCTTCTTAAGTTGTCTGAATTTGAAAAAAAGGTCACAATTTTGATGGATTTGCTTTGTATTGGAAGAAACAAAGTGGAGCTTTTAAATCTTTAATGTATCAAAAGAAATTTACTAACTGGGTCACTACCCACAGACAGGGTTTTAAAGTTGGGGGAGGGAATACGTGTTCAGGAGTTTTATTTTAGACCTATTATGTTCTTTCATGTGTTGGTTTAACTCTCTTATGTTCACAAGTGAGAGATATGATTTATGCCTCAGAGAAGCTTTCTTGTAAATTAGCATTTTTTTTTCTCCAACAGATGACTTGCAGGTTTCAAATTTGAAGCCTTGTTCTTTTAAGGTGTTCCAAAATGGGAACTACTTATTGATCATTCAGGATTAGTATTTTCCCCATAATTGATCAAGTGATGTATTTGCTTGATAAATGATTTCCAGTTTAGAAGTTTGAGGAAGCTCCTCTTTGTGGGAGATGTCAGCTTGTCAAGCTATGTGGGACCCAGGTTCACAGAGAAAGCCTTGCTGTCTTTTAAGTGGCTTCAACTTGAGTAGAGTACTCTGGTACCTTACACTATACAGACTGAGCTTTCTGTCAAATTGTTAATAATTGCCAAATATCAGTTTTTCTAAGGAAAAAAAATCACCAAATTGAAAGGATACAATAAATGAACAGTTAAAGTCTATTCTGGTTAAATGATAACTCTGCCAAACATTCTATATAAACAGTGTGTTGAAAGTGTATTTTTGCCTATACGTACCACCCAAAAAGATCTCCAATTTCACAACATGTTTGGTGCAGTAACTCACAAATAACAACTGTGACTTGTGAGTAAATTTCACTGAATTACCTAAACTGCATAGGATCATAAGAATTGGTGGCATAGCATAATAGCATTGGGCTGCTATGTGCTAAGCTTTGCTCTTTTAAAGTTTTTGCACTTTAAACCAGCAGAGGCTTTAAGCTCATAATAGTTCAACACACATCTTACTCCACAGGTCATCTGATTGTACTACTGAGTTTAGATGTAGCTGTGAGATTTGCTCTGCAGCAAGATCTGGTAAAGAGAAGTTCTTTGAAGTGGTCTTCAATACATACTTTTTAAATAAACCCTTAATTTTGAGCATGTAAATAACAGTATAGATTTACAGACTAAACATTCAGAGTCCAAGAGGTAACAGGCAGTGGAAATTAACTGTTTAGTTCAAGGGACAGAGAACACAACATTTTCTAAAATGGAAAAAAAATCATTTCATTCTTGCTTAAGTGGAGAAAATTTGCATTAGCTCACATATAACTTGCAGCTAAAAAGAAGCATAATTCAATCTACTTTAAAACAGTTTATTTATACTGAGATAACATTTGCAAAGCACCCTAGAAACATGAAGGTGTAAGTTTCTGTTTATAATCTCAACGGTCATACGATACATGGCCTTAAGGTAGTAAGCACCATTCAAAACAGAATAGATTTTTCCATTCATCTAGCATATTTTTTAAGTTGTAAAAATATGAAACAAATGTACTAAAAGATTTTTTTAAAAATCAATGATATCACCAATCAGATACATATATAAAACATACGCACAAATAATTAATTACAATTTCCCTGAGAAGAGGATTAAAGGTTTGGGGTTTTTTGGTAACAATTACTTAAGGCAATCTTGTATATATTGTAGAGCTGAAGTAATTTAAATCACTTTTGTATGCATAAACTTGATCGCTTTTACAGTTAGATGAATAAGTAAAGAGAAAAAATAAACCAAGGAAAGTCTCTGACTGATGGTGGTGTCTGTATTGCTAGAAGCTGGCATTTTGAATTCAAGAGTATGATTAGTTCATACATATCTTAATCCCCAGAAATAAATCACTGAAACAGATTCATTATGGATAGAAGGAAAATGCTGTTCTTGTTCACGTAAGGTAAGACAGTAACTGTAGCACAGATTAAAATAAAACCATAGTGGTGAAGGGTGTGGAGGTTGAAGAACAATACCCATGTCTTTGAAAGATGGCTTGAAATGTCTATGGTACGTCACTAGTGATTGGGACACTACCATGAATGACTTCGACACACTGAAGAAATAAGAATTCTGCCTCAGGTTGGGCCTGAGAGAGTCTTTGCCCTGCCAGCCCCTAAGGGATCAATGGCACAATTTTGTAAATTTAATATCAGGAAGGACTAAAAGAGAGGAAATTGCCAAATCTCTATTGATGTCAACAAAATTAGGCTGATTTATCTCAGTCAGGAAGGACTGATGAGGACACATTCTTTACCTCATTTTCTGTAATTTTTTTCTCATGTCAGTGAGACGGTCTGGATCATTGTTATACTTTACAAATCAACACATTCTTTACTAAATGCATTTGTGATTCTGCACAAATCCCTTAGAATGCCAAAAGGCTTAGACATTTTAGATAGGAAGCTCAGCTTTAAGAATCTACTGGAACAAAGTAAATGTTTCTTTTCATTTTGCTCTATATTGAGTTTGAAGATACTACTGCTTCCAATTTTAAGAAGGCATAGTCAATACTAGCACACGTGCAGTATGTTCTGTAAAATAAAAATCATTTTGCAAGGAGTTTTGGTGACTTTGTGATTAAGAAATGTCGTCTTTTGTAAAGTACATGTGGATACAATATTATTCTCTCTGCAAAATAATTGCAGTATGAAAGTATTGTTTTGTTCTTTTAATTCTTATTCTTTTAGACATAGACCCCTCTGTGCTAGTTTCACAGTGACGACAGCTAACATGTGGTGGGCTGCAATACCATCTACCAGTATTAACCTATGACCAGACTCTTTGTTAAAACTAATGAACACCAGTAGGGGCTCTATTTTATAGTGTACTTTCCCCAGAGTTAAACACAGACAACTTCCCCCTATATTTTCACTTTGACTACTGAAACGATCTGTTGCAGCTCCACATTGACTTTAGCTTGCCTTGTATTTGTAGGTGGAGACTTATTTGAAATGTTCCTCTTTTTTTGGCTGGTGAAAAAGTCAAACACATGAAAGTCTCTCAAGCGGCTTCTTACAGTCTCTTTACCTCCTTCCTGCAGCTTGCATTGAAAAGGCCAAATTCTGCTTTACCTTACTGACAAACACAGTTTTCGTCTTTTTAGTAAGATTATACTCGTGAATAAGAGAAGCAGAATTTGATCCAAAGGGACTAACTTAACTTCTGCAGATTGAAAACAGTTACAGCAATTCACAGTTTTAAAATGAGCAAATACACATGTCCTCTCTTTTTTCCTTACTCCTGTGGGTTGTCCATTTTTATCTTCTGGGAGGTAACCATATGCACTGTAGGTAAAGATTTTCTCTGTGTATTCTTGCATCTTGTCTATATATTGATTTGTTTTTAAAAAATACGATCAGAATTTGTATCTGCACAGGAGCCTAGAAACCACATTTTGCATCATTTTCTAATCAGTTGCAAGGAGAGTTTTGGCTATGGAAGGGCCACAGTATTGGGTCTCTTAATGAATTCCACTGTAAATTAGTACTAATTTGTTATTTAGTTGGGAAACAAAGCTTCACTTTAAATGAATTTTTAAAGTAACCTAATTATCAGGAAGATTCCAGTTTGCAGCCTCTGGAAAACTCTCCTCTTCCTAAACTGTTAGATGTAAATCTGTCATCTTGTTTTTACTAAGTCTCTCTGATTTTGCTTAGTGTAAGTTGGCTCGGATGCAAAAAACCAAAAAGAGTACTACCGTTGGGTAACCTTTTTCCTATAAAACCAAAAGACTAATCAAAAATACTACTGTTTGGAGGTATTTGAGAATACATACCATGCAGCATAGGTTTCAAACAGCTATTGAATACAGCACAGTGCAAATGCAGCTGCATTTGGCTCCTGTGGAGTCTAAACGTGTTTTTTATTTGGGGTACTAACGTGATTTTTGTTTGTTTGTTTTGTTTTTCATTTTATACAAGTAACTTTTAAAAAGAATTCTTGCAACTCTGTAGCTCACCCTTAGCAGCACAGATGGCTTTCCTCTCCACACTAGACTGCTCTGCTTTCCCCTAAGGCGCAGCCATCACCTTTGACACCATCAGCCCTAGGTGAAGCAGCAGAAGTCATAGTGAGGAATCGGGCTTTCTGAGGGGGATGTTTACCTGTGGCATCTGTCGTTTGTGCTGATGTTGGATGTGCACTTACAGCTTTTGCTTGACTCCTCATTGACTCATTCCTCTGCTGACAAGGGCCGGGTTGAAAAGAGATGGGTTTCCATGGAGAGCTGCGTCGTGGGGGCAAAGGGAGTTTAGAATCAAATTACACAAAACCAGGCAGGAATGGTCGATCTCTGCAGCTCCCCGACGTTGAAGCAAAGGCCCCGCAGGACGCGCTGCTGGCGGCTGGGATGAGGGACGAGGAGGGCGGGGCGCGAAGCGCTGCCTCCCGAGAGGGCCGCGGCCGCGNTCCCCGCCCGGCCCGGCCCGGGCCGCCCGGCGCGCCACGGAGCAGATGGGGACGGGCGGGAGGATGCGCCTGAGCCGCGTCTGCTGCGTGTTCTACCAGCTGTGCGTGCTGTCAAGCGGGCTGGCCGCAGGTGAGTGCGCGCCTTCAGCGGCGCGGGGCCGGCCCCGCCGCTGCCGGTCGCCGGTGCCTGCCCATTGTTCTGCGCCGACACAGCCGTGCCCAGCCCCGCGGGCGGCGGGAGGCCGCATAATGCGTGCGGTGCCGTGCTCCGTCCGTGCGAGGCGCGGGTTTTCATTCGCAACCCTGTGCCCGGCGTGTGGGGTGGGTGTGTGTGTGACGCCGCCTCTCCTCCGGCCGGTGCAGGCTGCGAACTCCTGCTTTTATACACATAATGCTGGCACGCTGGAAATTTTGGTTAAGATGTGATGTAGTGTGTGTAATAGGCGGACGTCGCTCGTTGGCGGTTATAATTCGGTTTTACGTAACGGTGGTGGTGCAGCACGTGTGAGCAGCTGCCGCTCGTAGGTGCACTCGCAGAGTCACGGCGGCTGGAAATCGCCGGGGTTCTCGCAAAATGCGCTGAGAACAAGGTTGACATTTTCAAATTTTTTTTTTTTGTTCAGGTTTTCCCTGCTAAAATAACAGATTTTTTCTACCCATATGGAAAAGTTGTCTCTTTGTCGAAGTGATGAAGGGTTTGTGTAACTCTCCTTGCATGGAGGTGGTGGTCATGAAGAAGAATACACTCAGCTACTAGTAAAAACACAACTTCTGCCCAGCTTGAGCTCCAGCTCTCTCTGTCTGTGAGAAGCGTGCTGTGTCGCAAACCCATTAACTGACACAGAAACATCTAGCGGCTGGTGCATCTGCCATGTGTAAGGACAGGACAAAAGGGCCTAATGGAGCCACTGTACTTTGGGTGGCAGGCTTAGTGGGCTGGGAGTCAGAAGAAACATGTCATAGGGGATCATCAGATAGGTTTCTGGCAGGTGCTGGCTGCTTCTGGGTGCTCTACTCATTTAAAGTATCTGTTGGCCTTCCCACAGGTCTCCATGCTTCAGAAGAAACTGAGGAGTGGGAGATCGTCTTCCCTGCGTTGTGGAGCAGGGGCCAGCAGGAGCCAGTGAGTGGCAGTGGTGGTGGTGGGGGCTGCAGCGCCGACCCCAGCTGTGCAAACCGGAGCAGCACCCTCAACGCCCCCATCACCTCTAGCCCAGTGGCCGGCAGTTCCCGGGAGGTGCGTTCAGTTTCCTCCTCGGTGAAGGGACAGTCACAGGCCATTGGAGAGGCTGCAGAGGAAGAAGACACTGAGGATGAGTATGAGTCTCAGGAGTTTTACCACTGGTCCCCACTGCCCCAGGGGTCTGGTGTTGCCTCTCAGTTGTCACCACCACCACCTCCCCCACCACCACATTCAGCAGAGGATGGAGATGAGGTGCTATTGAGGATCCCAGCTTTTGCTCGGGAGCTCTACCTGCTGCTCAAGAGGGACAGCCGATTCCTGGCTCCTGGCTTTGCTGTGGAGGAGCGGCTCAGGGGTGAGGGCAAAAGCCCACCCTATGCTGCTCAGTCACAACCTGAAAGAGCTTGTTACTACAGTGGTGCTGTCCTCCGCCACCCTGGCTCCTTTGCCTCCTTCAGTACCTGTGGTGGATTGGTAAGATGGCTCTGCATGCAGGGGTAGCACCAAGGTCTCCATTGAAGTGTCCGCTTCATCTGCTGCTTTTTGCTCCAATCCCTTTCCTAAGGTTTTCTTCCTTTCATAACTCTTGTGTCCTACTTCTGTACTTTATTTTTAACCATTTTGCCATTCATACTTTTATTATCCCACTTGCAATTTTTCTCAAGTCCCACTTCTGCTTTTATTCTGTAAAGTTTTGATGTTCTTTGTCTCGTTTACAGATACACTTCTGTCTCTCAATCCTATACCTTTCCCTTTTGGATCTCCTTTTTATTGTTATGCTATTCTTTCTTCAACTTTTCTCATCTCCTTCCCTAATTTCATCTTGGTTTTCGTTTGGTGCCTGTAATTAGTTACC
Organism: Brachypteracias leptosomus; assembly: GCA_013401335.1. Taxonomy (NCBI): domain Eukaryota; kingdom Metazoa; phylum Chordata; class Aves; order Coraciiformes; family Brachypteraciidae; genus Brachypteracias; species Brachypteracias leptosomus. The sequence continues at coordinate 12,922 of VYZX01003745.1, read as the reverse complement.
TCCATGCTCATTCTTCTTCCTTTTCCCTGTATCATCATCTCTCTTTCTGTCCATTTGTTCTTCATTCCCGTCTTATATTCTGAAGTTACCTTTCTCATCTGTTTTATCATCCTTACCTTCTACATTTTAGTTTTCAGACTGTTCTGTCTTTCCTACTTCTACCAATATTTTACATGTGCTTTCTCATCTTCATTATTGCTTTCTTTCATACTTCTCATCCCTTTGGCCAGTTTTCTCTGTCTCACAGCTTGCCACATGTGGTACCTGTAGTTACTTGGATTTGGGACTCCTTATCCTTCTTTCAGTTCCTCCATAGAAGTATGCAATGACTATGTTCTGAGCAGAAATGTTAATAGAGTCAAACCTTTTAAATGATTATTACTTCTGTGGCATATCTCCCTTATTTGAAGCAAATTTCACCTTCTGTAATTTCTATTGGATCAGTCATGATTTTTGCTAGATAAGGACCAGAATTGGGCACACTGACAACAGCAGTGGTGATCCAGTGAGCTGCAATCCCAAGATACTTGGGGGTGGATGGAAAGAGTAGAAAGCAGCTGGGATGATGTAAAATGCTGGCAGGATTTAAAACAAAAAAAAATATTACTACTATTATTCTCATTTTGGGCCTTTATATAGCATCATAAATGCACACACCTTTATGCAGCATGTTACAGAAGAGAATGCAGATGGTGATGGTACTAGGGAGATAAAACATCATCATGACCCTGAGGTTTTTAAGTGGCTAGATGGGTGTAAATCATCACAATCACATGATAATGTTTTTTTGTATTTCTTTCTGAATTCAAACATCTAACTCGTTCCATTGCTGATTCATGAAGATATGCCTGCTTGGTTTTCTTTCTTTTTGCATGGTCATGAAGTGAAACCAGGTAAAGTGTGGAAATTTTGACTGCTTATTCATTTGCCTGTTTGGACTTAATCAAAAGTCAAAAGTGGTGGACAGGGAACATACGTGGATTGACGCCAAATAAAATATTTGCCTGCAGTCCTATAAAGTGAAACCGCCAAGTTTCACACAGCTCTTAAGTGGTTGGCATCTAGTTATTGATGCTTTGTCAGATTTTCCAAAGCATGGTAGCAGAATTAGTTGTGGAGAAAAATACTGAAAGTCAACTGAAGGTGGCTTGAAAGCAATCAGGTAAAGGTTTTTTATGTTCTGAAAAGCATTTTGACTTCTGTACTCCTTGTTTTTCTTAGAATTTTACTTCTACATTGCATGTGGGTAAAATTAGGTGATAGAATCTTTGCAAATAAATTGGTAGAGATAATTATCACAAATGTCTACTCAGGAGTCATGTATATCATTGCATGTTTGTAATTCTTTTACTTAATTTATAAATTGAAATTCACTGCTTAAATAGACACCAGTTTCCCAGGAGCCCCATTAGTAGTTTTTGAATTAGTCAGATTTTTCCTTGGATTACCAGCCTGTTCCCAGCCTACCTGCCATTTAAGCAGGGGTGTGCCCAGATCATCTTCCCCATTCATAAAGCTGCAGCTGAAATATAAACGATTCTGTGTACCTCAAATAAAATTGGAATCTGTTGTTGATGTTGATTGATGTTGCATGGTTCTCAACCGCATAGTCTTATTTGCAGTGAAATAATTAAACAGCTGTTCTTCCTGAGAGTGTTGCTGCATCAGGCACATAGTTAAAAAAAATTGCTCAGTGCTATTATGTCAAAGTTGTCATAGCAAATCTTATTTGTCATTCTTTATTCAGTCATTGCTTGGGCTCTGTTACATACATAAGTTACTCTGTTTCCAAGAGTCTTGAAAAAACATCATACATACATTGCATATTCCACCCTGTTTCCTTTAGGCCTTGCCCTGCAAAAGGAGCCAAGCAATATTTCAAACTACGTTTTCTCTTCTAATATGTAAAAATCCATTGAAACTTGAACCTACACATACTACAATTTAGTTTTTCATTTTAAATATAAAGAAATTTCAGAGAAAATACAGTATAAATGTCATAGATATACTCCTATTTCAAAGCCTTGCAGACTTTGAGTTTGGATTACTAGGCTGCATACACTTTGGAAAGCCAAACAAATGGGCTGTAAGTCATTTAGGTTTCACTTAGCAATTTTTCTTCTCAGTGAGAAATACGGCACCTCTGTTGAACAACAAAACTTCCACCGTTCAGCTCCTGTTATTCACCAAGGAAAGTAACTGTAGTCTGACAGCAGTGCTTTTGCCATACAGGAGGAAGGATGGAGAAGTGTAAACATCAGTAGAAAAGGTTTGACCGTCATGTGCAGGAAGGGTCATACATGGCAGTACAGATATGTGGCTGATGCTTTAGGGCTAGTTTTGAGAAAATACACCGTTAAGAGGAGGCTTAGAGGAGATCTCATTACTCTCTACAACTACCTAAAAGGAGGTTGTAGTAAGGCTGGTGTTGATCTCTTCTCCCAAGTAACTAATGACAGGACAGGAGGGAATGTCCTCAGGTTGCACCAGAGGAGGTTTAGATGGGATATTAGGAAGATGTTCTTTACTGTCAGGCACTGGAACAGGCTGCCCAGGGAGGTGGTGGAGTCACCATCCCTGGAGGTGTTAAAAAAAGTGAGTAGATGTAGCTTTGAGACATGGTCTAGGGATCAGGGAGATGTTGAACAAAGGTTGGACTTGGTGATCCTAGAGGTCTTTTCCAACCTAAATGATTCTATGATTCTATTCAACAAAATGAGGAAAAGGCCTTGCATGAAATTGTGTCATCCAAGTTAGGATGTTGGTGTTAGTTCTGGCTTCCAAAGGCATGGAGACCTGATACACCAGTGACATTCCTGAAATTGAAAAAAACATCTTATATGGAAGTCTTAACTGCTCCTTCTGTAGGCAAAAAGGTAGAAGAATATTGTTGCAGGTATTAGGCATCTCATCTCCTTAAAGTGGGACTCAGATGCTTTTTGAGTAGTTCGCTCCTTGTAGTTGGGTAAAGTGTGTAACATACAGCACAACATTAAAGCTTCTCCATTTCTTATTTCACAGTTCTTCAAAGCTTCAGTAGTATGAGGGGTGATAGTAATGGAGTTCATAACATACTATGTAAATCATGTGAATATACAAGTGAAAAATGAGGGTTCTGCTCCCGGATAGTTACTAACCAAATTCTGACTGCCAGCCTTGGCTTCATTTGGCAGCTTGACAGTGTTATGATTTTTTCAAAATACTCTCTAAATATTCACTAAATATGCCCTCCAGTTTAAAACTGGAGATATGCATGGACCATCTAGAAACTCCCATCACCATGACCTCGGTATAATCTCAGAGTTCAACATGATCAATGCTGACAGCCCTACCCAACTCCTTGGTAAAACACTTGTGAATTCTTATGTCTTTTTGTAGCATAATGGGATTTGCTCAGAGTACGTTTTGGGATTCTGCACTGGTGCTGCAGCAAGATTGATGAGACAAGGTTTCCAAGAATTCTCCATTTCTATGCTGACTGCCTGCTTGTTGTTCATTGTTAGCCAAATACCAGGATGTAAGAAGTCCTGTTGATGCCTGTGAGACTGCTCTTCTGAAGGCGATGAATTGCAGAGCTGGACCATTAATTATTTAAATGGTTGTTTCTGCTGCTTGCTTGTGTTTTGCCATAATATTAAAAATAAGAGGAAGAGCATGTCAAATGTTGAACAGTTTTATTTGCAACTGGTAATATATATAACGTAAAACTGCTTTTAGAGCATACTGTAGGGGAAACTTACTGTGGACATAGAATTAAGAAATCTGGCTATTGGTGCTTTACCAACTATCTGCTCTGCTGCCAGCTTGGATTTGAAGTCTCCATTTCCCCAAAGAGAGCTATAAACACAGCAAATGTGTACTTTATTCCCCAGTTCTGTCATTTCAGAAAGAGAAGCATGTAATGCCATTTTTTCTCTGAATTGCTTAAGTAGTACTCTATGGGTATGGTGTGACAGGCAGGGGTTTTCCCAGTGTTTCTTCTTATTCTTTTTTGCTGAAGCAGTCTGCCATAAATAGAGAACAGCTAGATAGAGAAAGTATTTCAGTGTCTTCTTAAACCTGAAGCAATGGGATATGTTCAAACTGTTAGGAAGTGCAAGCAGGAGCAAGTGTATACACAGAGGGTGGACAGGAGAATGCAGCTCCATGCAGCTCTGCTGTTCACTGCAGGCTGTCTAACAGGACATTTGTGGAGATCTGCCTAACCAGACAACATTGCCAGCTGGGTTTATTTACTAGAGAGAAGCTTTGAAATTAATCTGTGTGGTTCTATATTTTCACTGGATTTTAAGAATGTGAAATGGTCAATAGCATATTTATAGTTCTCTAAATCCCTGAAGAGTCAGTGTCAAATACTATTTGCGATGAAAATTAATGTGAATTTTCTCAGTGATTTAAGTGGAAGCAAGTCTTAACACATTTCCAATACAATCCAGGGAAGAACTCTCTCTAGAGAAGTGTATGGTGCTTTTGTTAGGCCTCATTGCTGTTAAGAAGCAGGTATTTAAAAGTCTGATTAATAGTTTACAGACAAATAGTCACAGATTTACTACAGCTGTTAGACATACACTTAAAGAGCACAATCTGAAGCAATGCTGCCAGCATCAACAAAAGAATGAATGTCAATACTTCTGTGTCATGAAGAGACATTTTAACAAATACTTCCACTGCTAATGTCCTACTTTTACATAAAACTGAAATAAATTAGAATGTGAAAAAAACTATGTGCCTTCTTTGGCTAATGGAATGCTCATATGGTACTTTGGTAAGATTTGCAAGAAACCTGAAATGCCTTTATAGGAAATGCTTTTTTAAAAAAAATTTCTGACACAAACTGGGTTTTGAAGATTAATGCAATTAACTAGTAGTCAAAATATTTTAGACTTTTTGAGATACTCCAAATTCGCATGACCCTTAAATTCAGGACATGTAATAGAGCTTATACAAAAATGATTTTTTTCATTTTGTACCTATCCATTGAAGATAGCCTGACTTTACAGGTTGTCTCAGAGAAGCTGGCTGAAATTATAATGAAACGATAGTAATAAAATAAAAAACTAGTTCTGTATTCCTAGAATTCTCTACACAGTCACTTTTGAGGATAGGATTCAGCCTGAGAAAAGACTGAATTCTTGTTTTAACGTCTTTCCTCCTAGAGAAGAATTTTAATCACAGTGTTTCAACATTTTTATAATGGAAAACTCCCAGTGAATGTAGTTCTTAGTAACACTTTCTAGTGATTCCTGCAGTGAGAGTGGTGTCTGACATGGAAAGTATACTTGAATTTTTTGACAGCTTGGACAGTTCTGGAAAGCTGTACTAAACTTCTACTTTTTCATTGTACGGCTTCTTTTAGTGGTAGTGCAGTATTTAACCTGCTGCAACTCCTTTCCTGGCACAGGGTCAGCCTGATGTGGAATGTACAGATTGTTTGCATTGAGTTTGGGTAGTGACATTTGTTGTGCAGTGCATATGCAAGTTAAATCCTGGCTTATGTGAGCACCTCTGCTTTTGTAGGGCTCGTGGAGCAGGTGATCAGAAGCATCTCACAGGCTTCATAAATTGCCCTGAGAATTTATGCTATTGCAGGTTGTGAGCTCCTGGTGTAAGGCTCTGAGACTTCTTAATAGCTTCTTGCTTCGATCAAGCTGGAGAGCAGCTACCCCATTACACATCCTAAACCATGGAGTACAAATGCACAAGGCTGAAATGGGTCAAATACCAAGCCTCTTATCAAACAAAAATAGTAGCCCTGCCTCCCCACTTCGGTGATGTTGCAGTTACACGTCAGTATTGAGTAATTTCCACACCAGATGCTTTTCCAAAAGAAATTGGAGACTATTACAGCTTCTTTTGTACATTACAAGACAGAGATCACCAGCAATTTTTCATAAAAGGGGAAAGATTGTTAGCAATATTCATGGTCCATTTGATACATACAGACTAAAGTTTGACATATCAGAAGGAGGATTATACAATTAAATAGGATTATCCTTAAAGGCTGCCAGGATAAATGAAGTCCACTCTCCCTCCTTCTATACACCCATCTTCCTGGCATCCTTAAATCAAAGAGGGAACAAAGACAAGCAGTAAAACGTGTTTGGATCCCCTCTTTTTAAAAATAAGGGATAACTTAAGACAGAAAGATGTGGAAAATCACAGGTGGGTTTTTGGAGACTTTTACATCTACCTATTTAGAATGCTAACTCTTTGCTTTCTTAGCATACAGTCTGCCTACTGTTGCATTGTGAGTTTGTTAAAGAAATGAAACTTTGCTGAGAGGGACAGAAATAAATACGTGAAGGATGATACTTTGTCAGTATCCCTTACTGAGAGGTCATAGGTTCAACAAGTTTTGCACTGTTGACTTTAACTTGTGCCTTAGTTGTGTTTTAATGATCTCTAAAAAGGCAGTACAAAATTTGTCATGAGTAGAAGTAGGTGGGCAAGGTAAGGCATGAGTGGAATTCTCAGCACTGAACATAAAGCAGCTTTGCTCAGTTTTGAAAGTAGGTTTCTTTGCAGAAAAAAACAGAAACACTCCTGGGAAAATGAAGTGTTGGACTGAAATTTGGGGTTCCCACTTCTGTATAGCGTAGAACCAAGGAAATATCTTGGTGTTCCTGGAAGAATACTCATACTTTCAATGTATGTGTTGGATCTGAGCTGGGTTGTTCCTCCTGGATTTACATGGCAGTGAAATATGGAAGAGAGGAGAACAACCTCTCTCCAAAGAGAGAGGAGGTCTTCTAGGACATCTGGACTCCCACAGGACAGAATGTGCTGTTTACATGAAGTTTCTTTGACATTCTTGGACACAGATGTATCTTCCTCCAGTGTAGGCTTATCTGCTATTTTTGTTAATCTGTTATATTAAAATCTCTTCATATCTGAGAAACCCCTGCTAATTAATAAGAAAAAGAAGTCTTTTAAACATAGGAACAGTAGTGTCAATGTAAAGCTGAAAGATTTAGAAAATCAGTTTTGATTTAGGCTGAAATTACATTTGAACTATAACGATCTTGGTTTCCTTTACTATTAAACACTGTGGCATGGTATGCAAGACGTTGGGCCAAGATGTCTCTGACCATGTGGAAGCGATTCCTGTCTCCTTGTAAGAGCTATCATATAATCATGTAATCACTCCATCCTGGGACAGGTTTGATTTGTGATTACAATCCTGCTTATAATAGCCTGCTGTTTTTCTAAAGTGCTTATTTTCAGTACAAATAATTCCTTTGCGATATATTTCCAAGCCATAATTAGAAATGAGAAATATGCTATATACAGAGTAGCTTTATTTAAAAAAATTGACTGTTGTGAATCACTTGAGATCTCTATCCATTGTAATTAGTAAGCATAAAATTATCAAGGTTATTTTGCAAGGTACAGAAGTAAGATGGTAAATCAGAAGAACGGGGTAAGTCCATTAATGAGTAATGTTTTTGCATTAATTCAACTAGTAAAGTTTTGACCCTCTAATTTGAAGGTAACTGCATTAAAAAAAAAAGATCACTTACCCTCTCCTAGCTACAGCTGTTAAGGTTAGTGAAATTAGCATTTATTTCAAGTCTTATATCCCTGACTGTAATTCATGATATGTGCTGATTGTTTCTTCTATAGCAAATGAACCAGGATTTTTAACAGAAGCAAATGTTCTCCATGTCGTAACCCTTCTAATTTTATTTTAAAAGCACTGTTCTTTGTTTTTTAAAAGATTTTTTGGACTTGCAAGAATGGAGATTCTTTTTGGCAGTTAATGGCAGATTGTGACAGGGAAAAAATAGGAAAATCCATGATTTCCAAGATGTAATACCATAAAAACTGGGGAGCTGGGAAATAAGTAGGAAACAGTTGAAAGCCTCAGGTGTGAGAGTCATTGTGGGGTTGATGATGGGTGAGAATATTGAAGGAGGAGTCTATGAAAACTGATGGTCATGTAAAGCATAAAATGTAGCATGCAAATGATGTGCATCTCTCTTTGCTCTGTGGTAAAGAAGACTACCATGGTAGAAAGGGATGAGTTGAAGCCATTTGGATTTGCAGTAGAGTGAGATGTTTGCAGAACTTCTGTAGAGCTTTTGCCTTTCCTTGGTTTACTCAGGTCTCTCAACTGATGACTTTAGGGACATAGTGTGAGGGTTGACTGGTTGGTCCTTGTTTAGTAGAAGAGGCGATGTAATGGTGTAGTGTGAAATATGCTAAACACATGCATGTGTTATATTCTGTCTGTTATATTGCATATCCAGACGGTAGCTGGTCAAATATTTATAAACCAATAGCCCAAAATATCTATACTAGATTTGAAATCAGATGTACATCTGTTGTGCATTAGCAGTTCAGTTGACCTTTTGTTGTTAACCTGTCATTGCTTAGACAATCTGGTCTTCTTGGTTATTTCTATTGCTCCTAATAATGACATAAGTAAGTAAAGAAATATTATTCGGAAGGGAAAGAATGAAGAACATTTTTAGTTCATTTTAGTTCTAATTGTAGAACAATGTATTTAGAATGATAAATCAATACTGTAACATTAGTTACAAAAATAATACATGCATCTGCACATAAGTGAATTGAAGTAAAAAATTTTGGAAGCATATGCTGAGAATATTTTTCTTCGGTCTACCAGTACTTCAGTCAGAATTATTTTCTGAATGAGTTTTGCATTAAAAAATGTAGAAATGTGCCTAAAACTGACTTTTGAAGTGATTTAGTTTCTCTGTGATTGTCCTCCGACAATTGCCTATGTTTGGAAGTTTAACTGGGTCAAGTCAGGTCAAGCTTATTTAGAGAGCAGTATGTTAAGGAAAATGCAGATATTCCTGCATATGATGTTAATTCATCCAGGAACAACTTTTTATGATTCAATACAGAGTAAATGTCCTGTTATCTCCCTCTGGGCTTAAGGGGATGCTGACTGGGAGAAGCATCCAGGTAATGGCTAGAACCATTACAGTAATGCCATCTTCAATATAAAATGTTAAGCTGTATTTCAGATGGATTTAAACTTCTCAGTGCTCTTTTTGTCAGTGAGAACATTGATTATAACCTTGAAAACTCAGGTGTAACTGCTTCAAGGCTCCTCGTATGTACTTTGCTATTCTTCTGAAGGTGGGAGACAGGGAAAAAGTAGGACATGATAAGTGACCAAAAAAAAAAGCTGACTGCCTGTTATTCTGGGATACAGCAGTGGGTGAAGAGTGAGTTCTTATTCTTGGTATGTGCAGGGAACATGAAGCTAGGTTTGTACACATATTCTCAGGACTTAAATATTTCATTTTGATTTTGCTTAATAAGCTTTTAAAAACTATTCCCTAAGTATGAAGCTGTCTGGATCTGTGCTTCTGTCATAAGCTCTGCGTGAAACTGTTTTAACCTAGGCAACTTTTTAAAGCTTATTGTAAGTTAGGGGACGAGAGGTTGCTTAGGTGATTTTGTGCCAAGGTAGTTCCCCAATCTCTTTTATCCCTCTGTGACACAAATGGACCTCACCCTGAAATATTTATTAAATGACATGAGGGGAGTAAGGAAGTTAAAAGTAGAAGAGGGTTTATAGACTAAAGTGGTTACAATTATGCATATAAAAATATTAGTTTTCCAATTTCTGGCTCATAGTCCTGTCATGTTTTCTTTTTTCTGTTTGATCACCTGTTTGTTTCTTCTGTAGTGACCTATCTAAGGAAGCACAATAACAAAGATTTCTTCTATGTCTGGAGTGGTTTTGCTTCTACTACTAAGTTATTTGTATTTGAAATAATGGAAGGAAATAATTTCTACCTTTCTTATTTCATTTTGGGTGATAATTTTTTTGTTTGTTTCATATAAACAAATTTACTTTAAAATGACCAGTCAGACTAATGCTTCTTGGTTCAGGATTCTAATATCAAAACTCCATTCTGCTTGCCGTTTGGATTCTTACACACATAAAATCAAGCTCTCTAGCTTTTTAAAAAAGGAAAAAGACCTTCTTCCCAAATCTATTTTTTCTTTCAGTTAAAACCGTAGTTGAAAAGTAATTAGATACTTTTCATTCTTTTGTGAGGGTAGCAGAACTTTAGTTTTCTATGTGCAACAAAATGTAAATTAATATTTTTTTTCCCCAAAATGAGGAAGCAGAATCTAGAAGTTGAAAGCAAAAAACTATGTGTAGTTTGAAAAAAAAAATTAGATGTCAATTTCAGTTAGGAGTGGAGCCATGGAAGTATATGAGTTCTATATATTTTTAACTATTAAGCAGTGTGATTCTTAAAATGATAATAAATTGTAAGAGTCTTACTTATTTCTCTTAAAGCCACTGGTTCTGAGTTCATGTAATTCTAGATAGAGATACAAAAACCTTAAAAATAACTTTATTTTACAGATGCACTAACTTGGTTTGTTGAATTACAGTTCTTTGCCCATAAATACAATTTATTTTCCTGTCTTGAATTACGGGTTTTTCACAGTTAGTAGTTTTGGCAAATTATAGATTGAACAAAACTGAGTTTCATGGAGTGTTACCTTGAATTAAATAGTCTTTGAAGGCAGTTCAGCCCCTCTTTCAGAAGAAAACCAAAATAAAGGAGTCATGGATAGATACTTCAATAAGGATTAGCAGAGATTAAATTTCTCTATGGGCAATCATGGGCGAGTTTTGGAGCTGTGCCATATCCTTCTGTGGCTACAATGAAAGCACATGGATTTTAACAATGGTAGCTCGTTGGTATGCTCTATTTGACTGTTTTACATGGATGAATCAATTTAAACTTGGATCTCTTGTATTGGTACTTTTGGTACTAGTCTAGATTTTTTATCTAATGTACGTTATATAGACTGTAGCTGATATTTTGTGTTTAAATCTCCTGCATGGGACTTGATGTAGAATGCTTTGTGCTCATCCTTTGTGTACTATTACATTTTTGCCTGCATAAAATACCTGTTCAGATTCTGATGGAACTGATCCTAGGCTTGCACTAGAGAAATGGGGTTAATGCAGTTTCATTAGCTGAAGGTACAAAAGTTTGATTTGTAGTACAAGAGTTGGTTTTAATCTTATCAGAAGGTGCTGAAGTTTCTCATATTGCACCAAAATGTTCTAAAGAACCATCTTTACAAGCACTGAGTCTTTAATTGCAAGGATCTTTTTGCATAGGTGAAATGTTTCCATAGGTGTTTCTTTTTCTAGGACTAAAAAATGTTAAGCTATGCAAAGATACCATATTTTATGTTGTTATATAATAAGTGATCTAGAATATCACTAAATCAGTTCATTCTAAAGAATTTTGAACTTAAGTTTTATGAAATATAGTTTTTTAAATCCTGGCTTACTTTAGAGAAGCTGTTGTCTTTATTCTGCAAAAGGTATATGGTTGTAGTTTTGATTTTTTTTTCTTTCTTTTAATAGTAAATTAGTGGTGGTGTTCCATTTAAGATAGCATGTACTTGATGAGCAAAATGAAGTGATTGTTAACATCATTCATCACTCACTTATGACAAAATGGTAGACATAATTTACAGGTTAGGTGGCTGTTTTTAAAAGGAATCTTTATGCCAGTTCTGCTTTGAATTGTTCAAGTAAAGGTCCGTATCATGCTTGTTCAGGTTTAATTGTACCTTGGTTTTCAGTTTGATTGGAGTTTATTTTATTGGCCTATATTAGTCATATGTGGTTGGTGGAGCACATTGATTCAGCATAGTTTTTGAAGAAAAATAGAATAAGGCTTTGCAGATCAGACAATGAAGAATTGTCTTTATTCATTAGTTGGTGCATGCATGAACAATGGAATTGAAGTCATGCAACCACATAAAAGTATGCTTGTGTGGGGGACAAAATGAAGATCTTTGTCCATAGGACTGAAGCATTTGCTATCTTTGATTTTTTTTCTTTGCTTTAGCAGCCTTGGTAGTTGGTTAATGCTTCCTTTTGTAATGGTAGTTTACTTCCTTTCCTTCATTTGGAAACTGTGCTTGAATCATGGTCTGCTCTGATCGTTGTGGTTTTGATGAACCAAACTGAAGGCATGGCCTTTGTGAGTTGCTGTACTATTACTCTGTGCTCCAGCTTCTTGAAACATAGGCCTAGATGAAAAAGAAAACTCAAAAAAGTAATTGCCAAATTCACATGAGGACAGATCAGAATATGAAACCTAAGGCCAAAATGCAGGGACACCACTGAAAGTACTTCTTTTCTAAAAAAAGATTTTGATTGTAGTTGACCATTTAGAGCTGCCAGTGCAGAAACTTTACGTATTCTCTTAGTGGAATAATAATTAAATTTTAATTAAATTGATTTCTAATTAATATTTTTTTCATGTAAGTGAAGAGGAATAAGCTAGGTGGCCATTTCATTACTTTCGCACAAATGTTGCCTTCTAGTTTCCTTCCCTTTACTAGCACTAGCTCTATTTATTAATTATTATTTTTAAACTAAATTAATTGTGTAACATAAAGACACAGGCAATGAATTTTTCCATAAGCCATAAACCCCAAAATCTTGATTATATAATGCAATAGCAGTTTGTAGTTTCTAAGTATAAATCTTTAGGCATTAATAATCATAGAATCATAAAATTGTCAGGGTTGGAAGGGATCTTAAAGATCATCTAGTTCCAACCCCCCTGCCATGGTCAGGGACACTTCCCACTAGATCTGGTTGCTCAGAGACCCATCCAGCCTGGCCTTCAAAATTTCCAGGGATGGGGCTTCCACCACCTCTCTGGGCAACCTGTGCCAGTGTCTCACCATCATCACGGTGAAGAACTTCTTTCTAATGTCTAATCTGAATCTACTCACCTCTAGTTTTGACCCATTCCCCCTAGGTCTACCACTACCCAACATCCTAAAAAGTCCCTCTCCAGCTTTCTTGTAGGCCCCCTTAAGATACTGGAAGGCCACAGTAAGGTTTCCTCCGACCCAATCATCTTTTTGTTATTCTTCTGCCTCA
>VYZX01003735.1:10150-34679 GCA_013401335.1 Brachypteracias leptosomus | reverse complement strand
AAAGAAATAGGTCTAGATTAATCAAGTTTAGTGAGTTCTATTGATGTCTACATCCCCGAATAGCCTTTTCCCTTGCTTTTTGTGGGTTGTTATTTGGGGTTTTTTTGGACCAGAGACATATGGAACACAAAACATCTATTTATTTTCAGTACACAACAGCACCAGTCTGAGGTAAGGCTAGCCAGATCAAATCTGCAAGCTAGAGATTTCTACAGCTGTGCATCATTTCTTCACACAACCCTTCCTAGCTCTCAGTTAAGAAATGTCCAAGGATTTGTTTTGAACCAGCCTAATCCACAACAGAATTGAATACAAGCATGACAGCAATAGGTCACACAGTACTCCTCAGTGACAGAAATACAAAGATATAACAGGCAAGCAATCTGTTCTAAAAGGAGTCTTTAAGACAATAAGGGGGTTTTGTTTGCTTGTGTTTTTCTGAGGATTTTCTTTGTGGTTCTTTTTTTCTAGTAGACAAAGAATTGTACTCCTGAAAATGAGATTGAAGTTTCTCTCTTTGTTACTGTTAAATGCCATAGGTAGCAACAGAAAAGGAAGAAACAACTAAGCTATTTAATAGGATACAAACACAATTAGCTAAGGAATCAACATGCATCTGGAAATTATGTTCTTTGTATGTTTGTTCCTTGCTTATACCGAAGTTTTCTTCCTGCAAATATTAACCTACACAAATATAAAACTTACACTTCTAAAATAAAAAAGCAAAAATTCTCCACATCCTCGAATTATCCACAAGATGGCAGTGCTGCCATGATACAGGATAATCTGTTCAAACTGATTATCAGTACAATCTGTCTTTCCCTGAGGACACAGACATACAGCTGTTAGAAGATGGTATTTTACTCATATCCAGACAAAACCCTCATCATTCAGCAACTGGCTGAGCAGTATTTAACATGCTGTAATAATTAATTTTACAGACTGACCACAGACAGCCAGATTGGAGAAAATCATTTGGGGTTGAGTTTTCTGTGAATGTACTGGCCTCCAAATATTCCAAAACAATAATAATAATTATATGCTTCATCTCTGGTGCAAAGAGCAATGTAAGGGCTGATAAACTGGTCAGTTTATCCCTTCCAAGACCCACTCAAAAGTTTAGCTCAAATTGGTGACAAATCCTAATAATCAAATACCATCCTGTGTATTTGTATACAGCAAATTAAAGGCATGATTGTGCATGTGTTACAATGTGTGCACTAGTTTGATATAGCTATTGCAGTAAACAATACTTATTAATACAAAACAGCATAACCTTTCAACTATAGTATAAACTCCTCACACACCCTTTATTATCCCTCATCTTGGTGGTGTTACACATGCTAACAAGACTAAATTTATATAGAACACCTGCATGGCCTACAGTTATATTTTCATTTAGCCGCACAAATATTCACTCTCCAGATTAAATAATGTTTTACTGGAAAAACAAGGAACTATCATTGTTTTAGACAAAGGAGGAAGACATGGAGAATATTACTTCTATTGTGAAACTATCACCACTCTGCTTCTGTTTCATTACCTACCTACGCATCTTCAATCTAATGCGAAGTTGGTGCCAACATTTTTTTTCCCCAATTTAAAGTTTTCACATAAGAAATATTTTACAAACTAAATAGTAATCTCCTTTTCTCCTGGTCTAATCCACATTACTTCCTTGCAATAGATGTTCCAAAGCCAAACAATATTGACCTAAAATTCCAGAGGTTACTAAGTCTCTGAGAATTTCATGCTTTACAGTACAGGAGCAGAAGAATGACAAGAGTTCTACAATGTTCACAGCACAGTTGTTTTCTTGCTATTCTAAACAAAAATATCAGTGGGCAACACAAATGTACAATAAAGAAAATTAATTCAAACTAGAAGAATTTTCAAGGTATGATAACAGCAGACTCTAGTGAATAATTTGACATTAAAGGATCAGACAACAGAACAGAAAACCAGATGGAATATTTTGTGAAATACATAGGTTTGCACACCAGTCAAGTATGTACTATCCCAGCTGATGTAAACCCAGCTCGCATTGGACCATAAGCCTCTATATTAATGGCTGAAACACTGAAATAGGGCAGTTACTGTTACTGCACTTGGATTTGGACTTCGAATGAACTAGTATGCTTATACTCTTTTTTACCTCTGCATGTCTTGCTAAATTTGAATTCCTCTTATGTAAGAGCAGAATTACAAACTAGCACAATTTAAACTACTTTGGCATATGTCCTTGTTAAGCAGATTAATAGCCTAATTCCCTGTTATCTGCTCTGGCCAACTACTAGTTTCCAGGTGTTACAGTTTTCTGTTCTATAAAGTAGCATACACATCGAAACCATATGTATGTGTGTATATACATAAAAAAAATACATTTATATATAAATAAAACGTTCAGTTTTTTATAAAAACCTGTAAGAGCTATTGTATTCCCTAGGAGTTCTCTACTTGAAGTTCCTAGAAAGGTTTTTTCCATAGATTCCTCTCACCTTTAAAATTCATCACTAACTTGTAAAACATAGCCTAGATGTAGTGACTTTTAGACCACTGAGGGAAAGAAGAGACATAGAAGACCTGTGTGTATGGCACCAAAAAAAATGAGTAGCAGTGAATGTTTTCTGTTTTCCCTATATACCAGTCATTTAATGTTTTCTGCATATGGCAGGAGAAGAACATAGGAGTAACTAAAGAACACTCTAATTTTGGGGAAATAAAGGAAATCAAACAGGTAAGGAGAAAACCCTCCCCAGGGCACTTTATTACAACTCTTGTGTTTGTCAGTTGTATTTTGGTTCTTGTTCTGCAAACACACAGGACAGTTTTTTAAGTAAATGAATTATCATTTGCATGCACATGCTTTCAAGATAAGAACTTTGGACTGCAACCTCTATGAGTTTAGGACTAAGTCCTTTCACTGTACATGTGGCACATTGTCATTATGGAAAGAAATAAAGAAAGGATAAAACAGAATACTTCAGGCACAGTTTCCTTCTCCTTACTTTTATAGAACCAAAGGTTTATAATGTATTTGAATTCTCCCATCTCTGAGATTTGAGGAACTTCATAATGAACATAAGATTCAGAATCCTGGAGTTCTCTGAGAAGGCTTGATTTAGAATTAAACCCTAGTATCTGACTTTTCTACAAGGAAAAAAAGAAGCACAATTATTACTTTCATTCTAAACTCAGGCCTCAGCAAATAGATTGAAAACTCTGGAACAGCCCAAGGTTACTTTGTGCCTATAGCCATACTTGTTCTTTTGTCAGCAGCTAGCATGTCATGATCTCCTGTGTCCCTCAGCTAGAAGTATAACTGAGAGTTATTTCTAACTGAGCCACAACTGACCTTGAAATTATTTAACTTAAGGTTTTGCTTCTCAAGAATAATAGTTGGCTGCACTCAATAATCTCTAGGCAAATACTTTAATTCTATATTATTTCCAACTCTTTAAAAAGCAGCACAGACCACTATACCTTCTGGAAGAAATATGACTGGTATTGCAGCAAATTGTTTGCTTTCTAGGCCATACACACTACCAGGACCTAAGAAATTCACCATATTTCCTCCACTTACCTGTCATGGATTTTAATATTGACAAATCACACTATTTCCCTCCTCCCAGACCTGTTGGATGAGTGATCCTAAAGGAAACAGTAAAATAAGAAGCCATGAGGCAGTAATACTATCAATCTAAGTCACCTATAGAGAAGAAATGTCATATTCACAACATTACTGCCAATAGTTAAGCCCCAAAGCAGCACTTTATTATTTTATTAAGGCCAAAAGTTTCAGCACAAGCTTCAACTATGCTGGCTGTAGTAGTTGAGAGGCATCATTCTGCTGCTAATGTAAATGGTTTTGCTGGCAGCAAGCAGTCAAATGTATAGATTTCTTGTCAAAGATACAAGGGGTACTGAAACATGCAAGCTGATACAGAAAGAATACGTGAAGATTAAAGGAATGTTTCACAAAACTGTATCTGATTTTCTTTTAAAAATTAAAGCAAGATTCTTATCAAATGAAATCCAAATGACTGTTTTCTCTTTCTCTGCTGACCTTATTGACTGAGCTTCATTTTGCATTGTGCCTATGAACAGGCAAAACAATTTTGCTAAACTTAACAAAAACTTTTGCTTGTAATTAGGAGTAAAACACCAGCATGCTATTCTCAGTTAATATGACAGCACACATACAAAAATATTCACACTGCAACTCAGTCTCCCCCAGCAGCTGGCTAGGGCACAAGCCTTTAAATAACGCTATGAAATTCTCTTCAGCAATTTCTGCAACCCTTCTTGCTTGTGCCCATCATCGTATTTGTACAGTACAAAACAAGAAAAGGCTTTGACACTTTACAAAGTCTGTAACTGAGAATAGCACCGTGACCTCGGACTTCCAAAACCAAGTAGCAACAAGGGTATGACCCACACACAAGCTTCCAAAGCAAGATAGGCACCCACAGACACGACCATGCTCATCCTAGACATAGCAACACATACCAGCAATAATAACTTGCTTCCTCTCTACAAAGAATTAAAATTCAATTCTTCTTTATAAGAATATAGGTTACATCCAGCTATGGCTCATTCAGAAAGAGGACCCCTGCACCATTTTTTCGTTAAATACTGCACCTGATAGTCTTCATTTGCCTTTCTTGCAGCTTAAAGAAAAATTCTGATCAACAGTTAATTCCCCTCTTTCTTTCCTTTTATTGCTTCTAAGTGGCGAGTCTCCACCTTGGAGTAGAAATTAATCTAAATAACCTAAATAGATGACCTCCCAGTTATACTTCTAAATTTCATTCCACTTCTACGGTCTTGAAGGTATTTCTGTAAAGCTTCATCATTCTCTGCTGCATTAATTATTATTTCAAAATCTTCAGGAGAGTTACAATATTCCTCCAGAAAATAAACCTAAGAAGTAAAAATCCTGTTCCTACTAGGTCTTAAAATTTACAGATTCTATAAAAGTTGGGAGTTTTGTTACACATCATGTATTTCTTGTAGACTGCTTTGTTACGCCTCTATTTCTCACGTATTCTATTTATGTATTTTACTGCCTGTATCACAAGACTGGTAAACTTGCTACCTTTTTTCTTGCTAACACGCCTCTCTGATCTCAAATTTGATTAACATAATTAATTGCTTAACTAATTTTGCTTAGAGCAAAACTGAACATTCCTGGTTGAAAACAAAACATCACACAACCATTTCATTGTTGAAATACTCAAATTTGATATCTTTGTGCTACAAGTAAATGTTTTGTTACCTAATTATTCAAAGAACGTTTTTCACATAATATATCTTGAGCCAACTGATCCCAAGTCTATGGTGTTTTTTTTCTTCTTTAGCAACATTACAAGTTATCATTTTCAAGCTGAAATCAATGATATAAATGCAAAGGTCAGATATATAAATGTTCTTCTAAAACTATCCATTGTAAACTGATCCTGAACTGAATTGTGCCTATCAACATATTAAATGTGTTAAATAACTGAATTCAGCTGATTCCAATCAAGAAGGTAAGGAGTTCAGGTAACAGAAGAAGAAGCATTATGTCTGACGGTAAAGTTTTCTTGGTTTCCTTTTAGACTTTTCTTAGAGATGTTGCAAACAAAACCCAAAACCGAACCCCATATGAGGTCTTCTAGATGCAGGAAGAGATTTAAACCAAGATTTTCTTATGCCTAGCACAATAAAGTAGAAGAAAAAATCAAAGCAAAGACAGGAGAGAGAAATTATTAATTAGATGGAAAACTAGAAGCTCTTTTCTTTTCAAATAGGAAATGCCTATTTATAGAATAAGAATATCCCAAGAATGAATGATAATTACATTTTTATATTGTCAGGAGATTTAGGTTAATAAGCAAAGTATCATTTATACATGTAACATTGCTTGCTGCTTAGGGAACTGCTAGTTTATCAACCCTATTTGTGAAGATAAAGTAGGAAGAAGATAATGGGATTGTATAGTTCCACGCAGAACTGCATATTAAGCAAACTAATTTTCTCATGTGTAAGAGCAAATGTAGTTCAGCTGCATATGGGGTTGTTTTGGTGTTCTATTCCTCATCTTTGAAAGTCTTTTAAAACACCTCTGTTTGACTACAGGTAACTCTCCAGAGGAAATAAGGTGCCAAGTAAAAGGCAAAGCCTGCTTACAAGCGGAAGTACAGAGAAAGGTTCTCAAAGGGGACTTACAGAGCTCATTAAAAAAATAAATATCTGAAGAGAACAAAAAAGGAAGAGCACAAGTTGTAGGAACGTATTCGAGGTGTCACCCGGAATTTCCTTGGCAGTTACACATGCAGGTCTAATTGCAACCTCTCTGTAAATAGCCTCTTAACATAGAAGTTGTTTAGTTTTACAGATCAGAAGTCGATTTCATATTTATATGCCCTATAAAACACTGTGCCTTACAGACTTCAGAAACTCTCTGTAGTGGGGATTCCCTTTGAGGAGGAGAGAGAACCTTCCTGGTCAAAGGTGTGAGAATTCTCTTTTAATTTTATCTTACTGTAGGGGTTGTATAAAATTCCTTTCCCCTCATCCCATCTCTAACTAGAGAGTTCAGAAGTCAGAGCAAGTACTGCACATGGCATATCTACCAGCCAGCAAAACAACTTCAAATCAATGTCTATCCTGACACTGTTCTCCAACCTAATACATCATATATAGTTTTATATATATTATACTCTCTAACCTAATATATTCTCCAACAGTTAATTTATTAAATTGATATGTAATTTTACATGTTAGTCTGCATGAGTCCTCTGCCCATAGTTGAGCACTGTACTGTGGATAACAGGCAATACTTAACAGCTGGGAGGAAGTAGAAGGTGTGTATAAGGGAGTGATTAAACTTCCCTGAGCTTTTGTGGTCTGCTTCTGAGCTAACTGGAAAAGGTTAGTCCAAATAACCTTCAGCTGAGGTTTAAAGAAAGTAATTTGACTTCTTCTGCAAAGACCAGACATGCCTATGCAATGCGGTACCATTTGGAAAAAATATAGCCTCACCTCTGGGATCAATTCACTCTGGAGGTGAGTTTGAAATTCACCTGTGTAACTTTACTTATAAACAGGACTAGAAATTACACATCAAAACTAGTCTAAAAAGTTGTTCCCTACTGTTTTGTGGCTTCTAGGTCCTGGTTCCTAGGCAAGAACTGCATGTCTAACCTTAGTAGGCATACTCATGCCCCAACTGTAACAAAATAGTTCCTTCTGGTTTTCAGTTCTTTCTGTTGACTTTACCACCAGAGGAGATAATCCACTCCATGGTTTATCGCTTCCTTTAGCTTGTGGATATTTCCAGGCACCACAGAAGTTAACACTTCAAGAAAGAGTAAAATTCACTAATGTTTTCCATGTTTTATCTTTAGGAACATTGTTGCCAGATGTTTAATCTACTTTGTAATAAACACAGTAATAATAGTGAGATAGTGCTTGGCTTTCAAACTATAAGAAAGTGAAAAAGTGAAAAGTGAAAGTGAAAAAGGGTAAATCCATAGAAAGCATGACAGACAATATTTTCAAAAACTGTTTAAACACAAATCCAAGCATAGATAAATCTTCTTAGCCAAATCTCTACCCTTTCCTAATATGTACAAGCACACAGAAATCATATCTCCTAAGTTTTGTAAAATACTGGGTGGTGAGTCATTGGAACAGGTTGCCCAGGGAGGTTGTAGATGCCCCAACACTGGATGTATTCAAGACTGGGTTGGATGGAGCTTTGATCAACCTGGTCAAGTGGAAGGTGTTCCTGCCCATGGCAGCTGGGTTGGAACTAGATAAGGTTTGTTCCAACTCAAACCATTCTATGACAATAGCTCTACTCAACAGAGTTCTGTCCTAAGCAAGGACTTTCCTAAACCTATCCTCACCTGTATGTGTCTTCCAGTTACTAATTTAATTTTCAAATAGAGAAGCTCCACCTGCAGCAGTTACAATGGCAATGCAGAGGATCCACCTGAGTGCCTCTCCTGACACTAAGTAGAGTGGAGAAGAATGGGCAAAAGTTCTTATGGGCCCAGGACAAAAGAGCAGAAACTGTGACCACTTGTAATGATGTAACACAGCTGGAATCTCTCAAAGCAAGAGACCAGAAAAAAAGTGAAAGCCTGTAACCAGTTGTAAATGCCTTTTACATTTTTTTATGTACTCATTGCATCAAGAAAATATATTCTGTAGTAGCTGAAAATAAGTCAGAAAAGTGTTGAAATTGTATCCATTTCAATACATCTGTTGGCCATTTCTACCAAAAGTGAATTTGACTTGAGCAACCAAGGGAGTGTTGGGAAGCTACCTGGGAAGCCGTGGGATAAAGGACATTTAGGAAGTTAAGGCAGTGGGAATGCGAGTTGGGCTCATTTGGCTCCTCAGAGAGGGTGGGAAGCTCAGTGGTGGTGGCGGCGTTCACAAACGAAAAAGGGAAATGTCAGGGTTGCGTAGTTTTCTGTCCTAGAGGGTGGATTTTAGGGAGAAGACTATGTAGAAAGGAGCCCTAGAGGCATTTTTAGAGTGTAACCGTGACAAAGCAGGCCAGGATAGGGCTAGCAGACAGCTCCACTGCTGCGCCTGAGGGGGAGGCGGTTCGACGGACCGGTCCCACCAAGAGCGGGGGAAAGCTCCTTCCCCAGAACCATTCTCCTTTCTCAGCAGGACCCCCTTCACTCCTCGCGTCACCACCGGAGCCCCGCTGAGAAGGCATCAGACCAACCTCCTCACCCGAGCAACCCGCGTCCCCACTGCCACCGCGCCCGCCTCCAGCTGAGATGACACCGCCCCCACCCCTCCTCGCGCCCGCCCTCACAGCGGCCGCCCGGCGCTAGGGCCCGGCAGCGGCACCGCCCGCTCCTCCCGCCAGGCCGCTGCGGCTGTTTGCGCTCCGAGGCGGGCGCAAACAGCGCCCTCGCCTGTCCGGGATCCGGGAGTCCGCACAGCGCTGACCGGCAGCCGTTGGTGCCGCAGGGGTGCTGGTGCCCCCGCGCCGGGACCAGAGCCAGCCGGGAGCGGCGGAACAGGCGCTCCGTCCCCACCTCCTCGGCAGGGAAGAGGCTGAGGAGGGGAGCTGCGCGCACGGCGTCCTCCGCATTGTGCGAGCCTGCATGGACACAGCGCGGGGGCGCGGCCGCGGGGCTCCCCCGAGTCTCCCGCCTCCCGCTGTGCGCTCGCACCCGCCCCGGCATCGCCTGTAGCCGGGAGGCGCCGAGGTCGGGCATGAGGGATGCTTTTGTGCGCGACTGCGGGCGGAGCAGCGGGTAACGGCGGAGCGAGCGGCAGCCGGAGCCGCGGCTGCGGGGCAGCTCAGGCGCAGCGGTCACCCGCAGCCTTCCCGGCGGGAGAGGCCGGGCGCGATGCTGAATTAGGCAGCCGGAGGAGCCCTCTGCAAGCGCGGGGGCAGGCTTAGCAGCCCGTAGCCGGCCTAGGTCCCAGCGGAGCTGGGAGGACGGGCAGGCAGCTTCCCATGGCGAGCAGCCGGAGCATCGAGCTGGAGCACTTCGAGGAGCGGGACAAGAGGCAGCAGCGCTCCGGGCCGCGCCGGGGCGTCAGCGGCTCCGGCGGTACCGGCGTGGGGCCGCGGGGCAACGGGCTGATGATCCCCAGCCCCGCTCACAGCGCGCACTGCAGCCTCTACCGGACGCGGACCCTGCAGGCGCTCAGCTCGGAGAAGAAAGCCCGGAAGGCTCGGTTCTACCGCAACGGGGACAGGTACTTCAAGGGCTTGGTGTATGCCATCTCCACTGACCGCTTCCGCTCCTTCGATGCCCTCCTCGTTGAGCTCACCCGGTCCCTGTCGGACAACGTGAACCTGCCGCAGGGTGTCCGCACCATCTACACCATCGACGGCAGCAAGAAGCTCACCAGCCTGGACGAGCTGGTGGAAGGTGAGGGGGTTCTGCCTTGGCATATGGAGGTCCAGCAAGTGGTGGCATGGGCCCTGGGGGGTGGGTTGCAGGCTCTCCCTGGGATGGGCTTTTCGCTCTGATCAAAGCTGAGAGAGGTTGCCTTGCTGAAAATCGGTAGCCATGGAAGCCCCGAGAGCAAGTGGGCCGGGGTTGCCTGCTGCTGTGAGGTGGGATAGGCCTCATTTTCCCAGTATGGACTGTCCACTTCTCCCATCACCCAGAGGAGTGCCGCCTGTGTGGTGGGCGGGGGTAGGGGGGGGAATGTCACTGTAATGGTAGTTAAGCAGCAGGTACTTTTTTCATCTATTCATCTACAAGAACCATAGTAAAGTTCTTGGCTACCTTTTAGTCATCACCATTTGTAAGAAAGGGAAATGCTGTAATTTAGTTCTCTAACAGTTATTACATTGTTATTGATGCCTCACAGTGGTTTAAGCTTTCAGAGAGAAAGCCCCTGTGCTGTGAAAAGGAATGTTTATGCCATAACACTTAATAAAACAAACTGATGTTAAGTCCTATCTTCAAAAGTGATCAGAGTCCATAGAGGGAATTATCTACCTTGTCAGACTTCCAAAAGCATTTTATACAATCAAATGCTTTTCAAAATTGTACCTAAGTAGCTTTTGATAATGGGACTTAGCAGCTAAGGTTATGTAGACCTTGCAAATCTGAGCAGAGCAACACTTGACTATGTCTCAAAATGGGACTGGAAGTACTTTCTTCTGAATGAAACATATGCCTCTTGTTTGTAGGAAATGGTAATTACCAGAACAAGGAGCAGAATTACTCCATGTTCTCTCATAATGTATTAAAACACAGTTTAAACTCAGCATTACATGAATCAGACTTTCAGATATATTGGTTATATTGTGCAAACTCTGAGATTCATAACCAATCTGAACTTGCTCGACAGCTGCAGTCTCCCACCCAGTGACTGTGCGCCAGGCGTAGTTGGTTTGCATTAATGAAGAAGTTCAATTTGTAGGTCTTCTAATGTCTCCTCCTTTTTAGGCTTTCATCTGTGTATCCTTTAAGCTTTGATTTGGAAAATTTCATTTTCAGAGCAATGCTGAATCACACCTGCAGAATTTGATGAGAAAGGGAACATGAAGACCTTTGTATAATCTACCAGTAAAGGCACTGGGAGTTAAGGACCAGCCACTCCAAAACATACAAGAGGAAGGGAGAAGCTGCAGCATTTGCTCTATCAAGGGGTCTCACTCAAAAAAGATATGCATGAAAGTACACTTTATAATAGTAACATAGTTC
Source organism: Brachypteracias leptosomus (assembly GCA_013401335.1). Lineage (NCBI taxonomy): Eukaryota > Metazoa > Chordata > Aves > Coraciiformes > Brachypteraciidae > Brachypteracias > Brachypteracias leptosomus. The sequence continues at coordinate 23,490 of VYZX01003735.1, read as the reverse complement.
CTGAGGACTTTCTTCATCACATTATTTACCATAAGACTGTTCTACAGTCAAAACAGAGGAGATGTGAATGATTGTAGAGTGAAATATCTGCTGTCTGGTAATAAAATAAATGTGAAATCAACCGAAAACTTTTCCATGGTTTGATGATTAATTTAGAAATAGAAAAAAAAATTGAGATGCTTAAGTGGGGATGGTAGGGAAAGGAGATGAAGCAAAACTTGGATAAACGAATGATAACTTGGGGTGACTTTTGAAATGTTGCAGCTTTTATGGCTTAAAGACAAAATGACTGGCTGGACAACAGTACAAATACAGTGTATACTCTCACAACTCTGAGTTAATAACTGAAAGCAAAAAACTTACTTCCTGTCTCTTCAAATACTCATTGAAAGAGTGACCTTTGTCATTGCTCTTCACTGGAAGAATAAAGCAAAACAAATGTCACAACTGAAATGCCACTTCCATGCTTTCTCAGTAAAATAATGGGGGGGAGGGGGAGAAGAGAGTCACAATTACTTAGTCATCTGTCCATGACCAATATAACTCTTAGGAATCTTAAGAATATCCTGTAGCATCATAATTGGATTAGTATGTTCTCCAATTAGCATGCCAAAAACTTTGCCAGTGTGAGTCTAATCACCATACAGAGAAAGGAAAACAGATACAAGGGCAGAAAGAAAGCTGCTAACAGGTAGTGAATCCATCATTCCTTGAAATTATCTGAGCTCTTTTCCAGCTGTTTTGTTCTTGAGATTCTGGAAGATGATCTGATTTGGTTTTATATTCTTTATTTCTTATAGTTCCAGCACAGCAAGCTTCAATTTCTGCTCTAGCATAAAGACTCAAATATTGGTGGAGCTTGATATGCAGTAGCACCAGTGATACCTCACCTGACCTTTTAAATAAATATATACTATTAACTTTTCTTTTAATTCTCAATATAGGTTGGATTTAAACTCTTAAGTATAAGTGAGGCCTGGTTTGCCGTTTGTTCGCTTTCTCAGGCTCACAGTTGCAGCTGGCATTTGATAGTAGATAAGGGAAAGTAATTGCTTTGAACTGTAAGTTTTGAGAACTGTTAATTGCTAGGACGTTCCAGGATAAGGGGGACGAGGTCATCTTGGAAGAACCCGACATAACAAGATCAGCCCTGTTTACATCAGCCCTGTGAACGGCAGAACATCTTTCACAAACAAGTGCCAGGTACAAGGATGAAGAATCATGAGATGGAGAATAAAGTAATGACCATCACTACGCAAGTGCAAGAGACATTTTAATGAGTTCCAAAAGATACCACCTTTCACGTTAATTATCCAGGGAGTGGGAGAGATCTGAGAGTTTAAATAGGGACTGAAGATGGTTCTCGGGGAGAGTGTTTTTTCGGAGGAGGTATCCCTCCGCTCTCCTGGCGCCAATGAAGGAATGCTACTTTCAGAAACTTAAAACTTAGTCTCTGGAAATTTTTCTACTCGGGCCAACTTTTACAGTATCACCAGAAGTAGTTTTGAATGGTATTTTGTTCTACTGCTTTCTAATTTTCAGAAAGGAAAATAAAATTGAAGTGCTGTTGTGCATGCCAGCTACAGGCTGAACCCCAGAGTGAACATGGCTACGTGATGCAATACCTAGTTGACTAGTCTGTACATCATCAGGGTTGTTGAATGGGCACATGGAGTCACAGCAGTTCAGGTTCAGTAGTGGCAGCTCTATGAGTGAGCAGAAAGTTGAGTGCTCAACCATCTTTGCCAAGCCAGCAAGATCTGCATGCAACCTCCCTCAACTCAAGCCTGTGTGTGTAGCTCTTGGACATCGATGTGCCTCACTGCAGGCAAGCTCTTTAAGGTCTACTGTCTGTTTATCAGGTTATTATCTGTCTGGGATATAAAAGCTGGCTGTATCAAATTCTGTATCATAATAGTACAAACTAGTTGAGTGGAGTCACTGATGAATGCTTTTTGGCGTTTGGCTGTATTTGGCAATCTGTTTAACCATTTATCATTTTAAGAGGAAAATAGCTAATGCGCAGGCATACTATAGATTTCAAATATTACTGTTACAGGTTGTGTCAGTTAAAACTTTGACCAGATCATGTTTATTAGTCAAAAATTGACAAGCTCAATTCTAAGCATATTGCTATTCTTAACTGGATATGACAGTCTAAAAAACATGCTCTGCTGGACCAGCCTCAGGCAAATATTATTTATATTCCCAGCCCCTTGAGATTAGAGAACATTATGGCTCATGAGTTTGACAGTTTTCATTGCTTTCGTAGAATGGGAGGAGTGAAGAATTTAATTGTCTGCTCCTGACCTTGTTTGAGCAGACAGATCCAGAGAGGGCATGAGGGTTGGAATATTATGATTGTCTTATAGTTTTTTTCTTTCTACTTTACTATCAGACATCACATTATTTCTTACTTTTGATTTCATGTGTAATTTTGTATTTTTCCTTCAATAGCAGTAATTGAATAATAGTTTTGTTCTTATTCTCTACCAAAGTTAACTGTGTATCTAAATCCTTCATTTTTCTTTAAAAATGTGAGCTTTCTAAAGCATGACACAATGGTAATAGAACCATGCAGTTCTTTAGTGCTGAGCTTTGTGTTTTACGTTGTCAGTCATGCTCTGTCTCGCTATCCTGTGCTTTCATTGTCTTGGTAGTGAAAGACATGGAGAATCCTGATTGTTAAGGTCTGCTGCAAAGTTTGGAGGTATTGTTGGATGTGGAGAGACGAAACAAAGTGTAGACTCTACTCATGGCAAGAAAAGTTATGTTGATTTTGGTGTGTGATAGGGAATTTTTCTACTTCCCTAGGTAGGAAGCATTGCTAAGAGTCTTTGTTCTTTTAAGTCCAATGGTTAATTAATACAGTTCTTTATAAATTGTCAGTAGTTCTGTCTGCAGACAATTAACAGGCACCTGTAGGGACGTTTTTAAGCAGGAGGTAGTAAGGTTCTGCATAGGGCAGTCCTTATGGCTAGGGTATGTAGCGCAGGACAATATCTGCTTTAAAGGTCAGCCACACTAATACAGCGTAAAAGAATGTTTTTGAAATGAGGTATTGAAGAATCCAAGTATTTTCTGCCTTAGATCATTATTATTGTTACTGCATGTTACGTTTTAATCCTGTTTAAGTACCTGTGATTCTAGACAACGCGCACTGTTATATTAGATCAAGAATATCTTTTTTCTCGTCAGGGCAAGCAGATGGTAACACCAAGTTGGCAGTTTGTATTTTTGCTTCTTCCAAAAGGTATGGTTACCTTCCTGTGCTAAGGTCAAAAGCAAAAAAAAAAAAAAAAAAAAAAGAGGCAAATGTAGCAGGTTTAAGAAGAAAGGTAAAATGAAGACTAAAAGAAGGATTAAACAACATTAAAAGTATATGCTTCCAATTGTATGTTCAGACCACTGTAGTTACATAGTTGTGGAACAATGGGGTGTGGATGTGAAATAGAGCTGTAATTGTTAGTTAAGTTCCCATCCAAGTGAAATAAAACAGTTCTACCACTGTGCATCTTCTGGTTGCAGGAATGGGAGAAATGTAATTTACCTGAAAAGAGTTATTTACTTACTGTGGAGGAGGCACATGGTATCAGGCAGGTGTGATACCAGGTGGCCATAACCATCTTCTGAATACCTTTACCTTGCATGAGCAGGGTGTTGAACCAGATGACTTCCAGGGGTCTTTTCTAACCTCAGCTATTCTGTGATAACTTGTAGGAAGCTGTCAACCTCCTGACTAAATAAAGTCAAAAGAGAAGTAGGAGCAATTAGTTATCTACTAAAATCCTGGTTGTCAATACAGGTTTGAAAAAGTGCTTGGGGAATTGAAATGCTGTACATGAGAAAATATGAATTATACAGGGTTACTGGAGGTGACATGAAAGTGAAGGAATTATAGGAAACTGATGAGGAAGGAAGTTCTGTGAAAGAAAGGAAGGAGAGATCTAAATAACCTGATCTTTTATAAAAGGGGTTGTTTTATTTTTAGATTAGGCTTTTTATACATGCTGTAAATATGCTGTTCTGGAAATCTTCTTGACTTTGTGTTACAGAACATAAAAAGGGTAGTCCCCTGTGATTCCTAAAGTTAGGAGGTTAGTAATAACTAATAACTACTATGCTATACCAAATAAGCAGCTTTTGGCACCCTTAAAACTCACTAATTCCACCAAAATAAGCTGAGGAACATGAGATGGATAGATGATATGTACCTAGAAACCTGCCCTGTCATATGAGCTTTACATGGGAATACACGCTTGAAAATGTGGAGACTAAGTTTTCTTTCCATAGAGGTTTTTACCTCTATCAGCTCCATCATTCTCCGTTATGCAGTGTGTCATCTAAAAACCATGATGCTTTATGTGACTCTCAGGAGATGATAGTGCTTATTAACACCTTGCAAAAAGCAGGCCAGAAAACCTTTTTCAGAGCTTTCTGTTTCAAATATTTCAACTCTAGATTTTTGAGTGTTGTGCACTTAATTTCTTCCTTACATTACCTGCTACATGGTGTTTCTACAGTTGGTTTTTAACCTAATGCTAAGGCAAATGAAATATTTATAGGTCTTTCTTTCGTAGTTTCTGTTCTTAACGACAGTAAGTCTGAATGTTTCTAGACTGTTTGTTAAATGCCTAGCAGCGGGCCTCAGTTCACAAAACTTGGGCTGTGTTTCCTCAAGATTGTATATAGTTGCAAGTGATGTACACTTGTGATGCAAAACGACAAGATCTTTCTTTTTCTGTCAGCACCTAAAATGCTTAGCTTTGGAGAGGTCATGTACACCCTACCCTCCCTGCATTTATATCTTTAAGTCAGGCATGTTTCCTGTGAATAAATGTTAAAGAAACACATGGCAAAAGAAAACCTTTGTTTTGAAATAAACAAAACAGTATTTAGGCAACTGATGGCCTATTGCTTTTGATCAGCCAGATTGACCAACATAGTCTTGTTTTCTCTTTTATCCATTCTCTCTGTTCGTTATTTTATACTGTTGTGATGGAATGGCAAACAGTATGTTAGCTCTCTGAAACTGGAATCCTTCTGCGGTGAGCGTAAACTGTATACACACAGCACACAGAGGTCTTGCTTCATGGATTGTGCATCTGGTTATTGGTGCAGTACAGGTAAATTATTTAGAGGCAGGTAATGTTTCCTTGTTAATAGGCAGTGTTTCATGTCTTCTAGTTGTTTTTCTAATGTTAATATGACATAGAGAATCAGAAGTAAACTTAGTTCCTGTGTTGATTATATTGTGACCCAAAATATCAGCAGATGTTACTCCTTTTAAGTGAGCATATGCCCTATTTGAGGAATTTTTAGTGGTAACAGGATATCTTTGTGGAAGAGTTGACACTTAGATTGTTCTGGGTACAGTCATGAAGCATCGGATGGATGGCACATATGCTCTGTTGAAATTATAATGCCAAATTATAAGGAAGTTTCATATTTCTGCCAGAACTGCTCTGCAGCCTGGTTAAGCTTTCTGCTATAGAGTAGTTTGGCAGGGTTCAGAGTCCCAGCTGTAACCTGCGTCTGTAATTCTTGCAATTTTTTCTGCACTTAAGTGAAAGAAGAAAATATTGCTTAATTGATCTTTCTACTTCATTAGTCTGTAGTTTACTTCTTTACCTGCAAATCTCAATGTAATATTAGTGACTAGCTTCACAATCTGGTCCAAAAACTAGGGAGCTGATTCATGTTAATGCTTATTTATTTACAGTACTGTAACTGCTGTGACTATGTGCCAGTTAAGGATAGTATGCATTAGCTTTAAAATCTGGAAAATAGGCCTTCAAACTGTGAAATTGACCATATTGAAATCAGCAATGTAAATATTTGAAGTATTGTTTATGCCTATTTGTGGAGTTGGGTCAGCTTTCTAGAGCTGGTAGATGTACAAATGACAAAAAAAACCTACAGTCTGATCAAAATGCCACTGAAGTCTCAAAAAAGATTTTCTTAGTAATTGAGATGATATATATTTAGGTTAGACACATGAAAAATCTCATTCAAGGTAGTTAGTGAAAGCCAAACTTATTTATGTGTGTGGTTTTAGCTGTAAAATTATCTGTTACTTTGTTAACAATATTTGAAATCAATTTGGTTTAAACCACCCAAAATTGAAGTGTTGTATGTTACATTTTACAAATACTAGTTTTCTAGGAGAGTTTGTAGATTATCAGTAGTATGTATTTATACATGAATTACTCTCAAGCAGTTTTAAAATTAGTTCATATGTTACACCTGTGAGCAAATATTATATATAACATTACACTTTCAGGTTTTTACCTACAAAATGTAACATGAAAGAGAGATAATGCTTTTACAAATAACTTGATGTTTTTCATCCAAACAGACATATATAAATGCATTTTCTACTTTAGAGTATGTCTAAAATAACAATTTAAGCAATAGTACAGTGTTCAAAAACAAATGCCTGCTCATCAAGGGGTGGTGTTTTCTTAGGCATGTTTTTTGAAGACACCATTCTGTAGGAAAGTTTCCTGTAGTGAACTTACCTGTAACATTTTTTTTCTTCCTTAAATATTTTATTCTGTTGAATAATCAATCATATACCCTTATGAAACCAAACAAATCAATGCTTAACTCATTCCTAAAAAAATAATATATGCAGAAAGCAGCAGTTGTTTTCCTAATTATATTGTTTCTAGTGTTTTTTTGGTATTTTGCAAGGTTCTCAGTAGAACTTAGAAACATGTGGGTGAAGTCCTGGCTGTGGTGAAATCATTAGAAGTTTAAGTAGTAATTGCAATACTGTAAAAACATCATCCTTTATCTTTTACATCATAAGCCGAGCAAGTCACTTAGTGCGTGTGTTTTCTCCCAGTTCTTGCTGCCATATGTGCCTGCCTTGTAGGTGTAGTGCTAAAATCTGTTTTACATGTAAAACTTGTGTTACTAAATTTAGTTTAACAAAGCAGGCATGGAATTTAAAACACTTACTAAACAATCTGTAATATAATACAGTTCTCAAGTAATTAGTCATTCCCGTATCTGCCAATTATAGGAAGTTTTTCAATCAGTTTTACCAGATACTTTTTTTTTTAAAAAGCTAAAAGAGTTTGTGCTTCAACTTAAGGCTTGGATAAATGCAGCTGAAACAAGTTTTGAAAAATTTGGTTTTGTTAATATGTTGTTTTAAGTTGAAAGCACTTCCTTTTTTTTTTTTAAATCAGGAAAACTAAGGCCTCTGTTTAAAGGAAAAGAAAGAATAAGAAGCAACCTATAGTAAAAGGGTGTTGCAACCTATTCTGATAATCAAGAAATTACTTTGTGTTTCAAGCAAGGGAATTAGGAGAAGACAAAGAGTTTTACAATGCTATTTTAAAGAAATAAAGATCCTTTTGGATTAATACTGACTGAAAATTTTGTAGTTGGTCAGTTTCTGTTGTTCTAAAGAGTGTTGTAGTACAGCTCTGATGGATAGTAGATCGCTTTCCATGATAGTATAAAGAAGATACTCTGCTGTGATATGTCTGTAAAAGACAAAGCTAGTGTACCATATTGAGACTCTTCCATGGTAAATCCTTTGACAAAGGGATCTTTTGTTCTCTCCCTGTACTAATTCATGTAAAGCAATTTATTTCAAATCAGAGAGTCTCCTTCTGAATAGCCTTAATTTGAGGGGTTTTTGTTTTGTTTGTTTTAAAAACTCTGTTAATTTAAGCTTCAGCCCTGAGGCTTTGAATTGTCTTTTGTACATTTGTCGGTTTGTTGGTTTTTTAAAAAATGGTCTAGGAGGTGCATTCTTTTTGAGTTTGAAATAATAATTCCGAACATGCACAATAATGGTGAGTTTTCAGGGACCCTGTAGTGCTGACTGCTAGAATTTAACTCTCTTGCACACAGTTGAACAGGCTGTACAAAAGATATTACTCTGAAGTGATAGGTGACTTTGGGTACTGCAGCTTATTTAAAAGCTGAGATCCTAGGAGCACTCAGTGTGTTTGGAAAGGTATTCTCATGCATAAGATGCTGTCGCATTTATTTATATATAAATTATTGTGAGAGGATGATTAAATAGCATCAAAGTCTTATGCAGATCAATCAGCCTAAAAGCAAGTGGTCAGAGACTTTCCAAATCTGAATGCCTAATATTATGCACCCAGGATGACTAAATTACCTTCCATTCATATTTTGTAGGAGGGAATAAAAATTAGCATTCTTAACCAACACACACACAGAAAAAACAAAGTCACTTGCTAGGTGTGTCCACAAAAAGTTTAGCGTGTGATCATGGAAAAAAAATGTTATAAGGGTTTGTGCTGGTTTTGGCTGGGGTAGAGTTAATTTTCTTCATAGTAGCTGGTATGGGCTATGTTTGGGATTTGAGCTGAAAACAGTGTTGATAATTCTGGGATGTTTTGGTTACTGCTGAGCAGCGCTTACACAGAGTCAAGGCCTCTCCTGCTCCTCACACCCCCCCACCAGTGAGTGGGCTAGGGGTGCACAAGAAGTTGGGAGGGGACACAGCTGGGACAGCTGACCCCAACTGACCAAAGGGATATTCCATACCATATGATGCCATGCTCAGTATTTAAAGCTGAGGGAAGAAGGAGGAAAGGGGAGGGCATTCAAAGTGATAGCATTTGTCTTCTCAAGTAACTGTTAGGTATGATGGAGCCCTGCTTTCCTGGAGATGGCCGAACACCTGCCTGCTGATGGGAAGTGGTGAATGGGTTCTTTGTTTTGCTTTGCTTGTGTGTTCAGTTTTTCCTTTACCTATTTAACTTTTATCTCAATTCAGGCATTTTCTGACTTTTACCCTTCTGATTTTCTCTCCTTCATCCCCCCAGTGGGAAGTCAGCAAGCGGCTGTGTAGTGCTTAGTTGCTGGCTGGGATTAAACCATGTCAGAATTCTGTGTCACACTGTAAACTAGTTGTAGAGGAAAGAATAACAAAATGATCAGCAATTATAGTGTTACTAACTCTATGGTTCTTCCTAAGATTTTGAGGTTTAGGGTTTTTTTTCCCCCAACCTATAGATTAGTGCTGGTGTGCATGCAGCTCCGTTCAAGGAGTTTATGAGTTGAAAACAGCTTGGGTTTTTTTGCTCATTTTTTGGGAAAGATCAGGAGTCTGGTTTTGTCTGTATTGATTTCTGTTTTGTGCACCACTTGGTCTATGAATATGAGAATAATGGTGGGGATGAGTGAAGAGGAAGAATACAGGTAAGGGAGTGGTATCCATAAAATCTCACATCAAATAGTTTCTTTGCACCTCAGTGGAGTACCATCCCAGTGATGTCTGTGGAGGCAGAACTGGCTGCCAAACTCTCCCCAAAAACTAAGTGTTAACTTGACTTAACTGTAATCTATTTTATTTCAAATACAGCAAGTAAACCTTCAAGAAGGTCTAAATATAAGATAAATAGAAAGCAATGTAATTGGTATGGGGAAAGAAACACAAGTCTTTCACATAACAGTAATTCTTTAGGGGTTTGAAAGTAGTTTACGGTCTTGCTTTTAGAATAAGCTGTACAACTTCTCAGCTAAACCAGGTCTCCAAACTAGAGTTCAGAAAGTCAAAATATTATTTAAAAGTTTTCTAGTGTGTATCTAAATAGAGGTATAAATTTTGTAACTTTTACAATCCTGTCCAAGATATGTATGTGTACTCTTTACTCCTCTTCTGTGTATATAAGAGGTAAGTTTGGTTTGTTCCACCAGTGACCTTGAGCATGTAGCTTTAATCTTAAAGTGGGCTAAGTGTTTTAAGATGTAGGTAGCTCTTCTGCCTGGAAGAGTGGTGTGTTCTGCCAGTTTGGAATGCTTCTTTTTCATCCTTCTGGCAATACTTTGCCTCTTCAATAAAGTCTTTGGATGTCATTTTTGTGAGACCCCCAAGGATGTGGGTTACAGAAATAACACAGCGTTAAAGATGTCCTTTGTCATGGTCTGCATCTCGAATATTGCTGTCAGACATTAAAAGAGTTGTGATAAACAACAAACAGCAGTTTGAAGAGAAAACTGCTCTCTTCTTAAAAAAAAAACCCAACAAAAAAACAGTTAGTCTCCAGCCTTGCATTATGTCAAAGAATGGAGAAAAGTAACAAATTCCTTAGGTCTACATCATGGTGCCACTTTAAATAATTTGACGTAAAAGTGTGTATTACTAGCCTGTGATAACATTTTGCATCTTCTGATGTTCTGTTCATGACTTCAGGAAATATCAGAAATGCAGGCTTTGAATTAGGAAAGAGATTAAAATGGAGAAGTGTCAATGTCCTTTCATACTTCTGTAGTCTCAAAGTTTCATTTCTGGCCTCAACTGGTGTGTCTTGGTCTAAAAAATGCTGAAATGAATACATTTCAACAGTGTATCCTTGGTAGAAAGGCAATAACTCTTGGTAAATTAATGTGTCCTTCAGGGCAAGGATCTTGAGGTGCATGAATTGTATTCTGTTAAAACTTGCTCCTTCTAAAGAATTCATTATTAAACATAGGTACATCTTGAAGTATGTACTTGAGGAATATATAGGGAAGGACCTGGATAATCGCTATAGGAGAATGCTCTCAATGTCATATATTCTGAGCTCAATAAAGTTAAGCACTTGCAAAATGACTCCACAGTCAGAACTTCTGATCCAAAAGAAATGGGAAATATCTGGTTGGTTTTTTATTATTATTTCTTACCCAGAGGTCTTTTGAAACCTGTTGAAACCACTCTATGAAAGTACTGTTTGGGTAGAAAGCTCTAATAATTTATAGTCTTCCATTTAAAATATCCTGCAGTTGAAGTACAGGAAAAATGCTCCTTCTGAAAAATATCTCTTTTTTTTTTTCCTTATTGTCAAAAAATAGCTGAAAACCCTCTTAAATTATGAAAATGTCATCTTATTTTCAGGTGAAAGTTATGTCTGTGCATCCAATGAACCATACCGCAAAGTTGATTACACCAAGAATGTCAATCCAAACTGGTGTGTGAACATAAGGACTGGGTCCTCTCGATCCTTGACATCTTTGACAACCACAAAGAATGAAGTGAAGGAGAATAAAGATTTCATTAAACCTAAATTAGTGACTGTTATTAGGAGTGGAGTAAAACCACGGAAAGCTGTGAGAATTCTGCTGAATAAGAAGACTGCTCACTCCTTTGAACAGGTCTTGACTGACATCACAGAAGCCATTAAATTAGATTCGGGTGTAGTCAAGAGACTTTGTACACTGGATGGAAAGCAGGTAGGAGAATAAATTGCTGTGACCATCTAATAATTATGATTTAATCTAAGCTGCTTTTTTTTCATAGCTTGAATTCTTGTTACTGTGTATGCTTTAACCTGCTTCTGAATAAAGACCATTTAATAAATGGCTACTTCTAAAATTTGTATTAAAATATTAATATTTGCAAAAAGTATGAAATTGCCTATAATACAAAAGAAATTGACCACTTTACATGCTAAGTTTCAAAATAATGTTCATTTTGTATATTACATTGCATTGCTAAAAAGTGCCTGTTGATTAAGTAATAGTTTATTTAAAAGCAAATTTGTTAAAATACAAATAGATTTTCAGAAGCAGAGTCATGTTTTCAGACTATTACACAGAGCTGTCTGGCAAAAGAAAAATAGTGCTGTCTCCTTCCATTTCACTTGCACAGGTTGCTATTTAAGTAGCAAAAGGACTGAAATGTCTTTCTGGTAGTGACTGACATGATCTAGGGTCAAACATTTTATCTGAAATGAGTAATTCTGGGGTGGTGGTCATATCTCTGCAACTTTCTTTTGCTTTTAGTTTTACCGTTGCAAAGCCATGCTGCCAGGATTAATGATGTGGTAGGTCTTTTATTCTCACTCAGAAATACAGAGGAGGCATCCACAGAATGTTCTGTTGCACCAGGTTGAAGTGCCAGGAAAACATTTGCTGTTGATCAGCAAGATTAATGACTCAGCCCTTCATGGCACAGAACTTTGATACTTGATACTTTTATTTGACACTGATGTGAAACTTTAACAGCGCTGTGACTTCAGTAATACAGAGCAACACAGGCTGCAAAGTAGATCACATTGAGTATCAGGTACCTTTGTGTTGTTGACTAAATACTAGGATCCTTGCTCATTCAACAGTGTTTTTGCACACACACATATATATCTGTATGTTTACATGAACTAGTTGTAAAAGTTTCAGTTGTGTTCAAACAGATATCAGAATTTTTATTGTCAAGCTTTTTATAATGGTTGTAATCCTATGGACTATTTAAAAAGCACCTTTGTGTTGAAACCTAGGAAATGTATTGCAGAACAAGTGTTCTTACTCAGATTGTCTCAATACAATGGCCTTCCGTCTGGTTATGTTCTATGTGCTGTGGATACACTTTTTCTAATTAAGTACTTGAAAAGGACTTCTCCTGTCTTTGGTATTAAATATAGCAAGGCAAATGCATAACTGAGACTCTTGATTTTTCAGTATTTGGTGGCCCTATAATGTGCTCTTTAGTTGTTCTAGTAAGTTCAATTTTTAATGAGATTTGTTAACATGATTTGTTAAGAGAGAATCCTTTCTAGGAACATCCAAAATGTGATTTAGTCATTTTTAATTCATAATAAAATAGCTTTGAGGATATTTATTATACAATAATTAGCCTCTTCTGCCTGTGAAGTCTTCTGTTACTGTCTCAGATAAGATGATTTTAATCTTCTCAAGCGAGTAGGTAGGAAAGGAAACTGCAAAAGCTAGAATTCTCAGTTCAGATTCACCTCTTCTATTGCATGGTTAATACAGTAGAAACTTCCTGGTCTGCATTGATGTGGAAGATGCAGTAGTGCATCAGGGATCAATAAAATTAATTAATATTGTATCTTACATATATTGCTTTCACATTACTGTCACCCACGGTGGATGCTGGCTGTCTTCAGCCCACGGTGAGGATGACAAGTCATTGGTAAGGCTCCAAAACAAATATAAGATTTCTGATTGCAGCAGGACCTCCTCCTGCCAGTCTATGGTAAAGGCAATAATCAAACTTGGACTTGCAGATGTTCTCAAGCAGGACTGAGAAACCCCTCACTGCCAACAGCCTGCAAATAGCTGTTCTTTACAGCTGTCTCTCTGTATAAACTGTTTCATTGGTGATAATGCATAAATGTGGAGACCTCCCATTTGGAAGAAAGGCCTTTTCCTTTTTCATAGACTTTGGGAAGGAGCCTTTGCTTGCACAGCCATAGTGTAATTGTGATTTAAGTGGTCAAGGGGGATAGTGCCCCAGATAGAAGGTCTATGGCTTTAAACACCCTAATAATGAAAACTGCCTCCTGCTTTTCTAGGAGGATAGATACTTCTAGGCTTTTATTTGTTTCTTTTTCCCAAAGTGAAGGGCT
>VYZX01003724.1:0-13377 GCA_013401335.1 Brachypteracias leptosomus | reverse complement strand
ACCCAGCCAAGGTAAACCCACAAACTAGTCACAAACTGCACAGTATGAACATTTGTCTTCCTGGAAGTGAGGAGCATTTCCATGCTTATGTCTTGACGATGTGATCCCTCTAAATCTGGAGTATACAACAAACTTTTAAATTAATTTCTTACTCTATGGGCGTTCTGCTTTGTTGTAAGGAAAAGCCCAATTAAAAATGCTTCAGTAATCACACAGAGGATTCAATTTTATGGATGGTTGAACTGGAAAATAAAAAGTCATTACCTGTGAAATATTCCAATTGAATTCTTGATGGCAGAGTCAAATGTACTTTTTGAAGTAATGTTTAAGAAATAGTTTTAAAATACGGTTTCAAAGGTGCTTAGTTTTTTTTCTATCCAAAATTCCCAAATACATATTACACCAGTACTAGCAAGTTATGAAGGTTAATGTACACTTTTCAAGTTCAACAGGTGATGGACATGTGTTCAGAACATGTAATTTGCAACAGAACACATGACAGTTTTACATATTGCAGAAGCAGCACAGAATCCTGAATCTTGAATCAGGCAGATCTTGAGACCAGCTTCTGAAGTGTGGGGTTTTAAAAGTAGATGTGTTCAGTGTTAGAAAGGATGCTCTTGCTCTGCTTCAAGAAGTGCATGTAAATTTGGCATTTCTGCTCAAAATGTTACTTTTCTAAAGCTATCTAATATTTCTTGTGTGATTTTTAGAAACTTGTTTTTGTTGTTGCTATTTCATTCTTGTTGGCAGTGGAAAAACAGAGAGAAGGGAGTATCATATATCTTCCCATATGTCACTAACAGAATTACCAACAGAGCTTCAGTCAATGACAGCTCTACAAACCGTTTCTGTAAAGGGAGAAATAAAGGTGTTTTCATGGGTGTCATAACTACACTGGAAAACATGCTTGCAGAGCTCTGTGAGTACGAATTATCCTGAAAAAAGTCTTTATTATAAGAAAAAAATGGGTCCTCCTTTACTCTCAGCTTCTAGATTGAAGAGATACAGGAGGGCAATTGAAAATATGGGTTTATTTGAAAACCAAGCAGGACTGAAGAAGATACTGTTGGGCAAAAGCACTCACAAAACCACTGTAGTTTTTTTACTGTCATTTACAGAATGACATTACTAAAACTTTGGAGTATGTATTACTAAAAATCACTACCATTGATAATGATAGTAACAGTAATCATCATTATCATTATCACCATTCCTTTCCCTTTGTCATAGAATCGTAGAATGGTTACAGACAGAAGGGGCCTTTAAAGGTCACCTAGTCCAATGCCCCTGCAAGGAGCAGGGACATCTTTGACTAGATCAGGTTGCTCAGAGCCCAAATCAACCTCAACTTGAGTGTTTCCAGGGATGAGGTATTTATCACCTCCCTGGACAACCTGTTCTAGTGTTGCACCACCCTCACTGTAAAAAATTTCTTCCTTTTAACTAGTCTAAATCTACCCTCTTTCAGTATAAAACCATTACTTCTTATCCTAGCACATCAGGCCCTGCTAAAAAGGTCTGTCTCCATCCTTTTTATAGGCTTCCGTCAAGTACTGAAAGGCTACAATAAATTCTCTGTGGAACTTTCTCTTCTCCAGGCTGAACAACCCCAATTGTCTGTCTTTCTTCATGGGAGAGGTGTTCCAGCCGTCTGGTCATTTTTGTGGCTCTCACCTGGACTCTCTCCAACAGGTCCATGTCTTTGTTGTACTGACGAGCTCCACAGCTGGACATAGTATTCCAGGAAGTGTCTCACCAGAGCGGTGTAAAGGGGCAGCATCAACTCCTTGTCCTTCTGACTACGTTTCTTTTGATGCAGCCCAGGATATGGTTGGTTTTCAGATCTTCAAGGGCACATTGCTGACTCATGCTCAGATTTTCATTCACCAGAATGTGAAAGAAAGAGAGGATAGTCTTCTGCAGAGCTTCTCTCAATCCCTTCATCCTCCAGCCAGTATTTGTGCTTGGGATTTCCCCGACCCAGGTGCAGTACGTTGCACTTGGCCTTGTTGAACTTCCTGAGTTTCATATGGGTCCAGTTCTTGAGCTTGTCCAGGTCCCTCTGGAAGGCATCCTGTCTCTCAGGCTTGTCAGCCACACCAGACAGCTTGACGTCATCTGCAAATTTGCTGGGGGTGCACTCAATCCCACTGTCTATGTTGCTGATGAAGATACGTCTCCTTAAAGTTCCTCTGCAAAAGGGAATTCCTTCTGGTCATCTCATGCCATCTCAGACAACTAGATTGTTCTCTTCCAAAACCCATATTTTTGCCTTTGATAGGAAATCTTTTAGTTAGAGCAGCTAGTCCATGCATGTTTCTATGTTAATTTTAATTTAATAGCAGCTAGATGTCTTCAGTTTTGCTTAAGATACAGTATTCTTTAAATATAAGTCAATAACTTTCTATCAGTTTTGTAAAATTTATGACATATATGTGTCTTCTAGTTAACTAATAACCTGCTTTATTCCCTCCATAATTTGATATTAATCTTAAGAAAATTATTTTATTTCTGCAATTTCTCCCACTCACTCTGTGCCAGTTGTTTGCAAAATGAGGAATGACCGTGTATGTGTCTCACCTGGAATGCTTCTGCACTTCAATTCTGCTTTTTCTGCTTATATCCTTATGAAGAACAACTTTATTTCTTTTGCACACACATAGGATCTAATAAAGGCCATTGTGAACAGGTGCCAAGAGCTCAGTTCTCCAGTCCTTTACACTTGGAATTCCAATGAGGTCAGCGGAGATACTTGTGACTTACACTGTCATAATTGAAGAGAAAAACAAGGCCTGAAGTCTGCAAAGGTGTCACCTCTGACTTATTGTTTGAGGAAAATGGTGATTATGTACTAAAGTTCAAATCTGGTAAAGCGAAACATACCTAAAAATAGTGTAATCTTGGAGACTTTTGCCCATTTTTTCTAAGCAGGCTTATTCTGATTTAAATGGAAAATGGTAAGAACTCGAGGGGCAGACTTTTAAAAAAGCCTGGTGCTTAAAGTTGTAGGCAAATACTTAGTGGGCCTTTGAAAACTGCTTTGGAGTCTCTCATCCACCAAAATCAAGGATGCTGGTATACAGGTTTGGGTTTTTTTGGAACCCTTATCTGGGAACTTTATTAATGTTTAAGAACCTCAGGGTTTTTGAAATGATTCATTATGATATGTCTGCAATACTTTGATCATATTCTAATGTCATAGGATGAAATACATTACAATCTCCCATTTCATGTTCTAGCAAAGAGACTTGAGAATTCTTGTCTTTAAAATATCCTTATATCCAGACAAGACTGTTTTTCTGGAAGCTTAGGAGTATACTTTTGGTAAGTTTACTAAATATCTCTAGTTCCTGACTGTCCAGTGTCAAAGAGGTGAATTATTAATTTTATATAAGATGAAAGAGGACAAGATATGTGATTTTTAGGGAAAGCATGACTAGTGGGTTTATGGTAGGAACTGTGTTAGAAAATGACTTCAACACTCAATTTTAAAAGAAACAACAATTTTCACAAAAAATCTTTCTCTTTACTGTGTTAGCTCTTTGATGCAGGGACAGTATTTTTGATTTGCCTTTGCATGCTATATCTTGAGTGGCATTGCATATAATGGTATAGGAGAAAGAAATTGCAATAATAGTAGTCTGTAAAATTACAGACAGTGTTTGCCAGACTTCCTTAGGATTTGGACTAGAAAAGTTGCAATATCCACACTGGCTGAAGGAGGTATAGAGATTTTTTGCAAAAGTACTATAAAGATTTTTTTTAAAAAATGATAAGCAAATAATCTAAATTCTGCATTGTATTTTTCTGGAACGTAGCAAGGTCAAAACATCACATAAATTAATAATTTTTGAATTATAATACTTTCTTACTTATCATTTAGAAATATGCATTTTGCTACTGACATTTTCTTAATGCAATTTCAAGCTTTGCTACCACTTTATTGAATTTCAGACAGTAACTGGGTCAAAGGCATCAACATGAAGATTTAAAAAAATAATTTGGTACATTATGAACTTCCCATGAAACAAACAAGCCTCTCATTCACTGTTAAATGTGTTGTGACTTAGAGGAGTGCAAGTGGAATGCAAAATGACTAAAATACTGATATGGCAAAATTTTGTATTGGCTTGACAGTGAGGTAAATCACTTGCAAGGTGCCAGGCACCAGAAATCAGTATCAAAGCTGATGGTTCTGTCAGGTTCACTTTCTGAACACAGGGTCTGTACAAGGATCTTTTCCTGACAACAGCATAACAACTCTTTGTAAGCTCTACTAATACTGTTAAGCTAAAACATATTTTATTTCCTAATCATATAAAGAAGAAAAATAAAATTTGGAGAGAAAATGACAGAGAGAAAAACTTCTTTAGGATTCAAAGAAGGTTTTGAGCTCTTGTTTCATATTGTCCTAATGAAGGATGAATAAGACTGACTCAAATCAAGCACTGTATCCACAGTGCCAGAGCAACTATGGTGTAACTTAGTGATGCCTTGAAGTGCTGGAGCCTGGTCTGTGGGCCCTGAGTTGGAGTTGACCCATGGATGAGTCACAACCCAGCAACATGTCTTGTTTCCCAAGTGGTTTCAGGCTGCAGAGGCAGAACCTGGCCCACCTGTGTGAGGTCCCACCTTCCCCCATATGATCGTGGTTGGCATGGTGGGTGAGGCCAGAACTATATCAACCAGGAACTGATGAGGTTGAAGGGAGTTCCTCTTGTGGCCAGTTGGAGGAGTTTCCTGTTGTGGCCAACTTGCAGAGCTCTCTCTCAGTGATGTGTTTCCCCTTGGCTCAGTTGAGATGGAGAAGAGCAAACAGATGAAGAATAAAAGGTGAAGTTATGCTGAGGGGATGTTGCTGAGTTTGGTGTTGGCCTAAGGAAGACAGCTAGCAGCACCTGCCTCTAAGTTCATAGGAGAAATGCGTAAGGGTTTATTTAAATATCTCTCAATACAAAACTCTTTTTCTCTGCAGGGACTACACTCTGGAGAAAGCTCCAGGAAGGAAGAGGTCACAGCTGGCTGTAAATGTGAGCACTCTAACTTCTGAAAGCAAGTACAGAATAAATGTGTTGGGAGAAAACTCTGAGAAAGGCATGGCCTGACAGTGCAAGTCTGTCAGTATCTGACAGCAGCAGAGGTGAGGGGTGATACGGTTGCTGTGCAAAGGACAGGGGGAAAAGCAACTTATGATGGGTGAAGAATTCCTAAACTTCATTCCATAGTGAAGTTACATTGAAAAAAACCAGTGTGTAGCTAAAGCTCACTTGTGAAACATTCATAGCTGACTTTAAGGTACTGCCTGACAGCACATCAAAGTTTTGACTTGTACTATTTCTTCCTGTTTAATGGACCTTAAAGATGAAAATATATATAGCACATAAGTTGCAGTTTAGTGCACAGCTCTTTTTGACAGAATCTTTTCAAAATTTGTATCTTCAGCCTGTGGAAGGAAAATCCATACACTGATTGTGTGAGTTTAATTTGAAAACCAATTCCATCTAAACCTGGTTCTGCTTCTGCCCTTCATTGTGGGTTGTGCTACAGTTTTACTTTTTTTTTTTTTTACTTATTTTTGAGATAAAAAAGTACAGCATATTCTGGGAACTCATTTCACAATCAGATTTGTTTCTCTCTATATATTCTTGTTTACTTTTACTCCTCTAACTCATCTGATCAGAAAGTGCAAATGATATTATTCAAAAATTTTTTATTTTGAAATATCTTCTGTTGAGCGATTTTCCCCAAAATCCAAAAGTAGTTTTTGAAAGAAACTGTCTAAATATCTGGAATATTTTTCTTCTTTTCCCAGCTCTGTGAAGATCCATCCTGTAGCTTTATTCTTGACCTGAAGAGGCAGGCACTGTGGCTTTGGGACAGCCAAACAAGCCAAGCTTTCCTGGCTCTATATGTAGGTGATGCTCCAAAAGCTGAATCCCTGCCACCCTTTGGCTGCTGACATTCCTGTCAGGAGACAGCAGTTGTGATATCTCTGGGCTTTCAAATGCTCTGCTGCAGAGCTGAAATTCTTGGCCTGAAATTAAGGCTAGACTCAGGGAAACCTGGCACGCCAGCTTGAACACCCAAATGCAGTTTCTGAGGAAATTTGCATGACAATTTTTCAGAGTAGCAGCAGGGTCAAGGTGTTTCTGAAACAAAATAGCTTCCTATTTCAGTATTTCCCAAGCAATTTTTATGTACAATTCTGAGTTTGTGGATATGTTGAAAATCCCCTCTTGCCTGGAACCTCAAGTTATTCTGGAAAGATGTATTCTACATCTACAGTTAAGTATGATCCTATCTCTTCACAATCCAGAACTGACAAAGCTGGAAAGGATATTGGGAGCACTTTCCTCTCCTGTGACGTATTGTTCAAAGGCAGAAAATGAATCTTACCTCTTTACCTTTTTCTTTAAATGTCACTTGCTTAGATAATCCTTCACAGTAACATATTTGCAATATCTAAGGGAATTAAAAAAGATTAAGTGATTTACATCAATAGTGATTGTGTTTTTACAATAAAACCTTTCCACATATACTGAGTTTTCTAAAATGATTTATTTCTAGATTTTTACAGGCTGTTGTGGGTTTTTTTTTGCTTTTCATCAGAAATATTAATTGAAAGCAATTTGTGAAGTCAGAGAGTATTATCATTTACTCTGAGACAAGGAGAAATAAACTAAGGTCATCTCACCCGAAGATATTTAGCAAACAATTTCTCAGAACCAGAACAGTCTTTCTGAGGAATGTCTTTTACTGGAGGTTTTTGATTGTCTTTGTAATAAGGAAGTTTTCTCAAATATCTAAAGTTTGCAAATTTTTTGAGTCATATCATGCATTGGACTTGGGGAACTTTTGATCATTATTCTCTTCTCTGTAACCTTCCATATATTTGCAGAGAGCTTTGATGATCAGTCTCCATGTTCTTTGTAGACTAATTAAGGCCACTTCTTCCAGTTCTTTTTCTTGGCTGCTGCTTTCCCTGCTCCTTGTAACTTTTGTTGCTCTCCTCTGAACTGTCTCTAAATAATCTGTCTTTCTCCAAGTGTGTATCAAACACAAGATGAAATACACCAGCTAATGCCTTGCCCACACTAAATTAAGCAGAGT
Organism: Brachypteracias leptosomus; assembly: GCA_013401335.1. Lineage (NCBI taxonomy): Eukaryota > Metazoa > Chordata > Aves > Coraciiformes > Brachypteraciidae > Brachypteracias > Brachypteracias leptosomus. Next base: position 6,264 of record VYZX01003724.1, on the reverse strand, counting down.
ATCAGATGTAGTGTCTTGTGTAACAATATGAGATTTGCCTTTTTATCTTTACATTCATCTTCAGTTTGTGATACATGACAGATCTCTTCCCTGATTTTGCATGTATATGCATGTGATTGTTCCTTCATATATGTTGTACTTTTCTCTTTACTATGCACTTCAATCTTATCGATTCCAGACAATTTCTCCATTTTATCAAGATCGTTTTGAATCCTACTCCTGCACAGTCCTTGTAACCCCTGAAGCTTTGAATTGTCTACAGATTTGTCCATAATATGCTTCCTTCTCTACACAACTGATAGTAATAAACAGTAATTGCACTCAGGACCACTTTTTGCAGGGCTGTGTTTGATGTGCCCTCCTTATTTGACAGTGAGCCAGTGGCCAGTTACTCTGAGTTCACTTTTCACCCCTAATCGTTCCTTCCAGTATGTTTATATTTACCACACTTCACTTCTCAATTTAGTTCTGAGAATATCCTGTGAGTCTATGTCTTTAACAGTATAGCCAATCTTTTGTAAATAGGACCACTGCTTTAGAGAACCCTATGATATCTACTGAGGATGAGCTTAGTCTACAATTTACTTGTAATTCTTTAAATTTTCTCTCCAGCTGCTTAGTATTGTTAATTGTTTTTATCTGGATACTGAAATAGTAAAAGGTAATTACCCTTTTTAAAAATTTGTGTTTTATTTTACATGTCATAAAAGCCTTTCCAAAAGCTCATTAACCTTTAAGATGTAAAGGCTTTTACCGTTAGGGGAAAAAAGGCACCTTTTAGAGACTTCTATTGTGATACTTTTCTTAATTCAATTACAGCAGAAGTGGCTCCTGTTCACATGTGACAACCATTCTTAATCTGAATTGTTAGCAAAGGCAAGCACTGTGTTAGGTGTCATAACATGAAAAGTAGTAACTTGATATGTATGTCACTTTCAAAAGATTAATTACTTTTTCTGAAATGAACTAGCTAACATTCACACTTGCATTATTTAATGATATTATTATTTTGTAATGTTATTTGAAAATTTTGAGAATCAACTTAGATTCTTTATGAAGAATTAGTGCTAAATGCCTATAAGCTAGCTTTGTAGGATGTAGCTTTTACATGTTCTTCTAGAAGGAATAAGATAAAAGTTAGATGCCTGGGGTCCCTATGGGACAAAAGAAGTAAGCTGGATAGCTAAGAATAAGATAAAACCCCCCATGTAACCTCTAAGAAGAATCCTTCATTTGTGTCCTGCTTAGAGAATATCTGAAAAAAAATCCCTCCTTCCCTACTGAAATTTTCTTCATAGCTGCAGTCCATTTTCAGCTCTTTCCAGTCCTTTCTCAACCCAGTTAATTACATATTTTGATCTTGTCTTCCTTTTACATCTGAATCTCTAGTTGCTGGGTTTTTTGGACTCATTTGACCTCTTCTCAGTTGAGCCACACTATCCTTGGAGTGTTACAATTGGATGATGAGCACAACAACTGCGTTGATGTGATCTAATATGATTTCTCTGTCAAGCTTCTGCTGGTTGCAAGCAGGGCAACACATGGCCATGTTTCCTTCAGCTGAATGCTGTTTGTTTTGCCCACTCATGCTATGGGGAGTGTTTATATAACAGACTTGACAAATATTTCTGGAAGCTCATAGCTTCTTCTGCTGGTCCAACATTCAATAATTTTAACTATCCAGTTAAATAAAACAAGCATCTAATATGAAAACAAAGACTGACACTCTGCAAAAATGCCACTGGATATTGAAAATGTTTATTAGAAACTCTGAGAATAAAAGTAAGGGAAAATGAATAGACCCCTTTTTGATTTCCAAATGAGAAGTAGTTTGTCTCTAGAAGTGAAAGGAGTTTTCTTTTTTTTTCCTGGAGGTAAAAAGGTAGATTATGTCATACAGTCATCGGCTTTGAATTACATATTCAGGTTTTGGCAAACAGAAAACATTATTCTCCACCTATAGCTCTCAGCTGCAGGCTGAATACTTGTTCCTATTTTCTACTTTAAATTGTTAGGAGATGGGTTTGAGCCCAGGTGAATCTTCAAGCTCTGTCATTTTCAAAATTTGGTCTCAATATAGAAATGAGATGGTTTCTTTTTGCCACCATATCTACCAAAAAATTGACTAGGTGGATGCTTAGATAGGGCCAGGCCTAGCAATGAAGAGCTGTAAGTCTCAGCCAATGTCCCTCTAATGAACGTAGCCCAGAGTCTTCAGCATTCTGAATGACTCCATGTGCCAGGGCAGTAGAAGAGATTATAGACAGACACTTGAAAGAACATATTTTCTGTAGTTGCCTGAAAACTTAGGAAATTTAATGTGAAAAAGTGCTAGGATTTTGTAAAAACATAACAGAAACCACAATGGTGTCCTCATGAATATAGTGGAAATGGGCCTCTCTCCTCTGTTTACTTATTTTGAAATACCTTATATGGTAGCATAGTTCAAGGGTTACATGACAAAAGTATTTAACTCCAAAGGGAAGCAGAGGGCACATGCTTCAGGAGCATGTAGTTGCTATTGAAGAGTCCTCTGGTTCCTTGGTAAAGTTTTGTTAAATTCTATAAGGTTTTCTCAGAGCGAGATAAAACTTACTATGGCAGCAGGCTGCTGCATTTATAGTAATTTGGGGATCTTTCAGTCTATTTTGCAGGAAGTATCAATCTTTACAATGCTATTGATCTGGTTTTGAAAATAATATCCCTATATTCTATATTTGTAGTGAATTTATCTCTAGTTCACTAGTTGTCGTAGTTGATAATGAAAGCCTCTTGTAGAAAGTTCCTATGTAACTCTGTCTGGACAGATGCCAAACTGCTCAGCCAGCATGCTGTGCCGACAAAAAAGTGTGTTGAGCCTGAACTAATCTGTCCTGCCTCTCAAGCAGAGCTCACAAGTTGGACTCACTGCTGTACCAACTGTAGTCATATAGCTTTTGGATGATTTGGGTAGAATAGCTCAAAGTGTGGGAGAATTGAATTTCATGATATATACTATGTAAATATATTCTCAATGGGTTCAGTTTATGAAGAAAAACCCCTTCTCATTAGCTCTGGTTACTGATGATTGAATAACAATTGCTGTTCTATTTTGTGTTACACACCCAGCTGAATGCAAAATCAGTGTGTTGCTATAGAAATGACTATGAAAGCTTGTTTCAACATGTCCATATGTGATGATTACTTGCAATTCTTCAGTTAAAAATATGCAGGGAAAACAAAAACTTTCTGCTTCACAATACTTGTGCACAACAGATGGAGAAGGAAGTCTTGCTTTGGAGGGTGAGAACTATCAAAACCACAAATATAGCCATTGACAAGCGTGGTATGAGCAATCACCAACGCTAAGCATCAGGCTCTGAAAATAGCCATAGCACATATGGTTTATGTGTGCACTAGGAGCATTACAGAGTGCCTCCCAAAAGATGCCATTGTGGCTCCTGAGGAGGGTCTCTTCCAGCCCCTTTGCAGCTGGGAAGGCCCAAGTTATGCCAATCATCACCAAGGCACATGTAGTTGCCATTCTCCCGACTTGTGTCTCTGGCTGGCTGTCTGACAGGAACAGTGGGGGTCCCTTCAGCACTGGGTTCTTCTTTTCCTTCCTCCTGCCCTCTCCTGCTGTATCATAACCATCCACCATAGCATCCACCATCCCCACATCAGCTCAACCCCCTTGGCAGCCATGAAAGGCTGCCTAATCATGAGACAGCCATCGGAGAGCCCCCTTGGCCCTGAGCTTTTATTCTTCCCCCTCCCCGTCATCTAGAATAGCTAGGGTGGTGAAAGTCTGTGAGCATACTGGGATGGCTTGGACATGCCATGGGCACACTCGTGTACTTGACATGCATGGATTGATTGTACTACTTTGTTCACACCTGCAAATTTTCCTTGCCCCGACAGCTTTGCGGATTGCAAATTTCTTGGTTAAGATTCTTTTCCTATGTTTCTATGTAAAATGCCCTGCAAAACAATGGTGCCATAGGCAATTTNACATTGGTGGCTCATACCCATAACTTCTGAAGTTCTGCTTGTCCCTCAAGAGGGTGATGTGTGTGTGTCATTTATTTGCCCTTACAGGACTCATAGATGCAGAAGTCACGATGGGGTGATGGCTGACTGAGAGGTACTTCCTTGATTTACTTTTAACTCTCCATATCTCAACATGACTGTTGCACATTGCCTGCAGAAAACTTGAATGCCCCCTGATTGCAGGATAGGAATTCTTTTGTGGAAACTTCTGGTAGCACAATTAATTTACAAGTGCTTTTTTGCTGGTAGCAAAACTCTGATATAAAAATTTTGTCTTATAATTGCTCAGCAAATATACTGAGCCATGTAATTTTTATATCAAAAAGAAGAAAAAAGAAAACAAAAAAATGCTGCTGTGCTGTGAACTGCTTTTTACTTCTTTTCAAGGGCAAACTGTTCTTACTGCTTCAAATTTCACGGTGATTGCAACTTTTTGGAAACATATGTTTATGAGTGGTTTTTTTTTAAAAGCTGCATAGAATGTAAGGATTGATTTCAGGATATAGTGTTTAAATCATATCTAGGTGAACTAATGAAACAGGCAAATGCTTTAACAAGTCTTTATCTGATATGCCAAATGTACTGAACTTAGACCTAATAAGTCTAATGCTGGCTTTGTCACTGGTCTTATGTCACTTTGGTAAATAATTTAATCTTATCTATGTCTATTTCATCTTCCTTTAAATTAGACTAATAATATAGAGTTTTATAACCTAAGTTATAAATCCTAATAATAAGGATGAACAGTTGCATTTTAACAAGGTAACTTTGATGTTACTGAATTATTTTTCAATACTTCGGTGTTGAAGTACTGAGAATACTTTCCTCATAACTGAAACAAACACTGTGATCTGCTCCAAGCTGGGCTGAGTGGCTGTGGTTGGAGTTTGCACACTCTCCATGCTCTGTTCTAGCCAGCAGCTGGCATTTGATTGACAGATAATGTGACATTTTTAAACTTGTTGTCTTCAGAAAACATCCCTACACTCTGCTGTTCCCCCTCACCCCTGTATCTAGATGTTTTCACTTTCTGTAATGATACTTTCTCCCTTTTCTTCAAAGTGAAGGTTGTTTATCCAGTAATGTTCTACTTATGTACATTTGTTTTGATTCTTGAAAATTGATATTTTCAAGCTACAATCCCATGAAGGAATTTTGAACATCTATATAAGATGGTGGGCTTTGACCTTTAACAACTAATTGCCATTGTTTTTCATGTACTTGCTTTGCATTCTGTTGTAAAGTAGCTCCAAGAGCAAACCAATAAATTCTTACAGCACACAGGTTTCTTATTAAACGTTTCACAGGACCCTCTTTCCCCAGAAAGAGTGATCCCACAAAAAGATAATTGAATTTGTTAAAATCTAGAGGTAAATATGGATGTCTGAAGGGCAGCTTCATAATAGATTTTTTTATTGTAGCAGTGGCTGAAAGATGCAGCTGTTGAACATGATGTTTGTACATTGTAACATTGTTATGGTACAATTCCCTCCTACTCATGGGCCACTCGACACAGGGTGTGACTCCCCTCCTCGGGCCACACAGCAATACGTCAGGAAAGTGCAGGTTGTGAAAGGGAGCACACCACCTTAATGCTTCTGGTCCTGCCTCCCCTGTTCTCTGGGGACAATAACGACAGTTACCTCCTGCAGTGGACCAGAGAGTTGATGTGTCCCCTTGGTGAACCTAGCTCCCACTCCCCTCCTTATAGTCTTGGCTGATGACCAGTCAACCTTCTTGCAACCTGGTACACTTGTATTTGGGTTGTGGCCCAAAGTGGAGATATCAGGACCCTAAGATCCAGTAAGTTCTGGACATGTGCAAACCGGAATATTGCAACACTAGAGTTAGTCTGAAATGGAAAAGTACCTCACAAAAGTCATTTACCTTGAATCAGAATGAGACCCTTTGAGCTCTCCTGGATTGCCAGCGGGCTGCATCCAGCACCTCCCCTGAGCTGGGTCTCAGAATGGTCTGCCAGCAAAGTCAATGCAAGGCCTGAGCGAGACCACCTCCTTGAGACTTGACTTCTGCTTGTTGAGAAATGTTGATGCATTGTGCAAGTATTTACTCTAAACTCAAAGGGGGAAATTTTGACTGCATGCTGGTCTCTTTTAACCAACTCTCTGCCTATCTAGGGGTTTGATTTACGCATTTTTTTTTGTGAGTGTGAGCATCTACATAATTCAGTGGCCAAGTGCTTCTGTGTCTGTATGTCTTGTGTTTATGCACATA
>VYZX01003707.1:0-15721 GCA_013401335.1 Brachypteracias leptosomus | reverse complement strand
GCCAAAATTTGGATGTTTTCCATTTTCACAGATTTCACTGAATTTTACATATGACTGTGCAGTTATGCAGCCATTGGAGTGACTGGATTCTGAGCCCAGAACGATTAATCTAATACAAACAATCTAGTGGCCAAAAATCTTTCACAGATCTATGATCATGCACTGAAAAAGGAGTTACTTTAGGTGCCTGCTTTTTATTTCTCTAAAAAAAAAGACTTGAAAAAATGTACATTTGTAACTTGTGGTCAGAAAGCAAAAGCTGTTTTCAGCCCTTGATGTTCTCATTACTATCAATGGAACTTCCATTTACTATTTGTCCTTATACACTGTATATGATTAAACTGGAAAACATATTTCAGAAGAAGTTGTAGTGGAGAGAAATGTCCCATAGTGCAAGGTAAAGAAAAATGTATTTCAGATCCATCAGGGCATTTAACAGAGCTGTCACAACCTTTTTGCCTAGGGCTGATAATGGTTTATTTATGTCAGTAACCACCCAAATTTTGGCATCTAATTGTGACACCTGAATTAGGAGCATATGCTAAATCAGTAGAGTGCTTTCAGAGGCTCTCCAGATCATCTGGTGACTGAAACATAGTCTGCAGGTGCTCATCTGCCTCCACTGATTAGAGAAGAGGAAGAGGATGATTGTCCTTAGGTGAGTGTGATAGGGTCTGATTCTTCCCTGCTCTTCCCCAGTGCTGGATGGAGCAAGGCATGGTGTGCATGATGTCTTCCATTGCATTTGGAACTTAAGGAGAGAAGACACATGCCAACTTTAAATTATGAATGGCAAAGGCAGACTGTCAGTTTGAAAACATATTTCTTTGTGAAATCATAGTTTTTGTTCTTTTACATGCATTTGAAAATTATTTGGACTTCTTTGGAAGCCCTCTCAGTATTTTTAAGATCTCTGAGCTTCATAGTCATAGTTGGCATGAATCTGATTACTGGCTTGCCAAGCCCAAAATGGTGCTGGTTATCTTGTTGATAATTCCTGCTTCATTCCCTCTTACATCTATCTATAACACACCTGATTTTTTGTAACCTGAGTGTGAGTGCACATCTTATTGTTCATAGAAGTTTGTTCACTTTCTCATTCCTGTGTCAATTTTCGGTAGCAATTAAATTAGCAAGATGAATTTGCCCTGAAAACCCTTATTCTATTCTTGGATTTATACAAAGGAAACTATTTAGTAGCAGCACTAGTTTCTGTGTTTGACATTGGTGTGAGGGCTATTGTGATTATCTTAGTGTGAGCTCAAAATGCAAGTAGGAAGCTGGAAAATTGATCAAGAACCATTAAAAAAATGGTTAATCAAATATACATTTAGAGAGAACGACTCCTGCCTATTTATCTTAAGGGGCTGCTTTAGATGTTTATATGTTTGTGAGACAGGTATTTTACTCTGATTTGAAATAAAGCTGTCACTTTTTTTTTTTCTTTCATTAATAGAGTCAAATTTCAATTTGACACTATTATTGTTCTGTAAAAATTGCTTTCAAGAACAAAGTGACAAGGAACAATCATACATCTATGCCAAGTAATAAGTCTGCTTTTCTTCAGGAAAACGGATATAGATATAATGGGAGAAATGGCAGCAATATATAAACAATATTCATGTAATTCACTGGAGCCAATAATAATGCAATATCAGAAATCTGTTTTTCAGCTGTGGCATTGAACACCTATGGTATTTATTTATTGCTTTATTAGTGAAGAGCAGACTACCAAAAACCTAATAAAATCATTCACTAAAATTGAGCCAATCAATCCAGCAAAAACTGATTACATGATTCTTGTAATGCAAGTTTACTAATTAAACTAAAAGCTTCATAACTGTGCTTTGCTGAATGTAACCAATCAGTGGCAGTGTTCCCAGTTCCATGTGAATACAACCCACACAACTCATTGACTAAGTTGCTTTTGCCTTCCCAAAGCCTAAATGTTTGTCTAGTAGAAAAGAAAAAGCTTTTCTGTTTTGTGCAGACTATAGCACATTATAGACCATAAACAAGGTGATGATGTGTTGTTGACTTCCACAGTGGTGAAGTGTTACCCCTTCAATGAGCATCAAGCTGGCTTTGGTTTAGCTTCAAATAATCCATGAAAGTAACATTTAATTACTGGTTAAGATTTCCAATTGCAATTTGACATTTAACTTAAGTTAATCATGACAAAGTGTTCAACTTAACCCCTCCTATTTAAGCTCGTGGCAGAGTGTGTCATCCCCATGAGGCCAGTTCTACTCTTAAATGTTCCTGAAACATCCAGTTTATTTGTAGTTAAGCAAACATTCACAGTAGGGAAAATCTTCCTATGAATTATTCTGCAAACAAAATCCAGTAGCACAGTTAGGTGCTCAGAAATGGACTGAAAATCATGTTTATGTAAAGAAAAGGCACACAGACTATGCTTCGTTGGCCTCTTACTTAAGGTTTTACCTCCTGGGGGCCACAAGCCATGAACTGTCCCTTTGAGTGGAAAGATAATTTAATTTCTTCTCAAGAATGTAAATTAAAGACTAAATTCCATGCCCCATAATGGGAATAAATGTAATGCTGGTAGTGAGCCATGACCAAAATTGTGCATTGAAAAAACTGCATCATGGAACATAGTAGTGATTTCTCTTGGGGGAAGAGAAGAATATTTATGCCTTTGAGAGGAAATGTGTTCCATGTGATTTCTTATTCATTCAACTTCCTTATGAAAATCTAAAAATCCTTAAAAAAAAAAAAAGTGAGTTCAGCCAAGAGGCTACAAAGTGAGTACAAGAAAAAATAGAACTAAGTCACTAATGTTCAGCAGGTCATGAAAAAATAAAAATCCTGCTCTAAACAAGAGCAGAGGATGCAAAAAATGCTTTTTGGGAGACTAGGAACATGGACATTTAAATCAGCATGGATGTACAACATATATAAAGATGCTGAAGCAACATCCCAAATGAGCTCCCAGCTTGTTTCATGGTATGAAATTTGTAATCTATAGAGTTTTCAAGCTGTTCAGTGTGAATGTGGTAATCAGGCTCTTGCTTCTGCATTCCAAAGTCATTCCTAATCAAGTCCTCATTAAAAAAAACAAAACAACAAAAACCCCTGAACAAAACCTGCCTGAAGATAAGAAGTACAACACCTTGTTTCAATCTAGTGCAGTGATGTATAAGGTGTTTATTGTGTTGAAGAATTAAATCTGTTGCTGCCAAATGATTCAAGCAGCTAAGTGGATATTTTGTGTTACCATAGAAATGAAATCATAAAGTGCAATTGTCAGGTTAAAAAGTCTAATGCACAATATGATGATTATTTTTTTTGCAGCTTTTATTCACTTTCTCATTTCTTCGTAATTAATTTGCTGATTAAAATCTGAGTGATAATCTTGATTTGTATTCAGTGTAAGATGGTAACACGAAGAGCAGAATATACAGATGAAATACATCATTACTTAAAGTTGTACAAATTTAGTTGTTTTCTTTTTATTTCATTATGTGGGAGAAAACTGGATCATTAGTTTTACTTTGTGGTGACTCAAAACCAGAATACTAATTTTTTTAGGCTGCAAATATTTCATATTAAGAGCAGAAACAGCAGCTAACTGCTTTCCCAGCTGTAGTTACTGATACTGGATAGAAAAAGTGGTTAGATTTGAATATTAAATCATCCTCCATCTCCCCAGTTCCTGGCACTCACTACTTTTTGGGTTAGTGATTGCAATAAAATTTTAAAATACTACTTGTTTTTTGGCAAAGAAATGCCTACTGGGTACTTGATGTTTTCCTAGACAGGGCTTTTATTTATTATCTCCAGGTTTCAGGGTTGGTGGTAATTATCTGCATTTAGATCTGCCTTTATAATAAGGCAATTCCTGTTTCCATGTCTGCTTTATACAAAAAGAAGTTGCTGTAGCTTCACTATGGTCTCTCTTATCTGACAGACCATTTATATAGCTTTTTATTTAGTGGTTGCACTGGCTGGCTTCTAAGATTCAGTTAAATTTTATATTTGGGGCTGGATCCTCTCCTTCTTTTCTCTCTCTTTAGACATGGTTCATATAAAAAACAGAAAAAAAATTAAATACAAGGCTAAAGGAAGCAGACAAATTAAGTTGAGTCTAGATTTGACTGTTGACTCTCCAACATTCTCTTTTACCCTTCTTGAGTGATGGTGTCTCCAGCTTTAAAGCTCTCAGAAGTTAAACTACATAATGGCATTATAAGAAAGGAACATGAATAACAAATACATAAGCTATTGTTTCCCAGGCCTATAAACAAAGAGAAAGAGCTTCTTTCTCAAGATGTCTTGCTGGAAAAAACCGTATTCAATAAAACTATCTTGGCATCAGGAAGGGAATAACAACCCCAGTTCTCCCAGGGAGCTGCTCAGGGTAGCACATAGAGCAGGGTTTTGTGTGTTAATATTCTGCCCACACTAGAAGCAAGTAAATGACACAATATATGTGGTTTAGAAACCACTACTTTTGTAATTACAATGCTCTCAAATGTCAGAAAAAACTACTTTCAGGCTATGGGGAGTGCAATGAATATTTCAGCTATATAACAGGATTTTTCTTGCTGTAGAATTGAACTATACTCCACAGTCATGCAATTTACTTGTCATAGGCCTATACTACTTTATTCCTTGAGTTTATTTTTCCTAGAATTGCTTTTATAGTGTATGTTTTACTGGAACTGTGTTATTCACTGAGCCCTTGCTTTCCAACAGAGCACTTTAAAAAAACCCCAACCAAAATGCCCCCCCAAAAAACCCAAGCAAACAAAAACCAAACCCAAAATGCCACCAGAAAACCAAAAACCAGTAAAAAACTGGAAGAGGAGAAGCCAAGTCAATGCTGAGAAGTAGGGATACCACATCAGTCACCTCTTATGAAATAGGTTTTCTCATGTTTGTTTGTTTGTTTTTAAAAAAAGGAGGGGAGGGAAATTAAATTTAGACTGTGTATTCACAGCAGAACTTGGATCTCTCAAGCCAGTTGCACGTGAACATCAGTTGCTTTTGTACTAACATGTTAGTGGTGTATTAGGTCACATTAGTTCATAGCACTTTGGGAATTGTTCTTGATTTTAAATCAGTTCCAGCTTCTGCCTGTGCTGGGCAGGGGTAGAGAGAGGAGTAATGGATTCTAGTGGGGTAAAGCTGGAGTCTCCTTGTTGGCAAAAAAAACAGCCCAGAAGTTGAGAAGAGTGTTTCCAGATTCAGTTCTTACTGCAAAGTAGTGTGATCTGTGGTTTTTTTGTACAACTGCAAATTTCTATTTAGCAGGTTACTGTACAAAAATCCTAATGTAATATAATTAATGTGTTTTCTTTACTTTCAGGCAATCGTTCATTTGGGTAATAATTACATAAAAAATGGGTAACTTTTCACTGGTAATACCCCAGCCTCCCCCACCTCTTCTGACCTTAAGGTCTGTGGAAAGATGCTGAATTAATTCTGTCATCTCTTGGCTCTGAATTGTTTTTAGCTTGTAGGCAAGTCACTGAGCCTTCCCCCTCCTCAAGTGCTGGGTTAGAAATACAGGAATAAGGATGCCAAGATCCCTGGTGTGCTCCATTGAGAAAAACTTAGGAGAAAAGCTACTTAGAGGATATAATAGTATTATTATTATGCAGTTCATACCTCTAAGTAAGGATTGGCTTTTTGTTTTTTTTTTAACTGACCAGTTGATCCTGAAACCATTTGGTAAATGTGCACTTATGTGACCATTTTAAACCCTTCTGAAGATATCCTTCTTTAACTCTGTTTTCTGTTCCAAGGAGACTGGTAGTGTGGCCTTTGTATGACCTTGGGGTTTAATAAGCTGTGCATTGCTACTTAATTAGTTGAGAAACCTTGATTGAGTTAGATAAATGGATTGCAACCGTGTTGTATTAAAATAATTTCCATTTTCAGTTAATAAGTATTGCTATGAATATCTGTAATTGAAGATGTGGTTTTATTTTGTGATCTGTTATTCATTTAGTTGAAAACAGGAGAGCTAGATCTTTCTAGGCTCAAATGCACTTATTATACTGAGTGTAATTACATGTAAACTTATTAATTGGTGGCACCGAGTATGTATTTTTGACAAGCACCACTTGTAAGTAGTATCAGGCTACAGATGACACAAGATGTGTCAGCCTTGTGAATCTGATGCTGCAGCTGTCCTGCATCAACCTCTCTATGAGATCTAGGGAGATATGTGGGGAATTAATTTCTCCTTGTTGAGCAGCTGAGTGCTGTGATTGTTGAAAGTGGCCTATTAGTTGTTCCTCCTCTCTGCCTAGGTTAATATTGAAGGTCATTAGAGCTTTCATTCCAGAGATGCTGCAGTGGGTCTGAGATGAAAAGCTCAAATCACCTTAGTTTAGACACATGGAGTGTCCTCCCTCCCTCCCTTCCTATTGCCCCAGGGAACATGAACCAGATCTGCCTGACTCACTCTTCTGACATCAAGGTTAGGAGAGACAATGTTGTGCCAACTCCAACCTCTGCTTGTAAACATCTTGAAGAGACAAAGGGCTTATTACTAGTCTAGGAGTGGCTCCACTTAGATAATTTCCACCTTTCACTGTAGTTCCTTAGATATTTGCAAAGCCTGTCAGGATTATGACAGTGTCTGTCACACAGTAGACAGTCAGCATTTTTCTTTTAAAAGAAATGCATGTTATGGCAAAACCTAAAGCAAAAGTCACTGATGACTACTGCTTTTTATTGTAATAATAATAAAGTTCTGATACAACAACAAAACACCTGTTTACAGTTCTCCTTAGGATTTTGATCTCTGCTTCTAGTGATGAGGAGAAGCTGGAATGCAGAAGATCCTTCTAAGAAATAAACCCACCAAAACCCAGACATTGGAGACATTGAAAGGTCATCATCTGGGATGATTCAGACATATCTGATCTCTTTGGCATGTGAACAGATACAACAGGGCTTATGTGGCCACTCTGGTTGTGGAAAGAGCAGCAATAAATCCATGGTTTTGATTTTTCCTCTCTGTAGCTTTTGTCCTTACCATTTGAAGTTGTACTTAACTAAGTGCCAAGTAAATATCTAATACTTGTAATATCATTAATTGAAAAGGACAAAGAACCCAACTGTACTGATAATAATTTATCTTCTTTTTTTTAATGCTATTTTATGGAAATATTTTGCCTTACATTTAAGGCAAAAATGCTTGCATTACAAGCATTTCAGTGTCTTGATAAGAAACAAGTGGAATTAGTTATTTTTGTAGCCCTTGCTATGCTCAGTCTGAGACTTAAAATGCATAGAATCTGTATGGCTTGAATAGTATACATTTATAATATAAGACCACAGACTCATGCTTATCTTTACTTTTTNCCTGGGAGCCTTCTCTTCTCCAAAATATTTAATTCCCAAATATTTAATTGCCTTGACTCTTTACGATGTTTCCTGCTTTACAGCACCCAACCACACCGACCAGAGTCTCTTTATTATAATGTATGTTGTGTCACTCTAATTAAAATCAACCTTCACGTTTTGAATTGTCACTTTTTTCTCTCCTACTTTGGCAATAAAACCCATCCTTGTCAGAAATGCAAGACGTTCTCTCCACAATCTCATTAAATAAGCAAAGTAGGTCACTCAGCATATTTGTGTCAAGCTAATATAAAACTACATAATCAACATATTTTAAAGCTGTGTAGCTCAACTCTTGTTCCTACAAGGAATGACCTTATATTAAAACTGTCACTTCAAGGTTTTGACAAAATCTGACATATTGTAGCTGTGCTGTAACATGTCAGGAAACAATGGGATGGGCTGAGAAGAATGAACTGATTCATAGGCCAGCAAACTGAAATGTGAGCTGAGGTGAAGATACCTTTGGCAGTCATCAGTGCAGGTTTAAATAACAAAACACAAAAAATCCCCCAGCTCACAGAGAAAATCATTGTAGATGCTTCCTTTTTTGGTGAGCAATTAACATTACAATGCTGCTTTTGCTCTTAATCGAAGAGAAAGAAAAAACAAAGAAAAACAAAGGAAAAACCTCCACAACTAGTAAGGCATTAATTACAAAAATAGTCATAAAAATAATCATGCTGGTTCCCTGGAGGAATAGTTGCATGTAGATGAGCCTTCCTACTATGGAGAAAAAAGGGTGTTTAAAAATTAAGCAAGAGCTAATGTATGCATGTGTCCAATTTTAATTTGCAAGAGTTTCACCATGTAAAGCTGCTTTATCTTTGATGTTGGAGATTTCCATTATGATATCAACTTCTGAATGACATGCATGGCAGAAAGCACCTAGAGCTAAAAATGCCTGTTTAATTGTAGAGCAATTTCCATCGATTGCTGTGCAAGGCTGGTGGGAGTGTTAGGACATCATCAAAAGGGAGTTCAAAATTGAGTCAGTCTAATGCAAAAGTCAACTGTGGCTGGTTATGAACTGGATCCATGTTTGTGAGATGATAGTTAGGAGTTTCTGAATTGGGGGTCTTCTAAACAGAGCTGATAGTTGTATTGACTGCAGTTAAGATGATGCAAATAGTCTCCCATTATTTTGCACAAAAATGGTGAGCTCTAGCATGCTGGGAAGTGCTTTGTAAAGGGCTTTGGTCTTACTGCTCAGCCAGAAGGTTTTTATCAAGAGGTGGTGATACCACAAGTAAAAAGCCAGATGAGAGTGTGAAGTATTATTAGGAGTGAAAATAGCTTGAAATATAATGATACTTGCTCATCTACTGCAGAACTCTTTTCTATTCACAGGGGATTTGGGATATTTNCAGGGGGGTTGGAACTAGATGATCTTTAAGGTCCCTTCCAACCCGGACAATTCTCTGATTCTATTAATGGTGTGCACTTGTTCAGGTGGCCATTGTGCTTAAGTTCAGCAGACATCATCAGCACATTGAGCATTCTAAGGCAATGGTACTACAGGACAGAGATGTAGAGATTTTTGAGCTCATAAAAATATATTGGGCCCTAGAATTGTAGTTCCCCCACCCTCCTCCTAAAACGTTAACATCTTAATATCATAGATAGGCTTGGGATCTGATCTGAGGTTTGATGCTCTCTATTGAAAGGATTTTCTTATACTGGAAGATGACAATAGTGGACATACCTGTAGAATTGACCACGTTCCTTCATCCCTTCCATTTCCCTACCTCTTCTCCCAGCCAATCCTGTGGTGGCTGCACTGGGAAAGCTGTGACGTGGGTTTTGCTTCCTTGTCTCACTTGTTTCAAGACTTTCTACTTCAGCTTCAGGCTTGTACTACACTGAAGCTTCTCAATATTGCCTGGAGGAACACAAGCCAGAGTAGCACAGGATTGTTGATACAGCAATGACATTGGTGCATTGACTTCATGCAGCAATACAGTCTTTCAAAGAAAAAGATAAAATAATTGAAACTCCTTTGTTTACATACTGCCCAAGGAAAAAACAAATCTTCTGAATGTATATGTCTTGAAATTATGGCCATATAATTGCTTTTAATGATCTTATAGTGAGATTTGAGACAATTCCTCCTGAGATAAATTGGTTAATTTAACAGACATGGTGCATTTTTCCTTTGGGAAGCTATGGAAATAATTTCCAATAGTAGAAATTTATTAGCAATTATTTTGACAATCCTTATGTCACTTATATTTCTGTTTAAAATTTGCCTATGGTTCAGTGAAGTGGTAATAACTTGATTTTCTCAAAGTTGTGGCGCTTTTAATATTTCAGGTCAAAAAATGTTGTCAAATGGCAAATTAATCATATATACATCTGTAATAATCTTATATTCACAAACCCAGCCAGCAATATTGCAATGTGACCTTTTTAGAGCACAATTATTGGTGTTTTGCAGGAATAAATTCCTTTTTTTTTCCAGAATTCTGTTCTTGTTCTAAGCAGACAGATACAGCCTAGCCATGAAATATCAAGCAGACATGAATAATGTTGGATTATTCACCTGCTTATGTTTAGTTTTTGACTGGAGAAAAGGAAGGGAAAAAAGGACAGATACACACTTTTTAAAAGACTTTGTCAGGGAGTTATTACACCATCACCAAACACATCTCCTAAAGAGTAGAGGAGATAAGATCTATAAATCTGCTATAGTCAAAGCTAGTGCTGTTGATACAATGTGGGTGTCCCTGTTTCACTATGATATTTATGGAGAGACCCTGAATATAAACGACTGTTTAATCTTGAAAATAGTCAGATTTTATCCAATGCCTAAGTCCATATAGAGGAGATAGACCTAATCTACAACAAATTCATATCTCAAGTATGACAACACTTCATTGCTTGATGTGAGGAATGGCTTAAGGGTAGCCAGGGAGGGTAGGAATTACCTACAGCTGTAAGGGTGCTGCTGTTCCAAGCAGGTGTCTGATCTGTATCATACACATACATCTTCAGGGAGGGGACCTAAAATATTTGTGTTGATCCTAAGACCTTTTCTCCATAAAAGAAGTATACTTTCTCTAGGTGATCACTTTTCTTCAAAAAAAATATAAAATTTGTGCAACCTAGTTGAGTTAATTTGAATTAACTCCTCCTTTGAACTCCACAGCTAACTATAAATTGATTTTGCACTCTCCTAACTCCAAAACAAGTTGCTACAGAAGGATACATTTAACCATACAGGTTAAATATATGAACAGGTCACATTTGAATCCAATATTACAAATAGGAGTGCTTGAGATGTGGGCTTTATTCATGAATATTTTTTTTCCCCCCTACTAATACCACTTTGTGCATCATAATATCTTTCTAGGATTCAAAATGGCCTAGACTAAGGTTCTGAGAAAATAATGCTACATGCAGTAGCTAAAGTTCTGGTGCACTGGATGTAGTCTTTAGTCTCATTTTGCAAAGAGAAAATTAGAGTAGTTAGTAAAACAATACACAAGGGGAAACATCAAGAACATCTGGTTCATAGAACATCTGTTTCAAGAGGTGCAAATGAGACTTTTGCAAGATTTCCAAAAGGAGCACATGATGCAAAGATTAGATGGATCCTGTAGAGTCCCTTTGCAGCAGCCCTAATAAATATTTCTACTGTTACTGTTTACCCTGTTTAATAACCCTGAGTCACAGCTTTTTTCATCTGAAATCTAATTTACACTGTTCAGCCTCTCCCAGTGGAATAGTTGCACTATTCCTGCACAAACCATCTTAGTGCTTGAACTATTTGCTTGGCCATGATGGTTGGAATCAGACTCATGTAGACAGAAGAGCACTTTTCATAGACCAGTCTTCAGGTAGAAACTTTATTTTGGAGGCATTGCTGTACAAATTCTGTTGTGTCCTGAGAATACATGATATTGTCTGTCTTAGTAAAGTGGCCTTAATCTTCTGCTGCTCCTGCTCATCTTGTGTTGCTTGTTATTTTATTGATTATAGCACAAAGCTACACTAGAAGTTCAGATCTGCCTTAAACTTTTGTGCTCAGCATTTCTGATTATATATGTTTGCACTTGGACACAACTGTTGTGAGAATTATTTTCTTAACATGATTTATTAGTTGACTTTCTGTGAGATATTTGGAGTTCTTTATGGTATTGGGCTGCTGCCTGATTTTGGGTGGCATTACCCATTCCAAGGTGCAAGAGCCAGGTGGAGTTTTGACAAATGGCTTGCCTGCTAATTTAGTGGGATTTAAAAAGTTTAAAGTCTTCAATACCTGTAATAAATATACTGTAATTAATTTGAAAAGTTTGTTTTCTGGAATGAAATCTTCCATTAAGCTTTCCATAGTCTGTTGAACCAATGGGGCAAGTTAGTAGTGGCCACATCAGTTTTGTGAAGAAAACAAAAGGCACAGTATTTTTTCTTTCTTTTTCTTTCTTTTTTTATTATTCTTTAGGATCTAGCAGTACATAGAGTGCTTAACAATGAAACAAATTGCCATGTAGCTTTTTTGTTTGTTTGCTTAGCTTTTAATTTTTTTTATTTAGCTATTCTAAGGAAATCAATTCAGCTGAATAACAGTGATAATATCTCCAGCTATTATCATCTCCTCATTAATTTCTCCTGCACTCTGTTAAACATTCTGCAGCAGTTGTATTAAATAAATCATTAAAATAGCTTGGATTTAACCAAAAAATAAGTTATTTAAAGCTGTAACTGCAACCTATCCCACCACTTGCAA
This sequence comes from Brachypteracias leptosomus, assembly GCA_013401335.1. Taxonomy (NCBI): domain Eukaryota; kingdom Metazoa; phylum Chordata; class Aves; order Coraciiformes; family Brachypteraciidae; genus Brachypteracias; species Brachypteracias leptosomus. Next base: position 3,612 of record VYZX01003707.1, on the reverse strand, counting down.
CCCTCAGAATTAAAGCACAATAAAATGATAAATATGGGAATCTACAGCTTTAAAAAAATTACAAAGTGAATAAATAGAGATGACTGAATTCCTAAATCTAGTCTGCTCATGATCCATTCTTACAGGTACCACACAGGTGGATTTCATAAAGTACTTACTAAAAGATCAAAGAATGGTAAATTTCTGCTTTCATATATAAAATTAGGAGTGAGGAATGACTAACCAATCATTTACTTTCCTGTTGTGTTTAATTTGTTCTTATTTTTTATATAAGACTGGGTTATTTCTCAAAAGGTGTGCTAGCTTTGTGAATTATTGCTTAGCACCCTATTCTGCACAGAACTGGAATAAAACATATCTCAACTCTGGGTATACTGGTAAAGAATTCAGATTTGGGGGCAACAGGGGAACTATTAGTTTTCTCCTTCAGGGGGATCTTGGTATCTAATAAGCAGAATCTTGAAGCCATATATTGTGGTAAATAAAGTCATATGATGTTGCTCATCGTGCTGATGAAGAAGAGAAAAATTACAAAGCAGAAAGCTTTGAGAATAGGGAAAAAACCCCATCTGTTTGCATGTGTGTGCTTTGCATAACCAGTTGGTGAGCTCCTAGTGTGGAGGATCAAGAGGCAGCAAAATATCTGTTACCTTTCCCTAGAAATTACAGAAAGTGAATAGAAAAGCTGCTTTCATCAGGGATTTTCAAAAAAGGAAGAGTAAAACTTCCTTGTGCAAACATATTTAAGAGGAGCCCAGAGATGTCTGTATATGGAACATGTATTTATTTCCTTTTCACAATCCTATTCTAGACAGAAAACTGTATTACATGTATTTCACTTGCTCACATTTATATCTGCTTCCAGGCTGTATTTTCAGCACAGTGAATTTGAATACAAAGTGGCAGTGAGAAGAGAGGGGGAAGGAAATCACAGGGATGTTTAAGGAGCATTAAGAAACAGTTAAAGGACCATTTGTGGGTGTTCACTGCATCAAATTGTTGTGCAGTGAGAGCCATGCCCAAATGCTTATTGCATTCCTTAACAGCAAAATTATCTATTTACCACTGTAAATGGACTTGGTTCTATTAAAGTACAGTTATCTCTGGCTTATATCAGGTGGGGTCTGTCTAGCAATGTGTTACTGGAGGCATTCAGTGGGAGAGCTGAACTAGGGCACAGAAGAACAAAGTATATGAAGGAGAATCCAGTGTTCAACTTCTGCATGAAACAGCAAATCAAACCTCAATTGGCCAGTTCATAATTGTGACTACAGACAAAATAGGTGCTGGTTTTGGGGGAGCAATACCTCTTAACTGTGAAAGGCAAAACTGAAGTAATAGGGGAAAATGCATCATCTCTTGCCACAAAACTTTCACATTTGGAAATGGCTTGATGCACGTGTGAAAACCTAGAAGCCCTCTTGGCTGAGTGGCAGGGTTGTGTTTGTGGGGTTTTGTTTGTTCTTTAGTTGCTTTCCTCAGTTTGTTTAACTCCATCAGTGTGGATCCTGATGTGTGCAGGGTTTTCAGCTCCTAACAGTCAACTCCTGTGTTACCTTCTGATCTCCCAGTTCTGGCTCTGACTTGACAGACACCCCAGATTGTTAAAAGCATGGGGTAGAGAGGAAAGAGCAAGTGCCAAGAGCAAACACTCAATCTCCCTTTGTAATTTTTTTAGTGATAAAAGAATGCTGCCTGCTACTATGGACACACCAGTAAAGGGGTCTGACTCTTTGTTGGGGTTGATGTGGTACAGTACAGTGGATGTGCTTTGCTTTGGTTTAGGTCCTATGAAAATGCAAGTGGAAAAAAGATGTAGGTAATTCCCTTCCACTTTCTTTACAAAAGTCTTGGCTTTTGCAACTTTGATTGTAGGATTATACAAACTGGCTTGAAATAATTTAGGAAACACAGCCCTGACTCTGATTTCTACAGCCAGAAATTCAGATGTATCCCCCTCATAAAAGAAATAACAACTGTGTTTCCTAGGAAGTAGATTTGCAGCATTTTTGCACTTCTCCACTCTTCCTAATAAGCCTTATATTTATAGTTCAAAGAAAGCTGCAGTAGCACATAAAGGAAAACATTCTTAGCTACTTCCAGAAGTGCATATCAAATATAGGGTTGACCAGCTAAAGAGCTTGAAGATTTTACCTATAATAAACTACTGAGGGAAATAGTAAACTTCTCATTTTAAAGAAGGGGCACTTAATATTCTCCAACTCTGTAGTAATATCAGCAACCTTCCAGATAAGGAAAAGCAAACACAAACCTCTGTGTTACCCCTTTCTCTTTCCTGCCCTGTAGATGAGAGGTTTGCAAATTAGGAATTCTGGGGGCTCTTTGGTTGAATTGCTATGTCTTAATTTTGCCAAGTGTATAGAAGATGTTTTATGGCTGCATTTCACTGATCCAATGCAATGTGAAGCTGCTCAAATACAAAGGTAGCTGTCCCAGGGTAGCCCAGTACTTTCCCAGGAGGAGGAGAAGAGCTTCCACCCCCGTGCTTTACACCTTGTGTAGAACAGAAGAAAAGTTAAACCACAATGGGTATTTTTCTACTTCCTTACATGGAGGTTGGAAAACAGCATTTGTAGGCATTTTGAGCCATTATTAATCTATGGAGTTGTAACCTTAGTAATTTTCTCCCTTCAAAGTGTGGAAGAAGCTGAAATAACAGCCTAAGGAGGTCTGGAAATTGGGACTTGGCATTTAAAGCCTCGTCAGCTTGCACTGCATTGTGTAGTAATTGCTAGTTAATGTAATAGCAAAACCATTACAATGACAAAATCTTAGAGTGTATTTTTCTTTTGATGTGTAAATTAAGACTGTCAGAATACAGGCCCAATAATAAATAGGCCCCCTCATCCATTCTAGTTTGAAAACAATTTGCTTCATCACTGACAGCATATAGATACTCTTTAGCTTGTGTCTGCAATATTCATCAGTAGCATCTTTTGTGCAGACCAAAGGAGAAAGATTCATAAGGGCTGTGGAAAGTCTGAGGGGTCTTCTGCCTTAAGTTACATTTTTGGGACAAAGAATCAATGATTTTAAAGTCAAATCCTGCTAACATTTTTGTAGCAAACTATGAAAAACTCAAGCTTCTTAAGGCAGAGTGTTTTGGTACATGACAAAATGTTTCCAGGGAATCAGAGTGCATTTTTGGCCTATTTGTAGAAATTACAGAAGCTTCAATAAAATTTCAATCAGCAACCATCTGTTTCTTACATTCTGTATATCTTAATTGTTTTTATTGTGGTATAGACATCAAAATATAATTATCTAACTTATTTTTTAGATCCCACGTAATAATAGTAAAAATAAACTTTCCCATACTGCTTTCTTACTTTAGCAGAATTCTTCATAAGTGTATTTCTTCTACCAAAGATCTCAAATGGTTTTGTGAATCACCAAGAAAAAGTCAATGTGATATTTCTTCATGGAAGAGTGAAATATTAATGACTCTATTGCTATTCCCCCTCACATGCTTGGTTGAACATCTTTGTGCCCTTACTTCTTCTGTTCCTGCCAAGCTTTTTAAATAATAAACACAGCTTGGTAGCAGTGAATCTGCTGCAGGTGGTTTAAGTGTAGAGTCTTGTATCTGGG
>VYZX01003693.1:4363-20121 GCA_013401335.1 Brachypteracias leptosomus | reverse complement strand
GTCAGTGCCCTGATTACCTTAATATTTGTTACTGACATTGAGAGAAAAGTCATCTTGCTCTGAGGAAAGTAAAGGCTACAATTAAACCAGTGGCCTTTTACCCAGCATTCACTATTTTGACCAGTGGAATTGAATGCAGTCCAGGACACTGGATCTCTTCTCATAGCCTGTTTCACCCACACTCAACCTGGAAATCTCTGCTTTTTTTCCATAATACAAGGAATGTTCACAACATGTTGGCTGCTGCATGTAAAATCCAGACATTTCAGATACTTTATAACAAACACGCGGGAAATTAAGACAGCTGCATGGAAAGCATAATTTGTTCTATCAGCTGAAAAGAAGGTTACAGACAGCTGGAGACATCTCCTTCTTGTTTGCAGAAAGGTTTCTCAGGACAGAGTGTTCAGCATGGAGGAACAGCATATCACACGGTGATACGTTCACCACAAACCTCAGAGTGATGAAATATGAAATACATATGCTCCTCAAGGAATCCACATATGAAACACAGACAGAAAACAGCAGCACTGGTTGTCTTAATAACACACTTCCTATCTCAAAGACTGGCAAAGGAGAAAGAAACATTTCTGTAAAAGAAGTGTTATGTCCACATGTGCCATCTGTCAACATCTGCTGGTGAATCCCAAAGAGGCCAAGTGTGCTGCAGTTTGAACAGTTTTGTATTTCAGCACACTGAACCACTTTCAAGAGTAAGTTAGCACCACTCTTGTGTTGAGAAGATCTGCCCAAATGGATACTTTCCCACTGTTTTTTAAGAAGTTAGTAAAATAAGAGAGAAAATCAATCTTGACAGCAGCCATGCCCTAATAATCTGATATTCTTTAGCCTGTTTAGACCATCACCACTAGGCCTTCCTCATAATGTAAATAAATACAAATGACGTAATTGTCTTTAGGCAGACAATGAGTTACAGCAACATACAGACAATGTTATTACTGTAGTTCTGCAGTTCCTTAGCAATCAAAGTGGAGTTATTAAGAAAAAAATATGACTCCTATAAGACAATGTCTAAGCAATTCACAATTTAGAACTTGCCCTATAACCACTGTCTGGTGAGGAAATACACTAAATTCTGGGGGGGGGTTTATTAGAAGTAGAACAGAAAGGAATTAAGTGACATGTCCAAGACCACTTGAGCAATCTGAGGCATAATGGAAAACCAAACTCAAAGGCTTTGAACCCCAGGCTCCATGATATAATAAAAAAAGACCTTTCCTGTTTAATATTAATATATCCAGTGTACTTGGGGAAGTGATTACAAAGAGTGAACAATTATGCAAGCATCAGGAATCAGAAACATCCATAGAAGTAAATGGGAAAACTTTTATGTCCAGAAGACACTGCTGTTGCTGTTACAGATAATGATACTGCTGCTGATCCTGACACTGCTGAGTGGGGTGTAATGTCAGTTCTGGATGAGAAGCTACACTGCAGAAAAATTCTGATCATGAATCCCATGATACCATATCAGCATTTAACAGTCCTGACTTTCATGCCTAGGAGACAACTGACTAAAATGCCAAGCAAAGAATCAGGAATTCATTGTCAACTCTATTTAATATGTTTTAAGAAAAAGGACTAATTATTATTAACTACTGATCAACTACAGAAAGACATGGGAAGGTGAATCTAATCTTTAGGGGAAGACTAATACTCTGCATTTACAAATACATGTTCTTTACTTTCAAGCTAGGGTTTTTGCTTCTGTTTAATAGCACCTGTGTCTGCCACAGTTTTTTGCTGTGAGACTAAAGCCATGAGTAAAAAATTGAGGTTTAGCAGTGTTGAGAAAACAGTTACTGTTTTCTTATAATTTGAAAATAAAAACAATCACAGCACCACTATATCCAAATAATCAGACACCTACTTACAGATAATTAAGACCATCACTCCTCTTGGTATGAGAATGAGGAGATGCCACTCAGCCTCCAGCTTCCCTTGCAGCCACCTCTGCAATAGTAATAGATATCTCCCTTTATTTTTGATCTTTTGATATTGCCAGTTGCTTTGGGTCAGTCTTCAATCTCTAACGATCAATCTCATTCTTGAAATATTTTTCTCCTGTTTCTAGTTTTTATTATTACTATTATTATTTAGTTCCATAGTGCTTGACAACACTAGTCCAGCCCATGTGCATGACCTTGTACAAATGCACAGCAAAAGCAGTCTGCTACCTGAGATTATTCAGAGACAATTCATAATTAATAATGTGTGAACAGCCCAAATTTCAGGCGCTTTTAGCTGACTATGGGTTTTTTTTTCATTTTAACAATGTTTAATTTCAATTATTATTTCAACATTTTGAACAAAACCAGCACCTTTATTTCTGGGTCAGTAAACACCCCTATGATCTCTGAAACAGTTTCCAAAAAAATTAAAGCAGACTTCAAATTATACTTTTTATCTCTTTAGATAAAAAAAAAAGGTAGTAGAGCCATCTGAAATACAAGCCATTACACTTGTTTTATATACTGGAATGAAGCAAAAGAAGACACAAGTCTAATTTTTTTAGCAAATCCTTTGCAGTTCACCTTTAAACTAAAGGTCATCAGGTGAGAATTGGTGCGTTTGAAAGCACTTGAACTGCTTAGGGAGTTCATCTCATCTGTATTATTCATACATATTTGCCGATTATAAATCACAATGGACTGAAATATTTCTAGTCTTTCACATCAGCAGGCATCCAGAGAGCACTGTCTTTTATTTACTGACCATGTTAAAAACGGCACACTTTTTTCTTATTTTATAATAATATGCTGTCTGACCAGTTCAGAGAGATCTCTAATAATGTCTCAGTCCAACCATGGGTCTCATTATGTTGGTAGGAACTGTCATGCAACTGTGAATGTGCAATAAGTGTAGAGGTACAGTAAATGGCAGAAAAATATGAAAAGCATTCTACTTTCAGATGCTGCACAAAGCTATTTATTCCTACTACACTGAATGAACTAAAAATTGAAGAGAGAAAATGAGGACTTTACTTCATGGCCTTCTAAATTTAAACAAAGAGAAGATTTAAGGATACATTTTGCAGCAGAAAATGAGGGATGTTATACAGTGCAAGACACGTATTTAGCTTTTCTTATATTCCATCCATTTTTTAAGCACAGCAGTACATTGATTTCAATGGATGTTCTGTTTAAAAATCAATGCTATAACATGACCCAGGTAACAGTTTAGAGACTATACATATTATTCATAAATGATGTGATTCTGGCCCAGATCTATCACCCTTACTGTGGGCATCTTCCTCTGACTATGGTCTCACAAAACATGCTATAGCAATGATACAATTGTATCTCTGGATTTTAATTTTATAGAAACTGGAAACTTTTATCCTTTTACTCAATTTTGTGTACTGGCTTATGTAAAATAAACTATAAACAGTACTTAGATTTCAAAACAAATAGTTACACAACATGAAAGGACAGAAAAAGTGAGACTTGTCTGAGGATTTTGATGCACAGCAAAGAGAATTTATTATAGGATGTATCTTCCTAACCTTGGGTCTGGTCTTCCTATTTGGAAGCACAGAAATGTTGTCTATGAAATGAAATGAGAGGTAAGCCACCCATTTGTTCTCTGTGCCACATCGCTGCTGCTTCTGGCATGACATTTCTTAGAGGATGAGACAGAATGAAGAAGAAAGGAAACTGGTGAAGTGCCTTTCACTTCATTAACATACCTGTCAACAACATACAGACCTATCAACAGTCTCTTCCATTGCAGTTCTGTTTGGTTCACTACATAGGCACCAATTTCATCCCTATAGTGAGTACTGCAGTAAAATCGATGCTTGCACAAGGATCAATGATTTGAAAGGTGTGCCCTCACTGCAATACTGTCTACACTCAAACAATTGTTTTGCAAATTATCCTTATGCAAGAACTAAATAAAAAATAAATTGCTCAGATCAAAAGAAGATGTAAGAATATTCTTTGCAAGAAGATAGAAAAGAGCACAATCTCATTTCAATCAGTACCAATTATTCCATTCAAAACCCACTAGTTTTGGCACATCCAGAAAAGCCAAAGCAAAGCAAAGGATAAATTCACAAGTGTTCCAGAGAGCAGCTACTTGAATTAACATCCCAGCCGGTGGGAAATTCACCCAAGCTGTGCAAGACTTCTCTTCCAAATAAGAGATACGATCCTGAGCTCTCACCTGCCAGGAGAGTGTACTGACCAGCATGCCCCAGCAAAGCTCTGGGGGAAGCTGAGGGGCCAGGGCCAAGCCAGCCCCCAGGCACTGATTTGCTTTGTATTTGCTGTGGCAGATCAGCAATTCACTTCTGCATAGTGTCTTATCTGCAAGGCTAGAAAGATCTTCTTTCCCTGCTTTGCTCCATGAATATTTAGGTACCCCAGGCAAACTGGAACAGCATTCCCCAGAGAGGTGTTGGTTCCAGCATCTCCCTGAATCAGAGAATGGATTTGGACTGGGGTCTTGTGCCACTCAGGAGAGCAGCCTAACCATCACGCTGTTAGGTGTTCGAGTGTGGAGCTCCTGAAATCCCTCCTGTGGGAGCAGTGGCACTTGCTATAGCATATTTAAATATTAATTGAGCAAGAGAGTGTGAATGACTCTTTAAGCCTGACTAGCAGTTAAGGTGTTCTCCTGGGACATGGGAGCTGTGTTTTCAGGTACCCTTAGGCAGAGCAAGGAATTGAACCCAAGGCTCCCACAGCTGCATCTCTCTTTTTGCCCACTTCTGAATCCAGCCTGAATCCAGCCAGCACCTCTGAGATCCACAGATAACTAAATAACCCCAAACTGCATTGCTCAGTGAATTTATTGTTCATGAAGAAATCTTTGCCTGACTTACAACCTACCTTGCTTTTGCTTGCCTGAAGAGTCAAAGGTGCTGATGTATGGCAGCCTACTGCTCCTATCTATATGTATGCCTCCTAACTTCTGAAATATTAGCACTATTTTTCCAGAGTTAGAAGTGCAGTTTCCCTTTACTTTCTCGTGGGGCATGATCAGTGAACCAGGGCAGGTCAAGACAGCTTATTTTAAGAGTGGGAATTTTACATTGCCACGCCAGTAATGTCATGTGTATAGTATGAGATTGCAAGAGTGTGTCTAAAGGTAAGGTGAAGGTTTGACAGGTCTGAAGAATGAGCTGCAGAATGTTCCCAAGTCCCTTAATATCCTTTGAAGGGAAAGCCAATACAGGAATGTCTTTAGGGTAGAAGCTATGTGGACAGAAACTGTAAGCCCATTCATGTCTCTAATTGTTCCACATCTGAAGTAGGCTGCTGCACATCTGTTATTCCACCACAAGAGTGGAATCTTTTATGAATTTGCCTGCACCTATCATGCCGTGGGAAGGTTTCACTGAATAAAAAGGATTTTCTTGCCAAACTGTGCATCCTTTTGGAAACTAACTGAGGCCAACACAGATGTGGTGAGCAGCACAAATCCCTCTTTGGAGCATAGATGGTTCCAGAAAAGCATCATTTTTCTACTGCTGTCAAGAAGCCTTAAGCTAATTTATATTATTTTCTGAGAACCAAGAGAGGACACTAACTCCAAATGTCTCAGTGTATTTGCTGTTCTAATGCAATTAAATAACTTGGAAAAAGAGTGATGCCATACAATACCACATTAACTGTGAAAGCTTTGCAATAAAGCATGGTAAAAATTATACAAGCAGTATGAGAGGGTTAAGGGAATTGGCAATGAGACCTATGATCTGGGGTATTCATCCAACTGGAGGTAGCAGAGAGCAGATATTTTAATGACTTATATGAAATGATGTATTATCAAAAAAATGCCTAATAGTCCTTACCAGCACATTTTTGGCTCTCTTACTTCTTTCAGGTTAATTTTAACAAAGTCAGAGTCAGTAAAAGACTTTACACTATCTGATACAGTTTTCTGAGGTTAAGACTGAGGCACTACAGGCTGGCAAATTGGGGCAACCTGGCACATCCCTGCCTTTTCTCTGCTTGTTCTTTACATCAAGAGACCATTTTGTCTTCTAGAACTTCTCTCCATCTACCATTACCAAACTATCATACATATGACACATAAAGAGATAAAATGCTAAGTGTTTTGGCTAGGTGTTATGGCTTTTTAGCCCTACTAACTTGGATTAAAGGACGTATTCTATTGTAAGTAGAATTGTGCAAATAATAAATTAGTTTTATGCTTGGACATAAAAAATAAAACAATTAATTTAGGCCTGCTCAAAGGAAAAAAAAAAAAAACAACTCTGCGGTATGTATGTGTGTATATATGAGCATTTTGATTTCTCTTTAATTTACCCTGCAGTAAGAAACATGTATCTTTCAGCTTTGTGCTTATTTTATTTTGAACTTCTTTTTAAGGCATAAATATTATCAACTTTGTGATCAGTTATTTGAATATTGCTTAGATTTTGTCCCCTCTTTTAAGCTTAAATTATTATGTTAAAACAACCTAAATTGTGTGTGTTCAGTGCCCTGAAGTTTCATTTTCTTTTAAATATTTTGTCAAAAGATAAAATAAAACTTACAACAGCCAGCATCATTCCTATTAGTATTTTTGTCTTCTTTTGTCTCACTCCTTCATGGTGAGGTGATATAGCTGTACAGTACTTATTCTCCAAAAATAACATATCAGGAGATATTTAAAATATTGCAAACACAGTAAACAGCAATTATAAAAAACCCCTATCCCAGACTCAGCATGCAGATGTAGGAATATAGGCAAATATTAACATGCGACCACAGTGTTGCGTTCTGGAGCAAGTTTAGAAAAAACAGTCTGCAACACATGCTGTACATAGAAAGTTGTATTAAAGACAAAAAAAATCAGGTTCATATCTCACCACTATACTGGGATATAGTATCTACACCACTTCAAATCTGTTGTTATGCCCAATGTATACACTGAAGAGGACTGCCTGATTTTCAAGGGCTGAATGTTAGATACTACCCATGAATTAATTGTCACGTCTATGCCATTTTTTAATGCATTGTTCAATAGGTATTAATCTATCTCCTGATCACTCAGAAGGAAGCTGCCATTCTGCATAGGAAATGATTAGCCTGTCACAGAAGAACATATTGGAAGGTCATCTCTTGACTTTGACTGAACATCTCTCCTGACAGAAAGGGTTAACAAGTAGAAATCAGTATGTTTCAAAGAGATCTGTCTATAATAAATGAGCTACGTCCTTCTCTTGTGAAAGATTTTGTAAGATAGTAATCATATACAACTACTACTCGTGCTTTTTCATTAGTACAACAGTCTTTGTTATTAGCACAGTTTGTAGAAGTGAAAGGATTTTACTGATCATTGCATTTGTGCTGTTATCAATAACTACATACACAGGCCAAAAATTAAAACAGTGGAATGGGTGTGTGTGAATGGAGGAGGATGAGAGAAAGAAAAGAAGAAAAGTAAAGGGGGTGATGGCGGTCATTTAAGCAGCAAAAAATGCAGTTCCAGGGAAAAAATCTGCAGAAGTCTACATGTACACATAGACAGTGCCTGTGCAGCCTTTCACAAGGCTCTGAGCTTTAAAAGATATATATTTGGGTAATTTTATCTTCTTATTGTATCTAAACAGTAATTGCATGTGCAACACATAGAGAATATACACCAGTAACAAGAGATTTTATATTTAACCCAGTTTTTGAGATGCCTAATATTTTGTAAAATCTTTTATACATTTTAGCTTAGGGATAAATTTGAAGCTGGCTTTTCCCTGGTGAAACCTGCAACAATAGAGAAATATATACTGAAGGGAAAGAAAAACTGGGATATTGAGCAAGCCTAACAAATCTATCATTTCATTTTGTACTTAGCAATTACTTTTTACAGATCCCCTTGACTGGGAAAGCTTTTATATCTCACAGTTTTACTGCTCAGCTATGATGCTGAAAATCTCTAGATTTTTTTCCTTGCTTCAGATTCTAAAATATACATACGGTCTGTTTTCTGACATGAGACAGTAGTTTCAATTTCAAACAGCAACAGCTTATTTGCCAATTTCTTACGTAAGATTCAATGGCTAAAAATTATTTTAAACCAACCTGTAAAACCCACTATTGTCACAGTTAGCAGGAAACAGCTAATTTGTCCATATATAAACAGACACTTCATGTTTTGTTGTATAACTATGGCAACTTCTACAAATGACTCATCCAGGACTTTTGTTATGTTATGACTCAGACTTATTAATGTTCACCCTATTACCTTTCCCAGCCTCCAGTACAGGATCTCCACTTTCTGAATCTGCTCTAAACTGCATTCTTAGGTCTGAATGTCCCTATCCAGCTGCCCATTAAAAATTACCAGCACACAAAAAATTCTTACTTGATCAGTGTGACCACTACCCATAAACTCCGAGTTTTAGCTCTGTGCACCCAGAGCGCTAGGTTGTGGTCTATTACATGATGACAAGACCTATTTTATATTCAAAGTAGAGAAATGACTACAGTATGTGACAAGGAGATAAGTACACCCACCTAGTTTGTTTCCAAGTGGATCGGTTCTTCAGCATGTATTAAAGCCCTTCCAGATTTATCCCCTGCAGCTGGCTCTTTGCCAGGGCTTGGATTCTGTTCTGGTGTGCAGTGTGCTGAGTATTCCCAGGTGCTGGTATATTTTTATGCCTTAGTCCTTATTTACAGTTTTTCTAAGGGTTGCTTTGAAGTCTGACAATCGTGTTGCAGCACACTACAAAGTTCTTTCCACATCCAGCGATCTTTTCATGTTGCCTTAAGTTAAGCCATCCCTAAATGAGAAAATAGGAAGATGAGCACTAATAAATTTCAGAAGGAGAGAGCCTATTTCTTGCATAAAATTAATAATTTCAGTGTACCAGAAGCTATGTGAGCAATCACAGCACAAGATGAAGAACTTAAAATTGTGATTCACTCCATTCCCCTAAAACTCTTTGACAATGGCTACTAATATAGTACTATTTTCAACTTTATAGCTCCCCTTTTTACCAACCCTGCTATTACAACACTTGATATGCTTGGCTGCTATGGTGTAATAAAGAGGGGTAAAATGATGCATTAAAGGTTCCTAGTGCAAATCCTATTCAAAATTTTTCAGCTTGGAATAGGCACTACAAAAAGGCAATACCAGGAGTTTAAGGGCCATAAAGCAGTACAGGCACTCAGCTCTTTAAGTTTCAGTTAACTTTCTGAAAGCCAAAGCAACAACAGCAAAAGCTATATCGATACATTCAACTTTCTTTTGGAGAACAGGCACCTAGAGAATAGTAAGGGAGGGCGAGCAAGAGAAGCAGCCACATTATGCTGCAGTTTTAGGCAGCATCACTCATATGTGACTCTCGGCAGCTGTCTGATGCAAGTAACTGCTCAGCGCCTGGTAAAACAACATGGTATGGTAGCATGCTTCACACCGTGGGGCAAATGGCACTCTGTGGAACAACAGGAAAAATCAGAATAAAAGCACTAGAAAATCAAGCCAATGTTTTGGTGTTTAGAGCATTCACTCCTCAAAATTAAATTCTAATTGCTTACACTTATTCTAACAGATTCTTTTCATGTTAAAAAAAAAAAGTTTCTGAGTGTAGTTTATATCTCTTTTTCAATTATTTCCTTTTTTAAAAAAACACTTAATTTTTTTAAGTGCATGTACTTGTGGCTCCAAAGTACCAAAGTTTAGTAACATTGTAGAAAATATAGCTCACTGTATGTAAACTGTAGGACATTGGTAACCACATACTCAATGGTTGTATACTTCAATGCAATGCTATTATTTGCAGTTGTGTTTGTGAAGGTGGGATAAATTTAAGAAGGTAGCTCTAGTTTATTGTCAAAGGACAGACTGAAAGAAGGGCCTAAGTCCAGGCACAGCGTTGCTTCTAGTTATGACAGTAGCTGAGCTGCTCAGCACTCTTTGCCTTAGGTTTGACAGCTGGGATGCTAAGGACCTGATTAGGGCTCTTAGAAGGCCAAATTGTCTGCACAATGTAATGTACATGATTATATTTTTGGGGTGAAATGTTGTAGTGGGTAAACTGAGGAAAAGAATATAAGTGAGATACAAAGCCCATTCAAATTTCTGAAATGCTTTGATTAATTTTTACTATTTTCAGAAGAGATGTTTTACAAGTTTATTCAAATTTCTAATCGATAGTGATACTGTGTAAACCCAACAATAATTTTATCATCCTCAAAAAGTCTAGGACATGGAGACTAATCTGGAGGAGAAATAACAGAGAAAAATCTGCTCTATTTTACCACCACACAAATGCATGTATAACAGATAAACATTCTCCCTTTCTCGCTGGATCAAGAGCCAAGGGAAATACCACATACTTGAAGCCATCAACCACTTAAAACTGCTATTGTCAAAGCAATTTTTTACAGCAGATTGATTTGTATGCAGACCATTTTTAATAGCACAGAAAGAGTTTGGGACCATGTGTTAGAGTACACAAGTGATTTCCAAAAGACATTTGAAATGTAAAAATTCGGGAGGCTGCCTCCTTCCTTTCTCCCCTTTCCTGCAACATGCATACACATGCACACACGCATCATCAACTTCCACTGACATTTCTTCATTACTATGAAGAAGCTTAGGCTCTCTTGAGGGATTTTGCAAAGCACTGCTCCTCTTTTTAAGTAAGGCTACACACTTACATCTCTACAAATGATTTCCATAAGTTTATATTCCGTCAAAACACATGATTTCAGATCTTAAGGTGTAGAAGTAGTGTTAACAAGGTCCTCCTATGAAGATTTTAAGCTCTTTTGAATGCAATTTCATTCTTTCTGGTGGCTTCCACTTGTCAAATTTGCACAGGGCATTGGGATATTCTTTGGCATCAGAAGGTGCAACTGAAAATCTGCACTGCTAAACTGAAATCTTTGCTTGTTTGACCTAGGAAAAGGCCTTACCCTGGGTGCAATGTTATCAAACCATGATATCTACAGGAGATGTTAGGTTTCTGTAAGAAAACTAATGTTAAAACAGAAAAATATATAAATTTAAAAAAAAAAAAAAATAAAATACTAAAACTCTATGCTATGGTATCAGAGCCTATCAACTATTTTAGAGTTCCACTTGGTTACCACAGTATTTAGGGTAGACACAATGATTTATCTTTTAAAAACTAGCACATTAAGATAGAACCACACTTCCCTTTTAGCTAAGCAATGACTAAAGCTTAGTATTAACAAAGGGTTAGGATTTTAGTGGGAAAAACAATAATCTTTTTCTCTTGTAAAGCACTATCCATATGGCTACTCCAGCATTCATTCACTTGACATCATTTCCTCTTTGATTTTTCTCCTTCTTCCACCACTTAATGAAGACAAGCACAAATCACACATACAAAAGATAAATATTTCTACATAAATAATTTCAGGATTGAGTGCTTTACCGTGGTTCATTAGGAAAAATGTCATGGGATAACCGCTCACTTCATGACAAATGCAGTCAAACAGCCAATGTTTCCCTAAACCTCCATTTACAAACATACCTTAAACAGGTCTATTTACACACAAGCTGCAGTAACATCCAGCCACTGCCATGAGTCAGGAGAAATATACTGAAAAACATCACTCTAAACATGCATGGTTTTTAATTCTCAGATTTAGTATATTAGCGTATCATTCCCAAATGAGTCAGAAGGATCTATTCCTTGAATGGCCTAGATGACTAAAATAGGTCTTAAATGTAATGAAAGACTATAAAGGCAGCTAATGTTACTGACACACAAAAAACAGGGAGCTGGGTTTATCACTGATATTTCCCCAGTTAGCCATGCTGGTCAGTTCTGTTAGATAACCTCAGAGAAGCACCAGAGCATCAGATGTAATTAAAAACAATAACTCTCCAACATTCAGATGCTGCAAACTGAGGTGTTAGTACAGTTTCCTGGAGTCACAGTAGAGGACCTTGTAAGGTGAAGTGGATTGCAGGAGCAAGAAAAGAGATTTAAGTGTCCTTCAGTAAATAAACAATTGTAATTCTTAAAGGTGTCTGCACCCTAAGCAATTTCTATCACATTTGAGGAAAGAATATTCTCTCCAATCTTTGTCTCCCTGTCTCGCTCATTGTCTCATTTTAAAAATATTTCTCTCTTCCCACTACATGTTGCTCCTCCTATGCTTATCATCTTATAAATAAGTCACATTACTTCCTTTATAAGGTTATAGGAATGTAAACTCATCATGTAATCAAAGGACAGTGATTCTGAATATTCTAACGCACATCAAAAAAGTAAAGCTTGTCTTGAAACAATGCATTTAATGAGAAGTGTAGCACAGTATTAAAATGCTGCAATATTTTTCCACCTGATTCCATGTCAAGCTGGTGACTTCTCTACATTAAATTCAATATTGGTATGTTTATGCCAACTATGTACTATTAAGTCTTGCATGAACATGTATATTCTGCATAGGGAGCAGTCATGTTTCAGATGAAGCTGTATTCTAATATTGACTGGAATTGTGAATTGCAAAGTGTCTTTCTCTTACAACACAAACTTCCTGAGCTTTCCCTCCCCTACATTCACAACTACTGTATTAAATGTGTTTGATTATATTCCACTTTTTGTCTAGGGATAGCTTGCATTTATTTTAACAGAGATGATATCTTAAAACTGATCATCATTTCTTGATACTAAAGTAATATTTAAATTGATGTTAAACATTATAGACCACTCTTCATTTAACATAATTTCAGCACAACCTCTTTTAGTACTCTAAGGGTAGAGTTTATGAACTAAGCACGCCACACGGAGGGAAGAAGAGGCATATGCCAATAGATTCAAGCTTCATGGTCCAGCTGGGCACTCTGATCACATTTCAGGATGAGATGCAGATGCCGTTTCCTCTCCCTCCCTCCTGGCAGTGATTTCCATCATGGGAAGGTGGGGCTATAGACGAGGAGGCTCTGGTGCACTTGAGGTCACCTCTCAGCCTGGCCACTGACCACAACAGTACTTTGCAGGCTGTCACAGAGCTAACATCATGGACGAGCTCCATCTTTCACTTTGTACTCCAAATTTATATAAAAAAAAAAAAGCAAAAACAAGCTTAGGCTCCCTGTCTGCCACACCAAATCTGTTTGATAGATTCTCTCAATGGCAGGAGGAACTCAAAAAGTTCTGATACCATTACTTTAAAATGTACTTTGTAATATTTAGCAAAGCTATCTCAAAATGTCTTTGAAAACTGAGTTGAGCAAATTCTAATGCTCAAGAGCTCAATCCATCAGAGCACATAGGCCTGCACTCGTATTCAGTTCTTAGGCTTGTGCTCCAGTGCCGTCCTGGATCAAGCCCTTTTATTCCTCATTTAGGATGCAATTTGAAAATATATGCCACCATGTGGTGTTATATAATTCAGCTCTATTTGAGAAGGATAAGCCAAGAGAAGGTCATTGCCTGTAAAAAGGAACTAGAAAGGAATAGAACAGCCTTTGTATTATTCTGTCCTGTCCATTTTGTATTTTAGACTGAAATGTACTTGTTCCTAAGATATGTTCCTGCATATTCCCTTGGTCTCCTTTGGTATGACTGGTACAATTGGATGAAGCAGTTGATATGGAATACATATGAAAATCACTTGATTTGTATTTATTTTTTTATTTTAAAAGATCAGGAAAGAAACTATAAAAAGAATAATATGCTGGTAGCAGAACCTTGTAGAAACACATGGAGCAGTCATGTTGCGCTTTCAATAACAGCAGAAAAGCAAGTAAATGTGAACTGGCCAATGTAAAATTTAACTCATTCACTCTCAGAAACCAGTGAAATAATCTACTTGGACTCCTTTCTGGTGAAGCTGTGGTTTTGCTCACTCATTTGTTGTATCTTAATGTTTAGAGAAGTTTCCAAAAACCTTCCTTCACTTTTGATGAAGGTTACATGTTTTACAAAACAACCTAAAACACCCTTCAATGGGAGATGTGAGTGTAAGTTGCTCCATCTGCTTGCACGGAACCCCAAGACTAATTTAAAGAGAATTCATCAACTTTTTGATCCTGGCTTAGCAGAGGTATCATCACCTTAAAGCATAAGAAAGAGAAGGAACTCCTGTGCAATTAGCTGGTACAGGTACTACTCAGAGTAGCAAACTGAACCCTGCAGATCAGAAATGAACAGCAGGAACCTAAGTTAGAGCAATTTAACCAGCAGCTTGTAGGTACCAGAGTTTAAAGGCAGAAAGTCATTACGGCAGGAGCCAGCAGAGGGTGCTTCCTTTTTAGGGTCGGAATAGGAGGGAATCTCAGGCACAGGAGTGAAAAAAGCCTTCGCGTATCTTTCATTAGCTAAAATATTTTCCCCTACTTCAGATATAATGCATTTCTTTGTGAAAAGTGGGGGTTTCAAACATAAGGTAGTTTCAGAGTAATAAATCGTATGTGTAATTTAAAATACGTCCCCTTTCCCAAATCTATGTTTGTTAGTCATAAGGTAAAGATTATGTAGTCTGTATGTAACTGTTTTGCTTTTTTAAAAGGGAACAATTTCTCTCACTCAAGTCCAGGTAGTCTTCACCTAGGCAATGTTTTCATTGCAGCAGCTCCCGCTCTGTGAAGCAGCGTGAAGTGTCACTGACATTCTTTAAACTGCTGTTCGCCTTTGGATGTTCTTTTCAGATTTTCTCAGGAATTCTCTATAATGAATGTAACATTTTACTGGCTCTACATCACCACTAGGGATGCTTGGACAGGGTGACTGTGAAAAATCCGCATAGTGATTAGGTTTTCAAACTAGCCTACTGTCTACTCTGTGGTGAACTGCACAGATAAATACAATGACCGTAGATTTCCCAGTATGTGCCACTATTGCCCCAGAATTCCTTCCTTAGGGAAAATCAATATCTTTAATTAAAAAAATAAAAGCCACTTCTATTTAGCAGCCTAAGATGAAATTTTCCTTGCAGTGCTGGCCCTGTTAGCCTGATTCCCAGCTCTGAGAGCTGTACACTGATGTGAATCGCAGCCCTCAGAAGAACAAACCATGAGTGCTAGAAAGGATTAGAGGTCTGAGCCATCAAGCTAGCTTCAAGGTTTTTCTTTCTCCATTATTTTTAAGTTTGATAGCACGCTTAAATTAAATACTTAGAAGATTTACATTTTGCTAAATACATTGCAAGCAAACAGATTCTGTAGTCAAACTGTTCCTTCACCCGAGAACCTTTATCTGTAAAAGGTAGCACATTTCCTTGGACTGCAGCCATTCCTGGCAGCACATCTCAGCACTCAGTAGGAAACTCATGTCTTTGAGTTCAGAACTAGCCCATACTGGAATTAAAACACAACACTAACAGTCAGAATCAGTTGTTCTTGGTGGGTAAGTGTTTTATAACTGCATGGGGATATAAGAGCAGAGCTTCGAGTTTAAATCCTTTTTTAGAAAATGCTGTGATTAACTGCATGACTTCACTTATTGTTACGTTAACAGATGGAAGTGCCACAGTGAAATATTTCCTTTTTATTTACAAACAATAGAAAGTCTTTCTACTGATAGAAATTAAAACATTACAGAAGCATTGGTTCCACAAGCTTAAATTCTTTCATGCTACCACATGCATTTTTCATGGAAAGTCAACATCTTTAACATTTTTGCAGTGTCTGAATTTATCATCCATAACTTTTTTGTGATTCCTGTTCAAATGAGTTTGCTTCTTTAGAAAGAATTATGTACCTACAGTATAATGAGCTAATTAACTAAAGAACAAAAGGTGTCTTCTGTTATATGTGAGACATAACTAGCTCCCAGATAGAGGCAACACATTCTTTAC
>VYZX01003692.1:0-27793 GCA_013401335.1 Brachypteracias leptosomus | reverse complement strand
TAAAACATTCTGTGATTCTATTCCATGATTCTACTCCTCATCTCTGATGTCTTCTGAGTAAGATTCCTAACATCACATGACTGCTCACTCCCCATGATCATTTTACAGCAAGTGTAAAACATTTACAGG
The DNA here is from genome assembly GCA_013401335.1 of Brachypteracias leptosomus. Lineage (NCBI taxonomy): Eukaryota > Metazoa > Chordata > Aves > Coraciiformes > Brachypteraciidae > Brachypteracias > Brachypteracias leptosomus. The sequence continues at coordinate 27,664 of VYZX01003692.1, read as the reverse complement.
TAGTTTTTAAGAAGGAAAGACCTCGTTCCAAAGAGGAACACATTAATAAGAGTAAATCGTGAGCTTTCTAGGTCATTACTGCCAAGCCACATCACAGACCATGTACTTCAAGCATGACTCTTGTAGGTGCAGCTGTTAAAGCTAATGCAGTCCAAAAATCCAGTGAAAAATGTTTGCTATTAACTGTCCTTAAAAGCTGAAGTAAATCCTATGTATATGAAACCACACACAGGTTGCCCCAGATGGGATGCTCAGATAGAATAAACTAAGTCAAGAGAGTAGTGGAAGTATTTAAGTGTTACTCGCTGCCTTTGTCACAAAAAAAGGGGGGGAAAAGCCACACCAAAACACCACTTCATATTCATCCCTGAAAATTAGCTGCAGTTTCCTACAGTCAATAAGATGAAAGACGTGTTACTTACTATGCACAGTGCAGCATCTCTGGAAACACTGGGATAGCACACATGCCAAGGGAAAAGCCAATCAAAACCAGCACTAGCACAAACATCCACAGCTGACTGAAAAAGAGGCATTTAAAAGAAGTTAGCTGCTGAACTCTTTTCAAGTAAGGACTGAAGGCTGTTATATCGGCTCTCCGTGATTGACCAGAAAACTAGGTTTCTTGAAGGCAAAAAGAACTCTACTTTAATTGAACACTAAAACTTGAAAAAAAACAAAACAAAACAAAACAGTTCTATGCTTAAAAAAAGACTTTGTGAAAGAATTTGAGAATCCTGTGATCAAGTGTTTCCTTATCAAATGTAGTTCATCTTAAAAGGAGCACATAGAGATGAGGTAGACAGATGAGCTTAACTCAGCAATATGTATGTCCAAGCTCCAGGCTTGGTTTGTTGCACAAATGAAGGATTTTGCAGCCTAATACGTTATAACAAAATAGACTTAGCTAAGGAAAAGAACGTTGAAGATTTTACTGATTTCTTTTTTTCATCAGCTCAAATGTATGATCTCACCAGTTTGAAAGGTATGATCTTTAAAAATTAGAAGTCTAGGAGGAAGCAGTTAACTAATTCTGCACAATAGCAAGCCTATTATCATCTTTAATAGAGTATATAACCTAGGACAAAAGGACTGTACAGCTGCTTTGTAAATGTAGCAGTGTTTTGCTGTGAATTAACTTGAGAGATACAGCAATGCAGTGCTCAGGTGCGACAGATACTGTCTTTACTTAGCTAGCAGATAACAAAGCTATAATCTGGCATTTTCCTCAGTAAGCTATATACAGAGAGAAGAAAAATCAATACTGCTGCACAGCCATGCAAATAAAACCCATAGTTAAGAAACACTGATGAAATAGAGAAAACTGAAAAACAAGACAAAAAAAAGAACTCTGTTTTGCTGCAATGGAAATGCCACAGAATTGGGAGGAAAGGAAAATAAAAACCAGCATTCTCCCCACCACACACATTAACATGAGCAAACACAGTAACAGTAAAAAGCAATGGAACAAGACCTAGCTTTATAAAAGCTATAAAATCACCATTCTCAGATGCTTCCACTGCTTTACATTCATAGTCTCATGTTAGAAGTTAAAAAAAACACCTGCTTCGTGGTCAGAGATGCTAATTGCAGACTTGTGGACATACATGACTATGGGTCATGATGGCTATCACAAAAATACCATGTAAGTGGACAGGCTTGAGGAAAAGGCAGTTCCATACCTTTCAATGTGCAGTACAGGAGCAGGTCCCAACATGAAAAAGCACAGTGCTGTCATTAAGCCTCCAGATACCAGCAGCCACTTCCTGAGGTACTGTGAAAGAAAAGGAAGAGGTATGTAATTTAAAGAGGTGAATTTGCAGTGACTATTTCACCTTTTGTTCTAGGTAAGAGATAGAGAACCGTAGCCAGTCAGTGTGCTGATCTGATTTGGATATTACACTTTTTAAGAGATAAAGTCAATACAGCTAACCAGAACACCTTTACTCCTCTTCTCAAAAGCTGGTAAAATTTGATGTGGAGAAAAACATGGATAACTCCCACTCTCCATTCCATATTGGTTGGAAATAAGACTGTGCTTAGTTCACTGGAAAAGCTCAACACATTTCAACTACAGTATACTTGTCCAACATCCTCTACTATTTTGGACATTCTTGTATTACCTGGACTTTGCAAGAGACCTTCAAGTTGGCAGTATTCAGTGTACCTGCAAGGTCCTCAAAGACAGGACACTTTACAGGACCAGGCCTACATCCATCACTTCAATATGGGAAGTCCTCCAGTTTTAAACAAATGCATAGAGTGTTTTACTAACCCTGCACAAACAGCACAGTAGTACTCACTGGCAGTTTGTCACTTAGGAGTCCAAGGAGGGGAGAGGACAGGGAGTATGAGAGTGCCAAACCGAGAAATACCAAGCCCACATAACCAGCTGGGAGTTTGAACTATGGAAGAGACAAATAAACAAAAACCAGAACGTCAAACCATATATGCTACATTCATTAAAATACAATCCAAGAATTGTATTTTAGGTCAAAATACTGAGAGGCGTGATTTTAAGTATTTTACTGATACCACATAGAGACTTTTCAAGTATTTGAAGTCATCACCAAAGCTCCAGTTTCTTTCCACTTCCACTTCTAAGCAGGGAGTGAAAATACCTGACACAACTGTGCTCACTTAATGCCTAAATAATAGCAGGAGGAAACACTATGCTCTGTCCCTACACCAGCACACTGGATTATAACACTAACATCTGGCACATTTGAAACATGCTTCAGACACTGAAATTTAGATGAATTTAGTTTCTTCCTCTCCAAACTTTGGTTTTATTTCCACTTAGAAAAGCATACATACTGTAGTCACCCACTGTTAGCTAATGTATCTGAAAAGTAAGTAGTGCTATAAAACACAAATCTGGTTTTGGAACTAAAGGAGGATTTTTATGAGTAAGAGGCTTTTTGCAAACACCCTGAGGTCTACATTTATCTAATGCAGAGTCATATTTCTGTATTGAAACAAAATGCGTAATGAACCAAAAGCTCAATAGTTTCTCAAATGAGTGCTTTAACTACCAGTTAGAAGGCACTCCAAGATGTTTCTTGTGGTGTGAACTATATAAATATTCACTATTTTCTTGCCATATGCAAGCACACGGTAATAACTCTAATTTAGTGGTTAGAACACCTGCCAAGAATGCTACAGGCCTTTCACAGTAAGTATCTGTTAGCACAGAGCAGAGGGAAAGCAGAAGAGTCACATCAGTGCACAATATTCTACAGTGGGATAATTACAGATCCCTCCTGGGTGATGGAAGAAGTACATTCACATATGCACTGATGGAAGAGGTCAGCACAAAGTCTCCTCCACCCTGGATGAGTGCTCTAAGTACAGGACTAGCAAAAAGTAGGAGCAACAACCACCTGTGAAATGTTATTCCCCAGAAAACAATCAATAAATAAACCACTCAAAAAGCATTGCCTAATTTCACACAGGAACAGAATCTTACATTATTTACTTCAAATTCATTACCTTAAACACATGGGGGAAAATGAATAAATTAATTTAAGTAGAAATCAAATAAATAAATATTAAAATAAATAAAAACTAACTAAATAAAATAGCATTTGCCTTTTTAATGACTGAGCGAAGAAGTCAGATGGCAGGCTACATAATTACAATCAGTTTAACTTTGGCATTACTGTAAGAGAAGGCAGAGCTGCCACACCACGTCCCCAAAAACTAATGTCCACATTTAGATATAACACTGTCAGTGACTATTGCAGTTTTACAGAACTTGATTTCAGAGAGAAGGGAAAGGTCCCTCATTTACAAAACCAGCTGCTATGTTCTGTTCAGACAAGGTACTCTGCAGGTGAAAGCAAATTAATTTGAAAAAGCACATTTTTAAAGTCTTTACATTTTTTTATTCTCAAAGTTACTGAGACCCAGTGACTACAGATGGTGGCAATAGAAATTGTGATTTGTCAGTATAGTGGAAATTGAGTTATTTTGAAATCATATTATTAACAGTTAATTATAACAGTGCAGTGGGATAAGGCTTAATTTTGTTTAGGATATTTAAACCACATTTATAATCAGCTATTTACTATTTAGCCAGTCAAGACTCCCCTGCATGTTAACAGGACTCACCTTCCTTAGGATAAATAGAGACATTGTGGGATCCAAAAAGCCCAAGCATGCGCTTAGGGAAAATATAGTAAGACAGAGTAATAAGACTTTTGGCAGAAGAATGAGCTTCCAAAAGGAGTCCTTGCTAGGGATTGAATCTGTTTCAAGAGAAAGGGGGGAGAAATTGTACTAATTTCAGCAAATCGGTATTTCCCTTATTCTAGTCCTAATAATCCTGTTATCTAGCAAATGAAACTCCATAGTAGACTACTATGCACTATACTATTTTTATATTAAAAACCCAAATTTGATAGGTGAATAAAAGTACACAATTTAGATTCCAACATTGCAAGCCACCAACTTGAGAAGAACAAAAGCATATACTATTCCCAATTATTTGAAAATAGTTACTTTTCTGCTAGCCCTTGTGCAATGAAAATCTCATGGATACGTCTCAACTTAAAGCAATACGCACACATGCATGAACCATTCGTATCCAGAGAAACACACTTTGGAAGTAAAATAAAAAGATTGCTATTTATCCGTTGAGATCTGCCTGAATTTTTAAGCAACTAGTCATTCTGGTCTCCTATGTGTTCAATTTATACTCCAAGCAGGAAGCTTTCTTCAGATGTCACGGATGTCATTACTAATGCAGGCTCTTTTCCTGATGCTCTTGGTGTTTTAATACTTGAATGTGGTCTCAAAGTACACAGACAACTAAAAACTCATTCATTAGCATCCACCAGCTCAGACCTAAAATTTATTTATTGTAGTTTCAAAGTGTCTAGTCTTATTATTCCATACAATTTTAGAACTCAGAGAGGTGGGTGGGCAGCTAGCAGTAGTAGAACACGGATAACCACTGTAAGCTTCTTGTAAAAGCCAATACATATGAAGTTATTCTCCAAGGTTTTCATATTTAATTTTTAAAAAATACTATTTCCTCTTACTTTAAAGGTAGTAGTTTTTATTCTAGAAAAAATGAACAGAACTGTAAACTTGCAGTTACAACCTTGTGTGAAGACTTATCTTTAAGTTAACTTTCTATCAAAGCAGGACCATCTAAAATTTAATCAAAGTTATATGACCTTTAGCATTTCAGTTAAATAAAAATTTTTCTCAGTACACTTCCATATAGAGTTCTTAGTGTTTGCAGAGATTGACATGAGGTGTGGGATTCATTCCAGGCCACCTGCCTGCATTAATTTTACTTTGCATTAAATCACAGGCTTGATCAAGATCAGAAGCTAATTCATCTGGAGCTTTGTCCTCTGAGTTGTATCAGACTTCAGAAACTGTTATTTTTCTAAACAACAGTTAAATACATGAGAAAGTAAGGTGAATGAAAGAGACAGGAAGAAGGATGCTTACCATATTTTGGTAATATGTACATATTCACAGGCACCAAGACCAACACTATGCATCCCAGGGTAATGAAAGGGACCTCATAACCAAACGATTGATACAAAAAGCCACCTAAAGGTGGGCCCAGCACCAGTCCAAGTCCTGTGAAAATTTCAAGGCTGCCCTAAAGGATGAGAAAGTAAGCAAAAAAAAAAAAAATACCGAGAAACTCCAGTGTAACATTAAAAGCAATCCATTTTTCTGAGGAGCAGCACAACATAGCCTAGTGAAAAGAAAAAGGCACTGCATCACTAAGGGATATAATGGGTAGTTATTCACTTCACAAAGTGGGATAGTGAAAGGAATTTCACAGTTGTCTGCATGACAGCAATAACTTCCTTTGCTTCACTATTGGGGAATCACCTGTACTGCACCATTAGCCACTCTGTTGTCACCTAACACATACTGGTCCTGGGGCAACACAAATACTCTGCTCATGGAAAGCATCTGTAGGACACCTCAAGCTGAAGTGACCATCTTTCCCACCTGCACTTACACTCCAGCCTGAGGGGGAGGACCCAAACAAGCTGACTTGGATGGTCATTATCTTGTGGGATGAAGTACATATGCCAAGCTAAAGCTTTCTCTCCATAACAGACTGTTTGGATTCAGTGACTAGGGGTAGAAAATAACAATGACATTGTAATGGAGATAACTCAGATTATTTTGGCTATAGTTTAATAATCTGGCATCTTTTATAAGATACTAATTTTCAAAACAACAGTAATACAGTTACACTTAGATTTTATTTTACCCCAACCACAGTCACCACTGCCAACATCTGCCTCAATACTTGACTAGTCAGTTCTTAGACTACACCCTTTTAACAAGTAACAGCTGGTGGTAATAGTGGCTTATGGTTAAATTTAGGTTTGCCAATTTCTGGGACCCAGAAAGATCGTACAGAGATTCATTCTCATCTTTAGTCAGACTGACATGCTCAAACGTCCCCAGAGCGAGCACAGTCGGCAATAGCCAGGTTCTTTACCCTAGCTCAGCCTAGGGTCCCAACCTTTTCCATTCTTAGGAAAGGAACTAACTAGTAACAGCATATGACTAGTAAGTCCTCAAAGTTAGTTCAGTGAGACATCTTGATAAACTTCAACACATGGGATGCCCAGAATTAACATAACTGCATTCAAATAATGTTTTTATTTGTGTTGCTCACTAACCATAAAAAAAAAAATTATGACTGGTGAGGCTTTAGTTCAAACCAGGTTGTACATCATTTAGCCCCTCCAAGTTAAGGAATTATTGGGGGGCCGGAAAGGAGAGCAGAGATACTGCATTACTACAGCTCAGTGGAGGGTAAGGTAAACTTGACATTGTAAGAAAAGTGATATTGCTTATGTTCTGAAGTTCATACCTCCTTCCAACAGAGGGAACATGTCGACAGATGCTAACTTCCACTTCTGTGAGGCTGACATGCCTATATTTAGTAACTTCCCCATACATTCTCTAGGGTGCCCAATGGGTAAAAGGTGGGAAGGAGAGGCAAAGTGCTTTTCAGTATCTAGCACTATCAAAAAGGGCAATGGAAAGCAAGGCTAAAAATCCCTCATCCATTCCTTCAGGCTTTAAGATTTTACCATAGGATGCACCTCACTTCAACTAATCAGCTCTTCCTCTTGCCTCTGCCACCATCACGAGCAGAGCTCACAGTAACAAGAGCCCTCCATCATGTCCATGTAAGGACAGTAAGTGTACATGAATGAATTTGTAAAGCTTTTATTCTCATGGCAGAGCAAGACATTAGAGTATATAATACGGCAAATAGAACAATATTTAAAAGTGAACTGTCTTCTGACAGCACCCTTTCTGGGTTTTAAACAAAGGTAGGTACCAAGCCACAGCTGTGTAGCTTTTCTGATCATGTTCTAGAGGTGACCTTCATCACCATGTACCGTTTTGAGTAATGCATCATGTTTATTGTACTGCCATCATAGAATTTCATTTAAGTATGACTACAACATTGATTACTAAGTTCCTTTAAGTCAAGGTTACTTTACTTACTTACTTAAATTACATTTTAAAATGTGCAAACAGGAAACCTTAACCTTATTGAGTGAATAAATGCAAAACATGATCACAACGTATTACCTGCTTTCCAAATAAACCACCAGCTCCTCACTGCTGATACAAGTTAGTTGCTTTCTGATAGTTCGGAGGGCATAATTTTATAGACATGTATTTATAGAAGTAACTATGCTGCTTAATAACAATAGTAATAGAGGCATCAACTTTTCCAATATTATTGAATGTTTTGAAGGGTGTTCTTAAAATTTGTTCCTTAGTAAAATTTAACCCAGTTATTTATGTCAGTCTATATTTGAGTTAAAACCAAAATTTATTGGAAAACATAAAGCAGCATTTTATTAAATACAAAACTGGGTTTTTTTACTAACACCATAAAAAAACTAAGCAAGGGTAGTATCTCTGGTTGAAATGAATCATGGATGACCAGAAATAGTGCTTTCCAGATTTCAAGAAGATCTAGCTCTCCTCTTTGCATACATCAGTTTTATCAGTAGATTAGAAAAATTAAACCAAAACTGTTTCCAGTTTTGCATCTTTCAGTCATTTAAATTAACAGTTTGAATTAATCAAATTTCTTGAATAAATCCACACAGATTCCTACCATCCATGTAGAAGTACATGCTGTGTTTATTTTAATAGTCTGATTTCAACTGAAGAGATAACTACTGTCATCAATGCTCAGCTGCCTTCAAAACATAAGCAACTAATATGTACTGCTTAATTTATATCTAACTGAAGTTATGCTAAAGTCAAAATTTGTCCAAGGATTATGATTCTATATTACAAGCAAACACTATGTGACATGTTCAAACACACCTGCACATGAGAGAGCAGATTTTCTCCTCCTGGTTTTAGGCTGCCTACTGGCAATTTATCATATTGCCGGTACTCAGCTGTAAAACTGGTTTTTGCACTTACCAGGACAGTAGCTATGTTATTAGGAAATGCCTTTGCAAGGATTGAAAATGATGCTGTCATTGCTGCTGCAAAACTCACTGCATCCATCGCTCTTACTAAAAAGCACAAGCCAATGAACATTGGTCCACTTGGCACCTTGTCCAGCATTCTGAGAAAAAAAAAAAAAAGTAAATGCAGATCTCTCAGGGTGAAACAAGTCATCTGGAGCATCGCTTCGTACTCATTAAAGGACACAGTTACAAGCCGCTCAATGCTAACAATTGAACTGCCACAATTTGAATCACATTGGTAAAGTCATTAAAACTCTACCAAACTATTTCTGGCAGCTTTCTCTTTTTCCTGTTTCTTTGATGGTGAAAAGAGCACAAAAAATATATCCTGTGAAAAAGTCATGCCATCTTCTGTTGTATTTCATAATTTTTCCAGGCAACTGTGCAAGGAGTCTGATGCAATGAGCTACAACTATGTAATAAGAGCTTCCTTCATTGTTAATAAAACTTTTATCTTGTTAAAATGAGTGGCTTAGCCACTCTGCCTGTGAGCAAAACTTCTCATTTGCACTCAATATTTTTAAGAAAAGAATAATTAAATCATTATGCATAAATAGTTCCCTTATTGCTGCACTTTCACAGACTTCTTGCTGTTCATCAACTATGATAGTTATTTAAATATATAGAACCTTCCTCCTTTGTTTTCAAAGTACTAAACAGTCTTTGAAACCTACTGAAGTGGAGAAGTGTTCATTCTGCTTTAGAAGGGATGGGTAAAAAGTAAAGACATAGTAAGTTAGGTGACCTAACTAACACCCAAAAGATGCCCAAGAGTTTCCAGTTTCATTTTGTGTCTATCTTTTCGTATGGATGAAAATGATTAGAAGACAAATGCAACAATACCAACCAACAAAAATTACTCACCCAAACAAAATGGTCACACATCCTGAAACAAACATCCCTGCTACAAACATGAATTTTGTTCCAATATGCGTAATCTGTAAATCAAATACCGTTTTCACATTATTATTTCAAGCCTAGACCAAAAATCTTTCAGAGTAAGTTACTGTTAGGAAATCAAAACATTATGGGCACTTTATAATGTATGTAACTAAAAGATCTGGAGGCACTGCTCTTGCTGGTGTGCCTTCATGCAATACTGAACCTAAAAATACTCTAAACGGTTAAGTGACTTAACCCAGTTTTCTGAATAAGACAGTGGTGCAGTTAACTATTTCACAGCACCACGCTGCAGCTTCTGCAGAGCAGCAGTTTACAGCAGCATTCCTCATTATAAACAAACAGAAAGTAATACATTCCCCCTCCAGCACTCTCAGTGATGCAAGTCAGCAATACCTGTTATATATATGGCTCAGGAGAGTCAATGGAAGCTGATTTTAAAGCAAATTTATCACAGCCTTTCATAGCACAAAGCTTTGGCAAAGGAAGGATGGTAACTTCAGGCTTCCCCATTCATTATCAGGGAAAGGACTCCTCCAACCTTACTTCATTTTAGACTCCATCACCAGAGTGAAGGACGACGAGAGGCAAGCTGTAAAGCTAACTCAATCCCATACCAAAGTACATCTCAGCTTTTAATTCCATGCTGTAACTTCCCCTAAGGACAGCAGGTATTTCAGGCTCTTTCCTTGTTCAGGCCTGGACAAAGTCCCAGTGTTTCAGCCATTACTACTAAAGCCCACATTTTGTCAAGTTTCACTGAAACCTTAAGGATTTCTGACTGCTGGACTGTTCACCTCTGTTGGCACTCACTTCACCTGTCTGCAGTGAGGATGGAACACTCTTCTCTCTCCCCTGCTAAGTACTTGGTGAGGGTTGTGCCACAGTTGAATGTCATCACAGGGACCAAGATTGGACTTACCAATGGCACTTGCATGACACTTTGGTAAGCCACCTCACCACCAGAGAAAATCATTCATCATGGGGTCAGCAATGACACTGCCCAAAGAAAGAGAATACTGTGAAACTGCAGCAGCCTCAACTTAGGGTATGCTCCTGAGCAACCCTAGCCAAAAATGCATAGACAACAGTGCTCCAACATACAAACAAAAAAACTGCCATATAATTTATTTGTCATTTCTCCAGCATGAGAAAAATCCTGAATCTGTGGGAAAACAGAAGGTGCAAGAACTGGAGACATTTATCTCAAATTGCTTTTTAATGAAGTGGAAGGGGAAACTGAGTTAAACAGCAGAACCAGAACAGGAGGAACTGTTAGGAAATGTTAAGAAAAAGACAACACAGCAGAACAGAAGAAGGGGTGCAGCTAACTAAAGAAAAAAACCAAACAGAACAAAACATCTTAAGAAAGATGCCAAAGGCAAACAGAATATATAAATAAGTGCAATAAATAAAACAGGGGCTAGGAGGAAAGGAGGTAACAGAAAGGAGAACTGATCAGCAAATTACTCTGAAGCAAATGGAGCAGTTAAGCAGAGAAACAAAGTAGCTATGTTTGGCACCTTATTCTACCCTCAAGAACTGTAGAAGAGTAATTTCTAATTGTACTGACAAGACGTATCAGATTCATACTAACTTGCCAGGCTCCACTTACTGCAGACACAAGCCTGCAGGAGTGCTACTGAAGAGACATCTCTTTTCTCAGCCTGAATTGTCTTCATGTACCAACTGTGTTGTCACAGAAATAAGTTACAGCTTCAATTATACTTACATAATTTCCCAAGATTAAAGAAGTCAAGAAATTGACCAAAGCAAAACATCCAAAAATCAGGCCAACAACAGTGTTACTGGCACCCTTTTTTTCTGCCTGCAAAAAAGATCACAACTGCATAAAGATGGTGGCAAATTCTTGAGGTGAGTAACATTCATGCCTTGTACATTTAACTTTTTTATAATCCTCTACCGGTGCAGTTACAAAGCAATTTCCTTTCTCAAAGGCAGTAAGGCCTCATAAGGTAACAGCATAGCAATTTAAAGACATGTTGCACTTCTATTTAAGCTCTATGCAACCAAGGGAAAAGCAACATCTATTCTTCAATGAAAGGAGACACTGGGCTGTTTGCTGAACAGGTCGACAGACTTTATACAGGTGGCTTCTGCTGACGTGCAATAGAGCTATGTATAAAGTTTTGATCACTCGCATACTGAGTGGGCAGCGTTATCTTTACTGTACCATGTCTCGTCATAACAAGCACTCGGCAAATTTTTGACTTATCTAACTTGCAAAATACACTTATTTGGCTACAGCAGTATATAGGAATATTTAGAGCAAAAATAATATTTCTTTGTTAACACTTGGAAACAACTTGCTCATGAGAGAAATGGACTTCTGCAGCAAAGGCACCATAACCTTTTTTGTTCATCTTACATTCACTCAACATAAGCAAAGATTACAGTTTTTTTCCCCTCCAGTTGCTAGGTCAGGAATTTTAACACAGTGAGTGATGGCCCAGCAGAAGTTAACGGAGAGGTAGCTATAAATAAAAAGTCATTTTGTGGCTAAGACACTTAAATTCAAGTCAAGATATGTGCAGAGTTTTAATCTCAGCTCTACTACCAAACTGCTACGCAACTCTGGGCAAAAACACATTTTACTTCTCCAAGCATCTATTTCAATTTCTATCTCATATCATTCGTTTGCTATCTCCTCTGCAGCCACGGGGAAGATTAAATTTGTCCATGGACATGATCCAGGTCACTATTATATATACTCTGATCTAGTTTAGTCAGTATCAGGTTATCACTATGAACTCCCACAACTGAAAAGTCTCTGAGCTTAAAGCCATAAAGGCCCCATGGTGTTCAAGATCTTTAGAAGTTTTAACATGCAAAAAATAACAGAAAGGGTAGCGGGCTAAATTGTTTGTTTACCTCTGTAGGGAAAAAGGGTCCCAGGATCGAATAGCATATCATTGAACTGAAGTTTATAGAAGCTGTCGCACACATGGTATAGATCTGTTCTCTGGTAAACCTTCTTGATTCCGCACCAAATGCTTCTAGCACGTCATCTTCTTAAAATACAAAAGGAAGAAAAAAAAAAAGTATTGTAAACCAATAGAGGGAAACACAACATGCAAATGGAGTTTGAAAATTAAAAGCCGACAAAACTTCTGTCCTGCCGGCTCCGGGAATTAAATCAACCCGCGCCACTTTTTCTGCTGATGCAGAAAGGAGCGCAGGCTCCGTCGCGCAAGCAGCGCCCCCCGGAGCGGCTCAGCCCGCAGCCGCCCCCAGCCCCCTCGGGGCTCGGCCCCAGAGAGAAATCCGCCCTCGTTCCCCCGCTTCCTCTCCCAGCGCAGGCTCCGGCGTCGCGGAGCGGCCCTTCGTCTCCCGCCCAGAGCTGCAGCCCGGGCCCGGCCGCGTCCTCCCACCTGGGGGCTGCTCGCTGCCCGCGGCACCCGCCGCTCGGCTGCCCATGGGGAAGGAGCGCTGCGCTCGCAATGGCCGGCGCGGAGTGGAACGGTACCTCCCCACCGCCCCGTCCGGCAACGCACCGGGATCAACGGCAGCCCCGNGCCCGGGCGGGGGGAGCAGCAAGGGCGGCGGCGGGTGCCGGGCTTCGGGCGATAATGTGCCGGCTGCCGGAGCTGCTTGCTTACCGGGGCTGGGAAAAGGTGAAATGCTGCCTGTGCGCTGTCGGTACAGCGGCTTCCACGGGTTACCGGTGATGAACACCGAGGAGACAGAGAACAAAGCTGCTACGAGAACATGTGGATGTTTGCTGAATACAACTGTGCCTCACCTGGGTACTAGAAAGATGTCACTGACAAGCAGAACAATACATGTTATCGAAAAGTCTCACAATGGAAGTGTACTGAGACAGGAGCTCAAAGAGTTTATGAATATTCTGTTACTGTGACTGCAGGGGGCTGGAGGAGCCGGGGTCAGTACCCCAGAGGTGCATCCCGCTTCGTGTAGTGAAAGGAAGTTTGGATGGTGAAGGAGGGATGGGCTTCAGGGACTCTGCCCTGCTACAGCTAGCGCGTTCATCTGTTTTTAAGAGAGCTGTAATGTCTCTGTCCTCCACGCCGAAAGGAGATTCAGAATGGCCTCTTAGGACTGGTAGACCAAGCAAGATCGATGATCATCTACACAACCTGCAGCAAGCTACAGGAACCACAGAACAGTAACGGATAAGTTGAATGACAAAGTTGTCAAAAGAGGGACCTCTTCCAAATGTAATAAGAGATGGAACACCTATTGCTTGAAGAGAAAAAATAGCAATTACTTTAAAAAGCACTATTTTAAGTAGGTCATCAGTATTCCATATAGTCACCAGTTATAATATTAAGATGCATAATAAGGACATTTCAGAGCACATGTTGTCATGTACCTAACTTTAGAATCCCACACTCCACATGACAGGGAAAAGCAGAATTACTTTCTTATGACAAGATTAGGAAACTTAAAAGATATTTAGCAACCACAAAGAACAACTGCCACACATTCCTTTGGTGAAACCTCTTTTGACAATATATTGTGTGGCATATGTTATGGCTGTGAAGGTGAAAAATGCTGAAGAGCCACCTCACTCTTTTCCTGTCTGCCTCCAGAAAAACACAGAAGCATAAATCCTTTTCACAGATACTGCCACTGGAACACCCCAAAAAGAGGAAGACACTTGCAAGTCATCCTGAGTTTACAAAAGGATAAAGTGAAAAAGGTGATATATGCAAAGCATGACACACAAATAGAGTGAATAAGAGAAACTTGTAGAGAGAGATTAAAATCTTGGAGAGAGAGGAAAGCTTGCATTTTGAGGCTACACAGTTATGTTCAGGAGGTGAAATAGTTTTCACTCCAGCTACTTATGAGTGAGAGTCAGTCTAGACTCACTCAGTAGATTCCAACTACTTTCAAGACCTCATCCTCCTCTCATTAGTAATTACATACAAGTAATGAGTAATCCAGTAAAGCCTGTGGAGTCAGGCTCCCACAAAGTCAGTGCCTGCAGTGGAAGACTGAAGTGTGGGGTGTAGTAGTGATGCACTGCAACCAGCATGAGCTATGGCTCCAGTAATGAAACAAGGCCATGAACTCCCTACACGTGCATAGTTACTTACACATTGCTCATTATTGTCAGAAGATGCTGGTTGATGGAACATGTTTGTTACTTCTTCATATACTCTTCATAAGCTATAAATACCTGTTAACCTTTGAACTGGGACTTGTTACCGGCTTGCCATAAGAACTTGTCAATGTTTGACATTGCTTATGTCCGCAAGATAAAAACATATTAAGAGCAATTGCTTTAGGAGCAGCTTCCTTTTGTGGGCATCCAGGACATTCTGGAATGCTCAGCACACGTGGGAATATGTATCCCATGTTATTGTTCTGTACCCTTGTAGAGATATAGAAATACTTCTGTACTACAATCTAGAAATCACTTACCCAGTGCTTATTTGCATCATATTACTACTTGTTTTGCCAGAAGTCATAGTGGCTGCACACAGGTATTTGGAAAGAGTTTTAAATGGCTCTAATGTAACCACATGATAACCACATCCTTTGAAAGTCTGGTGCAGAATCTGTGAAAGGCAATGAGAACCAGAAAACTGGTTTGTTCAGTTGCCATGACATCAAAGTTTTTTTTCTTTTTAAGTCAATATTGAGATGCCACAGCTTGTCTTCCTTCGGAGACCCCAGAATGGTCTTGCCATACTTTCTCCAGGCACTTGAAACTCAACCAGACATCCCTTGCACTCCTGAGTGGCAGCACGGGGTTGACGGTTCTCAGCCATTACCTGGAGGCACTAGAAATATCCAACTCTCCCCTCTGGGCTGGTGATCAGGATTCTGTGGAATGGTGAGAAAATGGGTAAAAATAGCTTGTTCTCTGCAAAAATCTTTATGATGCAGAACCTTTTTCTGGACTGTGTGACCAGGAAATGAATAAGATAATTATTTAGAAAGGTAGAGTGAAATGTGCACTGGTGTTAACTTGCAAGAAGGCTTCCAACTAGATGTTCCACAGGTCTGAGAAATCATGTCTGGTTTGGAATTAAAATGAGATAATTCTATCATGTAACATTAGAAATCTAATCGCAGCACATGCCTGTGCTTTGTATTTCTAGAAACAGATGTCAGAAGGAAAAAAGTTTTGCAAAGACTTTTCAGAACTGAAATTCACAACAGATTGTTTGGAGTTTAGCAGTGTTGTGGGCCTCTCTTGGGAGTTTGTAATACCTGAATTTTCTTTCTCCTGCCTGCCCGGCTGCCCCGCTGTGCTGTGCCGCTGTCTTAACTACGTGCCCAGTTCTTGAGTCTCCACAGTTTACAACGTGGCACTTAAGCTACCACTGGAGTCTGGTAGTTTGAAGAAAAGATGGGTCATGTTGACGGGTGAGCACAAGGTGAAGATAAAGGTTGCCACAACAAGAGACAAGGAGAGAAATAGAGAAAGCAAAAAGGAGCAAGAAGGGGGTGGCTGAGACAGAGTGAACCACTATAGCTTCACTATAGTACTTCTGAAAAAGCCTCCAAGTTCAGTTGCCTTTTTGATTATACGGGGGAAAAAAGCGGAAGGCTGCCACCCTGGAAAGGGGGAGTTAAGGAACTGAATGTAGAGCACAGCAGCTGTAATCAAAGTACTTTTAAATATGTGCAGCAAGATGGTGAGTCTGAATGGATTACCCAGAACAGCGGGCTGGTGAGAATCCAAATTCTTAAATGTTACATGACAGCAACTTGGGGTTACTCTTCCTCACCCCAAATCCAGAAGCAAAATTTGAGAGGACCTCTGCTGGGGCTGTCTGCTCTGTGATACACCAGGCCAGCGTTTGCACTGACCCCACCTCAGCCCTCCAGAGCCCCGGCAGGCTCTTGCACTGCATCCGGCAGCTTCTCGTTTTCTGGCACTCTGCTCGTTAGGCTGCTCACCCACCCTCAAGTGCTCTTAGCACAGGAAGTGCTCTCTTAGCGCAGGACTGCAATCCTTGGCTTAAACTTTTCATGCCCTGTGGCTGAATGCCAGCATTCAAACTCCAGGGTGCTAAATGGACATCATAACTCCAAGAGAATATACAGAGGTTAAGAAATTAGCTACTATTTGTAGGAATCTGGACAGAAAGGTGGCACAGGAGGAGTAGTGCCAACAGTGTGGAGAATGTTCACATGAATGCTGAGTTCACATTAACACATTGTGCAGTGGAGTGGACTTTCAAACAGGATCCCACACTTCCATTAATTATTACACACAAATACGTACACCTACCATGCTACACCAACATTTCAGGACAGAGTTCAGTGCTAATGCAAACCTCCCTTCTATACATGCATTCTTAGTGCAGCTCTGTTTTCTTGCAACTGTGCTAGGAAAACTATTTTTGCATATTCTACTTCTGCAATATCAGATTATCATTTGACTGTGATTATCATTTTTGCTGTAATACACATCTTTCAGAGGTGCATACTCCCATCTCCTGGACAGAATACATATTGCATTTACCCAGCCATACTGATACGGCTGGAAACTGACTTCTTGTAATCCTTTGATGACCTTGAGGGAGGTCAATACAAAAACTCCTCTATAGATTAGGCGTCTCTGGGGCTTTTTAAGGGGCACAAGAAGTTTAAGTGGTAGACGGCTATAGGGAAGAACATTCTCTCTGGGGAGAGGGAAAGAAGGTGGGAATTATAATTTTTGTGTGTTTGTGTGCTTTCTGGGGTCTAGGCAGTAGGAAGGAAATTGTATATCACCACTTCTTGTGCAGAAAGGAGGGGGAGAAGTCATGGCCAAATGTCCCACAGGAGCTGCTAAATAATAATACCTATCTTGGGGTTGCAGTGGATGCAACCCACTGAGGCATTGCAACTGGGGTTGTAGTTCAGAGTTTCAAGCAACATATGATAGTAGTTGGAGGTGGCCACATGCACCTTGGAGGCTGTCAGTGTCAGTAACCGGCAATGCTGTTCCTACTGGCTTTGCCCGTGGCAGCTCAGAGTGCAGGGAGAGCAGTGCCTCCACACTCCACTGCTGTCTTCGTAGCTGTTTTTCAGAAGGCTCTGGCTGGCTTTTGCCCCCTTTGTGTCTCTGTAATATGAGGATATGTACCTGACTGTCTCAGAGTTGACATCAGCCATGAGAGAGATAGCTGGAGCCCAGCAGTGCTGCAGCCACAGCCCCCCAGCCAGGCCTTTCCCCTCTGCAGACACAGAAAGGTTGTGCTGCCCAAGCTCGAGGCCTGTGGGGCAGTTCAGAGCAAGCTGAGCAGTTTCCACTTTCCATCTGTCCTTTCCTGCCCTCATCAGGTCACTGTACGGACAGTGTTTCCTCAGTGCCTGGATTTAGCTTACAGCCTGCCACTCGATACCAGGAAGATCAAAGAAAGGCATATGGCAGAAAAGGTAATTGACAACATTGGTGACAAATGCATTTGATTGCATTAGCCACAAACCATGGCTATCTATATTTGTTACCTGGTTCTGTCACTATGTGTTTTTGACAAAAATGGCAATATGCAAACCACCTGATGGTCAAATGCTCAAGTTTGAAACAGACAGGATGGACAAAGTCTTATGCCAGACTGACAGCACCTGAACAAGGAACATGTTTGAAATGTGGTGGCCATGCTGCACACAACATCAGCTGAACCACTTGTGTGCGTGTGTGAGCATCTGGCAGGAATGTGTCATTGCACTTTTTCCATTTCTGAGTTACAGCTGAGTGCAGTAACCCCACTGAAAGATGGCAGAGGTTTAAGTTTTGTTCCCCATCTTCCTCCAGGCTTCCAGGTATTAAGGAATGGTGCCATTTGAAGCCAGACCACTTTAGCAGTAACTTACTGTCCTAGGGATGATTACAGGACCCAGCCCCAGGTGGCCTCGTCCTGGTTTGAGTTAGAACGGTGATTTTACTTTTCAGCTGAGTCTCTTCTAAGTAACGGCACTTTCTGAAGTTAATGGCATGTTTTTGCAGTGTCTGCTTCTTCAGATAGCACTTGATGTTGACAGTTACTACAAAGGATTGGTATGCAGACCAAGGTCACTACTAACTCTTGTGTACTGCATCGGGGGGTGCAGAAAGCAAAAGGCTGCACCTGCGGGGAGGAGTGGCCAGGACAGATGACCCTAAACTGACCAATGAGTTATTCCATCTCATAGACGTCATGTTCAATATAAAGTGGATGACTCTCTTCTTCAATGGCTTGCATCCCAGGAGGACTCCATCCATTCTGCCTTTGATCCTGATCTGTGTGTTCCTGAATCCAGTGCCAGAACCCAGCTCCTGAATCTGGTTCCCATCTGCCAAAGAGTCCAGTCTGGGACTGCCAGAGCAGCAGTGGTGAGGGTGGCCTAGCTGCCATCCAGGGGGTTTGTGTTCAATACTGGTTTTGTATGTATTTGTATATATTCTATGTTATTATCTTCATTAAAGCTATTTGAGTTTTCTTTTCAAATCCGTAAGTCTCTCGTCTTTCTCATTCCCTTTCCTTCCCATTTGGGAGGGGAGAGGGCCAACAGCCATCCTAAAGTTGTTTCCCGTATTCTCTTTCTCTTCCCCTTTTGAGGCTGACAGAGGCTGACCCTAAACCCTGACAGGCCCCTAGCCCCAGATAGTCCCTAGCCGGCTGCCGCAGTTGGCTTTCCCTGCAGGAGGCCGCGCCGGGCCGGGGCGGGCCGGGCGTGCTCCGGCACCGACGGAAGGAGGCCCCGCCGCCCTCTCCACGGCTACGCAGGGGAGGACGCGGCGGCAGATCAGGCAGCGCAGAAGACAACCCCCACCCGCGCGGGCTGGGGTCCTCGCGGGCTATAAGAGCGTGAGGCGGAAGCCCCGCCCTCTCTTTCGTGTGCGGCTCGCGGTGGTGCCGGGGTGAGTAGCTGTGATGGCGCCTGGGCCTGCCGGGCGGGATCCCCGCCGTCGGCGGGGCATCGCGGCGGGAGCGGGCCGGGCGGGGGCCCCGAGGCGTCCGTCACCACTCACTGGGGCGTCCTGTGTCTGTATTTGCAGCAGGAACCCGGGCGGGGACAGCACCCACCGAGAGCGCCATGGCCGAGGAAGGGTGAGCGGGGCCGGGGCCGTGGGGGGCGGCGGGCGGAGGGGCCGCGTCTCGCTTGGCGTTCCGCGCCGCTCTGCGGCGGGCCTTGCAGCTCTGCCCGCGCAGAGCCAGGCCCCGCCGCGGTGCTGCTGCTGCGTGCTCCCTGCAGGCGAGAGGTGGGTGCTCGGCGTGGGGCCTGACTGGCAGGTCGCTGTGAGCATGGCTTCCTTCCCTTTGTAAGCAGTGTAGGGAGAGTGCACCTGGCTGGCTTGCCAGGAGGATGTAATCCCTGGTTCTTCTGCCTTTAATTTATCCTTCACCTTAAATCTTTAGCTTGCTTTTTCTTGTGTTTTTTTGTTAACGACTGGATGCTTACAGGTGATGGGAAGCTTTTGCTTATAGTTGTAAGATGTTGGCACAATCAGAGCAATACCTGTATTCTCTTTAGCATTACTGCTGGAGGTGTAATGGACGTTAACACCGCCCTGCAAGAAGTGCTGAAGACCGCACTTATCCATGATGGCCTAGCTCGTGGTATTCGTGAAGCAGCCAAAGCCTTGGACAAGTAAGTGTTCTCCTGTTTTGTCTATGGTATATAGCAAACCTGCATGAGCTATGTTGAACATACACAGTGGTCAGTTTGTCCAGATGTTTAGTTGAAGGCTTGTGCAAGACCATGTTTTTATGCCAACGAGTTTTGTCTTTTGCTGTCTCTGTTTTGGAGTCTTTATCTGCAACCTTAAAATACAGATGCTAAAGTAGGTGACTCAAGAATAACAGCACCTAGTGTATTAGGTTTTGTCATTTTGTGACGTGGAATGGTTTCGTGAAGAAAATGGAATTGTGCTTCTGGTATGTACTTGTGGAAATCTGGGGTTCAAGAACCTTGTGTTTAGAAATGATAAACTATTCTCAAAACTATATAGGATTTTAATTGGAAGGGTTAATATGTACATCAAACTTAACATGAAAGAGTTTGTTTATTTTTATGAAGAAAAACTGAAGTTCATAGCTTGCCTTTACTTTTTTGCTAACTTAATTTTTGTTGTGTTGTAGCTGTAAATAATTGCTTTGGTACAATATCAAAACAATATTAAACTTGTTGTATATGTGCCAACCATGGTAATTAGTTACAGTTTCTTGGTAGGGTAAAGTACTATATATATATGTGTATATTTGCATACACACCTGTGCTAGGATAATGGTTGAATTTTATGATCTTAAAGGCCATTTCCCATCTAACCGATTCTGTGATGTAAGCACATACTTTTAAGAGTAGTGCCTAAATGTAATGCTACAGTGTTTGGGTGATGACTTTGCATTTTGTCGGATACCCCTTCACTCATCTTATGGGTGAGAACAGCAGTCTGACAAACCTGTATGCACAAAAGTTCTAAAGCAAGGTAGTGAATCATGGAAAAGAACACCTTGCGTGACTGACAGCTAGTTTGTGAGAGCTCTTTTGAGTTCAGCTACAATTTCATATACTGTGTGTTAAGAGGATGATGTATGTGTAAGGTTTATATACATTTATATATGATGGTTCTTGCTTTGAAACATTTTCTGAACCATTGGGGTGAAACTCATGATGAAGGCCACCATAGAGAAAACTGACTTTGCAGTGGTCGAATTAGGTTAAACATAGAAAACCTACACAGCTCTCTCTGTTGTCAGGTATCCCTTTGGTATTCTTAACATTGTACCACAGTATACAAAGATCCTAATTAGAATTGGGGCCCTGTCAGAACAGCTTCTTTGAACGTAAGTAGAAAAGATTGTTCTGAAGAGCTTACAACAACTTGACATGGAAATTCAAGCTTTTAATAATTGCAATTCTAATGTTAAATTTTTGTAATCTGTGGTAAACAAAAGCAACTTGTAACTTGGTTGCTTTCTCATAGTGACACCAGTTCTTTATGGGACCTGGTGTTTATCCAGTCATTACACCTTTTTTCAATGGCTGAGTATTTGGATTTTTAGAAGCTTCCATAACAGGAATAGAATCTGATAATAAAGCTAGCAATGTATGAGTAGTCTGTTATGTATATGAAAAACATATATAGTAGTAGATCACATCAAAAGTATATTTAGTATTTCAAAGGCATATGCTGTCTCAAAAGCAAAAATTGAACTTGAGAAGTGGTTGTTTAGTAGTGCATGTGCTGAATTTTGTTCTTCGCAGTTTTGTCTATAAAAATTTAAGTTGGGTCTGAAGTTACATTTGTCAGTTTTCGTTCTTTTGTAGACGCCAAGCCCATCTTTGTGTTCTGGCTTCAAATTGTGATGAACCCACCTATGTAAAATTAGTTGAAGCACTTTGTGCAGAACATCAGATCAACTTAATAAAGGTAAGTGTTGGAACTTGGAACAGTTACCTGTTTTGGAATATAAGCTGCTTGTTTCAGATGGATTTTTTTGAAAAACTGTGCTGTAATTCCGCATATGGTTTAAGCAAAATTTCTCTTAGCAGCAGAGATTGTTTTAGTTCTGTGTGATTGTCCCAGAAGCAGTATAAAAACTGTAGATATAAGTGGCAAAGGATGTATACCAGACATTTTACAAAGTTAAAATGAATTTTTCTGCCATGTATAATAAGAAATAGAATTAATGCTGCAAGTAGCCATGGAACATGGGAGGAGTCTCAACATGACTTTTTCTTCAGATTAAATACTTACAAGCTGTACAATGATGATACTTTGGCTCCCTCTACTGAAACTTGTGAGGAAAGCAGCCATCTGTTACCCAATACTTCTGAGAGTACCGCGGCTTTTTTGCTGAACCCAGTTACGTTAGAAATGGCTACTTCTAATGTGATGCAATGTTTTACACAGGTTGATGACAACAAGAAACTGGGTGAATGGGTAGGTCTCTGCAAGATTGACAGAGAAGGAAAACCTCGCAAAGTAGTGGGCTGCAGTTGCGTGGTTGTCAAAGTAAGATGCTAATCAGCTTATTTATTTCTTGACTTCTAAAAATAAGCAGTAAAGATAAGGTTGCTTTAGTTAAGGGACTATTAAATACAGCTGTTAGATTTCATTCAATTTTTCTTTCAGAAAAAAATGCCAGTTCAGTGTATCTGCTCAACTTAACAGTGTTTTGCAGAGTATATTTTAAAATGACACTGGTAAAGTAAAGCCACAGTACGAGCCTTGAAGACTTTGTTGTCTTTGAGGTCCCAAGAGATGGCTACATCTTCATAATAAAGGCTAATGTCTTTATGTGTTTTCATATTTCTGCTAGTGCTTCACATACTTGGCTTGCTTTAAGCAGAAATGAAGAATTTGGACCCATACCAGTAGATGTTACACTTGAATGAAATGAAATAGCCCTTTATTAGAGTAGTCTTTTATTACAGAGCAAAAGGAAGGCAGCTGGCAGATTGTTTGAAGTTACTTGTATGGAATTTTGGGAATATTTAGGAATGCCTTGAGAATGTGTCAGAATCTCAGTTGTCCGTTTAAGAAAATGTACAATTTTGAATGGGTCTGTATGTTATTCCCATGTTACTTTGTGTTACAGGACTATGGCAAGGAATCTCAGGCCAAAGATGTCATCGAAGAGTACTTCAAGTGCAAGAAATGAATGGAAAATAAATTTTGAACCTGACGTGTGTGTATGTGATTAATGGGTGGGTATCTGTGGAATAGTTCTTTTGAGTTGCAAAGGATAGTATCACAAGATGAAAGGACTTTGCAGGTCTTGGTGAGGTTTATTAGTATGTTAACCCTGTCAGCTTGCAAAAAAGATAACAGCAGTCCCTGCCATTACTGTTCTAGGGTGCTTCTGTTTCCTGCTTCCACTGCAGAGGTTGCCAACTTGGGAAACTTTGCACAGCTTCTCAGTGGCAAAAATGCTGACAGTTGATTACTACCTTTGCTTGGCAGTGCCTAGGACTGTACTTCTGCAGGGATTCTGAGTAATTTGTTAGGGAAAGTCTGAAGTACTGCTGCATCTGTGATGAAAATTTGGCTCCCTCTACTGAAACAAATGAGGAGAACTGCCTTAACTGTTACCCAATTCTTCTGAGATGTCGCAGGAATTTTCTATCTTAATTTCTTGACCCAAGATGTTTTGTTGTTGGTTCCCCCTTCCCCCTCAATTCTGAAGCAAATTGTGGGTGGCATTAACTTATAAGAAATATTATCATGTATTTCTAATCCAATTCTGTAGGAGTTCTCAGTAGTCAAGGTAGCCAAGTAGTTGATCTTTCCACTCAGACAAGGTGGTGTTGAAATCTGACTTGCCCAGCATCTTTGTTTCCAAGGTAGTTGGGTGATGTACAGAACTGGTATTTTTGTCAACTTTTTGCTTTTTTTGAAACAAGATGGGATTCAGACTGGAATTTAAGGTTACTTTCTCCTGCAAGTTGTTTTATGCCTCGCATTTTCTGCTAAGTAGCTCTTGAGTGGAGTCAAGGAATTGCTCCATTACGCTGGTAAGTAGGACATGAATGTGAATATGTGGGGCTGGGCAGCTGTAGGCTGAGGAGGCAGGAATGTGTATCTCTGCATACATAGGCTCTTGAGCTTGAATTTTTGTATGGTTTGTAATACCTTTTTTGGTATTCCCAATGATTCATGTAGTGTAGAGGAAGGATTCTCTGCTGAGCTCTGATGCACTTTCTTACAACTCTTGTAAGTTAAAGCTTTTGAAGTGTCTCTTTTTTTTGGCCCTGTCACAGCTTTCCAGTAGCTAGATCTGGGTGGCTTGGATTTTTGAGAGGTTCCTGTAGTAACATTGAGGTGTACTTAATGGAGTCACCTGTTCTAAGTGGTTAAAAACAAGTAGTTTATCCTTGTGCTCTATGTGTTCAGTATTGTCTGAAATTTGCAGTGAAGGAGTTACAGTAGCTTTTAACATTGTAGTGAATGTTAAGCTAGCGTGGCAAATCGAGGGATGTTAACACAAATGTATGAATGTTACCATTTTCCATTTGGATGTTTTTTAATGTTGAAATTGCATCTGTTTCTTGGATACAGGAGCACATCAGAGCACACTTGATTTTTTTTTTTTTTTTTCCCAGTCTTAAGGTGCATCTTCCAAGAGTTGCGGGTAAAATATTTATGCTATTTGTTCTTCATATTTTTGTTTTTCACAGGTATGTTCTAGAGAAAGAATTGTCTGAAATGGTAGTGGTGTTGACAATATAATAAGATTTGTAATTTGTTTTTCTTGGCTGGCTGTCTTTTTGGAGTTAAAGTCACAAAGGGAATTGGGTTCCAAAACTGGAGGTCGTAACCTGGGTTCGATGGCCTGTGTGTTGCTGAGGTTGAAAATTGTTTCTTAATTGAAGTGCTTCTTTATCAGAACATTTTTTACCTGCTAGGAGTAGCAAAATCCTCTTAATTCCTTACATTTCTGGATGCAGGATAACAAATGTGCAATCCAGTGAGTCCCTTCAGGGTAGTGGGTGAAGATTTCTTTTAAAAGATGAAATCCAGACTTGTATCCTCAAATTTGAGGAAGTCTTTGCTAAGCCTGTGAAAGCAAACAGCTTTTCCAGATGTTTGGCTTTTTGGCTAAAATACAGCTTTTCACTTTTTTAAACACAAAATCATGCAGGAGAACAGAGAAGAGCATGGTCCCTAATTCACATATGCTTCACTGACTACAGAAGGAGTTTAGGCAAGTAAATCATGTATTTATATTTTGGATGTGTATGATTATGTGAAGTTAACCAGCTTAAGGTTTTAGGGCTGTTTGATAAATTTTTGGTTGCTTTAGCATGGGCAAACAATAGATCTTTGATTTTTTTTTAAAGTGGATTTGCCCTTCTAAGTGAAACTTAATTTAGCCTGAGGTCAACTCGACATGGAAAATTTCTGCTGGTACAGCTTAATTTCTTGTATAGCTTCTAATGGTATCTTGTGATGTGAAGCACTCAAGCTTAAGGAGACTTTTATGATTTGCTATTGGGGGCAGGAAAAATAGGAAGGATATTGATGGAAGAAGGAAGAGCTGTTTGTGTCCAGGTGAATTGTAATCCTGAGATAATGATCTTGAAAGCAAAAGTAAGTCATTGAAAAGGATGAGTAAAAATAAAGTTGATAAACTGTTGCTTTAATAAAATTCTGAAGAGTTACCTAGCTGTAATTGCCTCCATGGAGAATGTGGAAGGCTGTTCACCTTGCATTGTGTATTCAGTATCTGAAGTTGTTCCCCTTTGCACTGCCCTCAATATTTACGGAGAAAGCTGATTCCAAATAGTATGCTGCACTGTGCTATCATCATTGAATTTTCCGTCCACCTGTAAGACTGTAGAGAAGTAGGACAAGCTGTGTAAGGAAGATGTTCTGGGAGCATTCACAATCTACAAGAAGGTTGCAGTAAGATCCCATTCCTATGTCTGGGCTAGAACAAGACGACAGCAGCAGTGCCAGTCATGCTACAAGTAGGTGAGAGGTGTCTGTTCTCATGGCCTTGGAGTAGGTACACTACATTTGACTTGTCAAGAGCATTGAAATTCCTTATTTTTTCTTAATTTAGGCCTTTTTTTCAAGCCATATATGGGTAACATGCACACCGAATCTGTTTTTGGATAAGACTTGGGAATTAACACTGCAAATTTTAGTCAAGCTATTAGTCTTGTAATGTAAATAGGTCCTGAAGGAGTTTTACATACTTTAAACCTGTAATCAATTTGAGAAGAGTCCAGCTCCAACTATTCAACTTTACAGAATATTGTACTTCAACACGTTTTAGCTGTTTGTTTTCAGTGCAAGAAAAATAACATCATTATCAAAATGGTTTCTGTGTTTTGTTTACATCATGGATGTTGGAATTGCTGCTTCAGCAGTAGCTGGGTTATGTGTTTCCTCTTAATTACTATCAAGTATGATCAATTAACCCTTAGAAAAAGGGGGTTGGGTAAAGAGAACTCTAGTCCATGAGCAAGCTGGTTGGGCAGCATTCCTTTTGCAACATCGGAACAATACTGCAATGTAAGTTTGGGGCTGTGCTGTTTAAGTGTCACTTTATCATTTTACATGGCAATATTAATACTAGGAAATAACTCCTTGTGCCAAGGTCTTTTCCTTGGAACAGAACCAACACATACTAAATATTTCTGTCAGAAGGAATCGGGTTGAGTTCTTAATTTTCTGATAAAAATGCTTAGATACCAAGTTAGGGTTTTTCCTGTTAATGTTTCATTTCCTGGAAGTGCCCTTGGAACCTATGCAGGGTCAGCACTGGAGATCAAATTAAGACCTAGTTTACTTTCTACTTAAGACTCTAGTTTCGAAAATTTCCTGAGAGCTAAGTTCCACCCAAGCTTTCTGGTTCATCTTCATCCTTCATGAAAAGCAAGTTGTTTTTTACTCAAATTGGCTGAGGAAGACAAGTGATTGCCAGTCTTCCTTCATACTGGAAGACTTGACACGCTTCTCTGAGACCTCCACTTTTGTACACTAACAAGACCCAGTTTCTTCACATTTATTGATAGATGGTATTTTCATTTTGCTGTAAATCTGATGTGTCCTGCAGGATTTCAGATTAGGTTTCAGAGGAGTAGACTTTGGATTACTATAAATCATAACCATCTGTAGCCATCACCCTAAAGGTACCCATTACCTGTCCCTTGGGAAGATGTGGTTAGCATTAAACATGGGACTGGAAATTGGAGGCTTCAGAGTTCCAGGACTGACCCTGACTTTTCCTCTGTTGCTGATGGTATTTAATGCCCCTTGCAGGTTTTCCTTATGGAACAGGGATAGTGCAGAATGGTTTGCTCAACAATGCATGTTTTGTGGCTTTTGGTTGGCAGAAGCAGCAGAATGAATATCTTTTTCTGGACTAAAATACCAGTTTTTAGTCGGGTTTGTGTGGATTGGTAGTCCTAAATTCTTATGTTTCCATGTGAAGTAGAAAGCTAACAGTGCTTTGAAGAAATGCTGGTAAGTCATTGTGAAGGTGCTAGATACAGACTTTTGACAGTATTGGAAGTGCATTTTATGTGACATTTAAAATAAAATTATCTTGTGAACAGTTAAGCTCATTATGTTCTGGAAATACCTATGCGTCATCCTGGCCAGTACTGCTTTTCTGTCTTGTGCGTTTTGCCTTAGATCATAAAAGCTCGAGCATCTGGACATCACCACTGCAGGAGATCAATGGACAACGTGTACACAAACTAATGTAATCCAAGCATTGCCGTTTATTTGCCCGAAGCTCACTTGTTATATACCCCCCAGCGCCGACCACACGCTGGAAGCACAACTCTGATTGGTACAGCAAACTGCCGTGCGCTAAACAACATCTCCTGAT